>CM053026.1:168137397-168478922 GCA_028564925.1 Lithobates sylvaticus
CTCTGTTTGCTAATGACTTGTATTTTTGACCTCCTTCCCTAATTACCATGATTGCAATATGATCTAATATGCTGTGCCCCTTTTGTCCTTCATGCATTTTTCCCTTCACTTACCTCCCCAGCATGCTCTTCTGGCCCAATAGACACCTATGGCCTAGTCACTTAAGCAATGTATTTTGTCTGCTCCATAGTATTGGTTTCCCCCAAACACCCCCTAAAATATGCACAAATGTTTGCTGTGTGTTTTACTTCATGCAGAGTCCCTTTGAATTTATGTTTGTTTTTTTGGGGTGCCAAACTCATTAGGAACCCCCCTCCCCCAACTGCTCGGTCAGATGATACCAATCCTCTATCTGCTGGCTTTGCCAAGCTCAATACACACTATATACCTACCTCTTTATAGTGGTCATATTTAGGGATGAATTCAGCAAAGCATGTAGTGCAAGGGGCTGGCTCAATACTTTACAATGTTATTTTATTTTATTTTTTTTGATTTTCCTCCTATTATTAGCTTGATAGGTAATTGCAGAATGTCAAAATGTGCTTCCCTTTGTTTTTTATTTTTGGGGGGGGGGGGAGGATTAGGAATCTTTTTTTATCTTTCCTGTGGGCTGCCAATAGTGTTAAGTAAGGAGGGTCTGGCCAAACTAGCACACATTATTGAGCCATTTGGCTATCAATGAAGTGGAGAGGGTTACCTGTCCAATCCCCGCCCAAACCCCTAGTTATTGTCAATGGCCCATCAGAAGTGGGGGGATTGATGGGGGGTGAGTAATCTGCTAAGGGGACCTTGTACTTTGGGGTGCAAATACTTTAAAGGTTAAAATTTAAGTCTGATCTTGTTCCAATATGTTAGTGTCTAATCTGCTTGCAATGTTTATGTGCAAAGTGACTATTTTTTTTTCTTGTTTGACTCCACAGTTTCCTTCAATGCCACAGGAATGGCAGACTGTGGCCTCCCACTTTGCCAGCCATTGGGACTTTCCTAACTGCGGAGGTGCAATTGATGGGAAACACGTCCGCATCGTCCCACCCCCCAACTCGGGGTCATACTATTATAATTACAAGGGGTTTAATAGTATAGTGATGTTGGCGGTGGTGTCGGCGACATACGAGTTTTTGTATGTGGACGTGGGGAAGAATGGCCGGATCTCAGATGGTGGTGCCATTGCGCACACGGAGTTCTACTGGCGTCTCCAGAGTGGCAGTCTGTGCTTGCCACCTCCAGAGGAGAATGCTGAAGGACTCCCCTTTGTCTTTGTCGCGGATGAAGCGTTTGCGCTGACAAGCCATCTGATGCGCCCCTTCCCGATGTGGACCCTCACCCCAGACCAGAGGGTCTTTAATTACCGGCTGTCCAGAGCCCGCAGAGTGGTGGAGAACACCTTTGGGATCATGGCCAGCGGCTTCCGCCTCTTTTTGACAGCTATCAACTTGGCGGAATATAAACTGAACCACATTGTGCTTTCCTGCTACATATTGCACAACTTCCTAAAGCGACATAGCACCAACTATGTTGTGCCCGTTGGCCCTGATGTCGACATGCCTTCTAATGCCAACCTCACAGCCCTTCAAGCTGCACGTCCTGGCTTGCCCCCTCTAAATGCCCGCGAGGTCCGCGAGAGATATATGGACTACTTTGTGGGTAGGGGGGCCATTGATATGCCTGACGATGTGTGAGAGGCATTTTTTAATAAATATATTTTTTTACCAGACCTAAGATTTCTTGTAATTTACTGCTTGTGTTTCTTGTAGGTGTGTTCTAGCTTATTTGTGGTTTTATTTTTGGGCCTTTATCTTCAACAGTGGGAATGCACTTTCTGGGCGAAAGGAGGTTACAGTCTCTTCTTCCGAAAAATAATCTTCTCATGTTGTGTGTGTGATACCTAATATTTTGTCTAGGTAAGGTTTGTAGTGCATAACTGACACCCAAAATACTCCTTTTCATCACCATGACAGAAATGTGTGTATTCCAGAAAATGGCGTGCTACCTGTTTTATTACAAAGCACTATGGGTGTCATTTACAAAAGACAAATCCACTATGCACTACAAGTGCACTGCAAAAGTGCACCGGAAACTACACTTGCAGTGCAAACTGGAATAGCCTTTAGTAAATAACACCCATTGTCACCAAAATCATTTACTTTTGACGTAAATAATGCTTTTGTGGTTTGAAATAAGGAAGCCACACATTTTTTAGATGTTAAAATTTTACTTACAACACATTCACAAGTGCCTTTCAAAAATGCTTTGGTAAACTGAAAAGATCTTTGGTCTTTAGAACATTGTTTACTAACATTGCGCATTTGTGAAAACCAGGCATGTAGCAAAACAAAACAGACTGAACATAGGAACTTACAAAGTTCAACTTTGAAAAGTGAAGACAAGATCAGACATGACTATATGTTCAAAGTGTGTTTGATCGTGCCTTCATCACATGGGGTGTCACCCCTGGAAAAGTGAAATTTAGAACATGCACACAATTTGGGTATCAAAATGGGCATTTGCTGCTAAAACACATGCCTAGAATGTCCACATGTGCAATCTCCCATCATGGGGATCAATGGACGTGTTTTGGGGGTGCAACCCCTTCACCTCACCTACTTTAGTAGTTAGTAAAGTGGTTGCACCCCCAAAACGTTGTCATTCATCCAACATGATGGGAGCTAGCACATGTTGACACACTGTGTGCATCTTCCAAATTTGGCACAGTTATTAAGTTAAATTTTTTGTGATAAACAGCCACAAATGTGTGATAATTACTTTGTGCGTTTTCAGATTTTCGCTAAAACATCAATGATGTTCTTCATTTTTTGTTGAACATCATTGATGTTTTTCTTGATATCATCTAGATCTCGATTGCACACCATTATCTCCCCGATGAGTACGTGTGCACTTTCAGTGGTAAAGTGCGATTCTTCTTCCACAACATCCACATCACCTAAAAAACACACAAACAAAAAAAATGGCTATTGTAAAAGAGGCAGGCATACATTGATTAGCTTACCAGTAGCTGTGTTCTCCCACACTCACCTGTTGTGGTGACAAGTTCTCCAAGTTCTATTATCTGTCCTTCCTCCTCCTCCTCTGCTTCTGTTGTTGGTATTTCCCCTTCTTTGGGAGGTGTGGGTTTCCTGGTGTCCTCAGACGTCCCGAGTCTTCGCTCCCCTATGAGAATGTACAAAAGGAATACTTAGCACAACAATCTATTGAGGGCAGAAATAGGAAATGTCAAACATTGCTTGGAAGTGACGGACAATAGTTGTTTGTGGCCAGGTTCAAAGGACAACAACATTAATGTAGTCACTTTGTAAAGGTGCAAAACTTACTACCTTTTTGGTTGAAGTTTGTCAGATGGAGACACCCCTATAGTATCCACTGGAGCACATGTGTGGAACAACATAATAAAAAGGGTGTTTGGGTGTCCCAGCACTAGTGCTCTAGAGTCCAGATGGGTAAACAGCTACTGAGTGACCTCTCCTTTACATTGAAGAAATTTGCTTTACATTCTTGATGACATCTCTATTGACAACAAACTTCCTTTAGCTAAAAACAGGCCCGAACCAATGTATTTCACTCCAACTTCACCAAACATCGTATTATAAGTGGCCGAACGATCGAGGTTGAGTACGATCGAATGGACACACGAACATGAAAGTGGCCATTTTCAAATGTACAACATAGAAAAAACAACCACATGGAGCAGTATGCAAGCAAGAAAAAAAAAGCAGAACACAGGACAACTACTTACTTTTATGAAGAACTCGCTTGATCTTTCTGTACTGATCGGGCTCCCTCAGTTTCAGGTCTGACCAGCGTTTCCTCAGTTGATCCTTGGATCGTTTTACCCCAAAATTATTGTGCAGCCTCCTCACAACTTTAGCCATTATCTTGGCCTTTCTGACATTTGGGTTGAGGTAAGGCCCATACTTCCCATCATAGTCGCTCCTCTTCAATATGTCCACCATCTCCAACATTTCTCCAAAAGACATATTGGAGGCCTTAAATTTAAGCCTCCGGGATCGGGACGTTTCTGCCTCCGGCCTTTCCTCGTCCTCCTCCTCGTTGCTGGAATATTTAGGGCGCACCTGCTGTGTCCCCGCCATGTGCTCTCCCCACTGCGCTGTAAAGAGAAGGGGTGGGGAATAGACGAGAAAGATTGTCAGGGGCGGGCGGAGTTTCACGCATGCGCACTGTATATAAAACGTCACACGCGTGTGTCGTAGCGATGATCTGTGAGCAGAGAGGAGAGAGAGCTGACGCACGAGACGATCGCTATAACGAAGGTACAATTTGAACTTGGTACATCACTAGCCTAGACTGCTTATACATTGAGGCTTATTTATGGAGAAGATTAGGAGAGTTTAGCCTGACATTATTTAGTGTTTTGTCTGGTGTTGTGTCTTGCAGAGAATATGGTTGGCTTCAATGACATCAGCTTCCTCCCCCTCTTCAATGATAAATATAGAGAGATGCCCCTTTTGTGGCAGGCTAAGCACCCGCTATACAGCAACAAACCAAAGAGCAGGCAGCGATGCAGAAACTTCTGGAATTTGTATTGCCGGTGATCCCCACGGCAATCGTTGATAAGTTAAGAACCAAAATTGGCAGCCTGAGGAGTACGTATTTCAGGGAGCGCAATAAGGTCCTGAAGTCCCAAGCATCTGGAGCTGCAGCAGATCAGGTCTATGTCCCCAGGCTGTGGTACTACGACAGGCTCCATTTTCTCAAAGACCAGGCTGATGTCAGGGAGTCACTCTCGACTCTTCCTTCCACGTTTCCTTCCATGCATTCCACCCCTGATGAGGCTTCCGAGGACCAACCTGGGCCTTCCAGTCAGGAAGAGGTGGAGGAGCCCAGCTTGAGCCAGGTATAGTATTTTTGTACCCATTTTTTGGAAAAATGAATGATGTTCACTTAATTCAGGATCCACAATTGCTTATTTTCTAAAGTGTTTGACATATCAACAGACAGTAGTGTTGGAGACATTTTGGGCGAGAATCTAACCTGCTGGGCTGAGAATTGTATGGTTTCCTATTTGTAAACATTTTGCAACAGTCAATAGATGAAAATTGTGTGTGTTTGATGAACAAATAACTCAAAACTATGTCCCTTTTTCATACACAGGAAGACCTCAGCCAGGAGGTGGCTGTGGAATGTGGCAGCCAGGAGGAGGCAGGGGTTAGTGGCAGCCAAGAGGTGGGTAGGCCTAGGAGCCTGACTGTATCCCAAGTCCCTCCCCTCCGCCTTCCCTACAAAAGGGCCAGAAAGGGGGGGAGGTGGGGGAGTCAGCGCTCCGGCTGATAAGGGAGGCTTCAGCGGCACTACATGCCACACCCACCTACAAGGAGGCCTTTGCCTCCTTGGCTGCCACTAAACTCAAGGAGATGGAGGCGGGGCAACGCAGCATGTGTGAGGAGGTCATCCTCAAGATACTAAATAAGGGGGTGGCTGGGGAGATGACCCCAGCAACACATGTTTGCGAGAGTCACCATGCTCCTCCTCCTCCTCCTCCTGCCACACCTCCAGCACCACAGCCACAGCCTGGAAGGAAGCGTGGAAGGAAGACCAGAGTGTGACGACCTGGATTCAGTCTGGTCTGAGAGAAGATGGAGCCTCTCATATGACCACAGCCTGGGGACATAGATGGCATCTGCTGCAGTTCCGGATGTTTTGGACTTCAGGACCAGATTGCACTCCCTTATTAAGATACGTACTCCTCAGGCCACCAATTTTTGAACATAAAAAAATGATGTCTGCCGTGGGGGTCAAAGGCTTTGCAAATTTCCCAAGTTTCTCCATTGCTGCCTTCCTCTTTGGTTTGTTGCTGACACCTAAATAAAGGTATTTTTGATTTCAAGAAATCCTTGCCTATGTGTTTTACTTTTCAGCAATGACAGTTTATTTGTGAGTAGGCAGGTACATTTCACAAATCATAAAGTCCAATTAACAAGGGGTACCAACAACAAACAACCTCCGAGTGAATTTAGGCTAAAAATACAAATGATAATTATGGTTTTTGGATAAGTTGAGACACACAACCCCACCCCCCAAAAAAAAAAAAAAATTAATAAAGGAAATCTGGATTTTTAAAAAAAAAACTATAAATGACAAATCCTAAAAAAATATATAAAAAACATTCTTAAGATCTGACGAATAAAAAACATCTAGCCAAGAAATCATGAAAAAGAATAAAGAAAGAAGTTTGTGAGAAGTCAGTGTGAATAGGAGCAGCTAAAACACGTCATTCTTCTTGCATTGTAAAGAAAAAGAGAATGCGCTGCATTAAACACATTTTAACATTGCAGTGTGACGAATGTGCTGTGTCGATTAGGAACGGTAGTTTTACCTGACCGAGCGCTTTCGTCACAGAATTTCTTCTGAGCATGCGTGGCACTTTGTCCGTCGGACTAGGCTACACACGATCGGAATTTGTGTGATCGGACTTTGTTGTCGGAACAATTGAGAGCAGGAGATAAAACTTTGTTCGTCGGAAAATCCGATGGAAAATGTCCGATGGAGCCTACACACGGTCGGAATTTCCGACAACATTGTCCGATAGGACATTTTCCGTCGGAAAATCCGACCGTTGGTCCCTTATGTCTTGAATTTATTTTATGCCATAGTGCCATAGGGAACACAGATTCAGTTAACTTAATTTATTTTTATTTTAGTAAACCTGTCCAATTAATTAAATAAAATATTTTTTTGAATAATTATATACAGCAAATATTTTACTATGAAGAAAAAATGAGAACTAATTATTTTACACGTGACACATTTTTCATCTAAGACTTCAAAATTAAATGCCAGCTCTGTGGGAGTTTTCAATTATGACCACAAATTGTCTTAATGACATTCAAATAGATGTACGGTGCTGCTAATGTGCCTTGCTTGTCATCTGTACTTAATCTATCACAGAAAGAAAAAAAAAAGTTAATTTACAATTTACAGTCATGGCTATGACTGCTGAAAAGTGTATGTTGTTGGAAAACATTGAATCCAATAAATAGGTGAATGCTCTATTTATTGATTAGTAATATAGATATACTTCATGAAAAAAACGTTATTAAAACCTATCAGCCTCTAGCCCTCGTCATTTCATGAGAAAAAAGATAAGCCATGTTAACAAGAAAAGCTTGCAAACCCTCGCCACTGTAACAATTACATATTGTACAAATATATCAGGATACAAAATGTTCATGCTGAGCAAAATCAATGAAACATAAAATAAGAATGTTGGTTTATTGTTACATGTCCTGTACATTGCACTTACGGTACTTCTTTTGAGAAAAATGCATACTTCTACAAGTGTGGTTTCTAATGATAGAACGCATTTCAAAGAAACCTGACAAGAATATAATACAGTATCCAGGGCTAACATCAGATTCTCCCTTTTATATTCTAACTAACAGTAGAAAAGTTACGCTTTGAATCTGATTGGCTACTACTATGGGCAACACCATTTCTTCTCTAAGTGTTTGATACAGGAGGGCGATATTGCTAATTATTAGTTTATAGCATGCGTAGCACTTTGTCCGGTCGGACAAGCGTACACACGCTCGGATTTGGTGTGATCGGACCGGGTTGACGGGAAATCTTTCCAGCAGGAGATAAGACTTTGTCCGACGGACAAACCGACGAACACTGTCCGATGGTGCATACACACGGTCTGAATAATAATGTGCACCTGTTTGGCTGACAATTATAACTCCTAACAGTCCTTTTATTATCATGAACCAAGACAGTGAAAAGAGCAGTACAAATGAGCATAATGTTGTAATCCATGGTGAGCAATCACAATTCAAGTTACTGAATTCAAATTAGTGTAAGATTAAATATGATTAGCTGCTGTGGGCTGTTGAATAAGTCAGCAGCCAGATTGCATATCTTATATTTAAAAAGTCTAGTCTTTAGGCCTCATGCACATGGACGTTTTTACAGTCTCTTTTTTGAGCGTTTTTTGCAGCTTAAAAACGCCTGTCCATGTTAGTATATGGCTTAATGCCCACCTAGGCGTTTTTGAGCTGCAAATGGCATGGGCGTTTTTAAGCTGTAAAAAAAAAAAAACAGGACCAGTGCATTCTGAGGCTCCAGCGTTAAAGCTGTAAAAACGTCAGACGCTGGCAAAAGGTGTTAAACGGCAATTAACAAGGCTTAACGCTGTGTTAAGCCTTGTCCGACGTGTCTGTCTCTTTTCAAAATCAATGGTTCCCTATGGGAGCCCATTGATTTGAATAGAAGTCACACCAGAAGTCGGATCAAGATGATCCGTCTTGTGGTGCGACTTGTGTGCTGAGGATCTTGAAGGGGAACCCCGCAAAAATAAAAAATTAAATTTTGTGTGAGGTTCCCCCCAAGACGATAGCAGTCCCTTCGGTCTGGTATGGATCTTATGGGGAACCCCACACCGAAAAAATGGCATGGGGCCCCCCAAAGATCCATGCCAAACCCTTATCCGAGCACGCAGCCAAGTAGGTAAGGAAAGGGGGCGAACATTGCCCCCCTCCTGAACCATACCAGGCCATATGCCCTCAACATGGGGGGTGGTGCTTTGGGGCAGGGGGGCCCTGCGCCCCCCACCCAAAAGCACCTTGTCCCCATGTTGATGAGGACAAGGGCCTCTCCCCGACAACCCTGGCCGTTGGTTGTCGGGGTCTGTGGGTGGGGGGCTTATTGGAATCTGGGAGCCCCCTTTAATAAGGGGGCCCCCAGATCCCGGCATCCCACCCTATGTGAATGAGTATGGGGTGCATCGTACCTCTACCCATTCACCTGGGGAAAAGTGTAAATAAAAAAAAAAAACACACTACACAGGTTTTTAAAGTAATTTATTAGGCAGCTCTGGGGGTCTTCTCCCGACTTCGGGGGTGTCTTCCGACTTCTCCGGCCTCTTCTCCCGCTCCCCAGTGCCTTCTGCCGGGCTCCAACGCTATCTTCTTTCAGCACTGGCCCGGTCTTCTCCTCCACCGCCGCAGCCGTCATTGTCTTCTCTCTTCTCTTTTCCGATGTTGACACGACGCTCTCTCCAGTTGTAATGCAGTGTACGCGGTGCGTTGCCCACGAAGTCGGAAGAAGACCACCGGCGCTGCCTAATAAATTACTTTAAAAAGCTGTGTAGTGTGTTTTTTTTTTATTGACACTTTTCCCCCAGGTGAATGGGTAGGGGTACAATGTACCCCTTACTCGTTCACATAGGCTGGGGTGCCGGGATCTGGGGGCCCCCTTATTAAATAACCCCCCCATGTTGAGGGCATGCGGCCTGGTACGGTTCAGGAGGGGGGTGGTGTTCGCCCCCTTTCCTTACCGACCGGCTGCGTGATTGGGTAAGGCTCTGATATGGATCTTTGGGGGGACCCCACGCCATTTTTTCAGTGCGGCCCCCCACCCCAAAGCACCCTGTCCCCATGTTGATGAGGACAAGGGCCTCTTCCCGACAACCCTGGCCAGAAGGTGGCGGCGACAGCGACAAGACCGCTAGTAAAAGAGCTGTAAGAAGATAGCGCCTGCAGACCCCGACAACCAACAGCCAGGGTTGTCGGGGAAGAGGCCCTTGTCCTCATCAACATGGGGACAAGGTGCTTTGGGGTGGGGTGGGGGGGCACGCTGCCTGGTACGGTTCGGGGGGGGCGCTCGCCCGTCCACACCCCCTTTCCTGCGTGCTCGGATAATTGTCTGCTATGGACTTTGGGGGGACCTTTAAATCCATATCAGGTGACGGGGCTCGCGAGGTGTCAATCTTGCCGATGGAGGTGGTGACATTCACTAGTCCCGTCTATAGAATATTAAAAAAAAAAGTCACAGTTACTTTGCTGAGTAACTAATTACTTGTGTTACTAACTCAATTACTTTTTGGGAGAAGTAATTTGTAACTTAACTAATTACTTTTTTAAAGTAGGATGACTAACACTGGTCATTGGATCCCCTCCCATACATTACACCAGCTGCAACCGGGTGGGGAGGGTTCAGTGCAGCCACTCTGTGTTTGTGCTTTCACTTCTAAATACAGAAGCCCAGTTTCTGTATTTAAAAGTGACAGCAGTGAGTGGTAAGCACAGGGCTAGCGCCGGAGATGGCAGAACTAATTTTCACTATGTTCTGGCTGAAAAAAAGCCCTGTTTACAGTTCTTGTCCCTTTCCCAATCTTGTAACTGGAAAGTGAATAGAGACGCTCATCCCTTTATCACTCTGCTCTCTCCAACTATGAGCATTTACCTTTTTAGCACATAAGTACAGCAGCACAACTGATTGGCTCCTTGCCCTGATTCTCCCTTTTCCAATCTGAACTTTGCTGTACAGGCAGCTGTAAGAAGCTTACATCATGCCAGAATCAAGCACTTTGACTGTTTGCATTAAAACAATCCATTTAATGATGTATTAATAAATAGAGATCTGCCTTAAGTTGTAACCTAAATTGTATATGTAGCGCTGGCTCCTGACGAGCAGGCGCTATTGTTTTTGAAAATTGAGTTGCCTGACCCCACAGTTGGGCTTCAACAAAACAACAAAATCCGATCGGACTTTTTCCGATCGTGTGTAGAGAATTCCGACGGACAAAGTGGCACGCATGCTCAGATCAAATTATGAGACCAAACCTATTGGCTAATAGCCTCTACGTAGTTCCGTCGTACACAACGAACGTCACCACGTTCAGAATGATTGGATTTTCCGACAACTTTGTCTGACCGTGTGTATGCAACACTAGTGTCGGACAAAATCCGTCGGAAAAAGTCAGACGGATTTTGTGGTCGGAATTTCCGACCGTGTGTACGTGGCATAAGAAGACCCTCTGACACTCCAGATTGAGTGTGCAAAGCATGTAATATCACAGAAAAAATTACTGAAATTAATACTTAGTTCCTAGTAGTAATTAGAACCTGCGAACAGACCTAAAGTTCGTGTGAACTTTAGAACCGTATTAAAGTCTATGGAAGTTAAAAATCAAAAGCGCTCATTTTAAAGGCTAATATGCAAGTTATTGTCATAAAAAGTGTTTGGGGACCTGGGTCCTGCCCCAGGGGACATGTATAAATGCAAAAAAAACTTATACATGGCTGTCATCTCAAACCAAAGCTCCCAGGATTCTCAACGCTCTGCATATAAGTCTATGAGCTTCAGCTCCCCCCTGCTGGATGGTGGACAATGGTGTGGCACAACATCAATATCAGCAGATGGAGGGAAGAATAAAAGGCATTATCTCTTTCTCCATATTACTGTAGCTCAGCACCTGGCTACATATTGTTTGAATGTGCATTGGCATGTCTGGTTATAGGTTTCAATGGGAAAGAATGTGACAGGGTAGCAATGCAGGAGAACAATCAGCAAAGACAGACAGTAGCACTGTAACCCTATAACAAGAAGACTTTGCATATAGATAGACCTTGCGCTCCTCCACCTTCCGTTTGAGGATGCCCCATAGATGCTCAATAGGGTTTAGATCTGGAGACATGATTGGCCAGTCCATTACCTTTACCTTCAGCTTTTTTAGCAAGGCAGTGGTCATCTTGGAGGTGTGTTTGGGGTTGTTATCATGTTGGAATACTTCCCTGCGGCCCAGTCGCCGAAGGGAGGGGATCATGCTCTGCTTCAGTATGTCACAGTATATGTTGGCATTCATGGTTCCCTCACTGAACTCTAGCTCCCCAGTGCCAGCAGCACTCATGCGGCCCCAGACCATGACACTCCCTCCACCATGATTGACTGTAAGCAAGACACACTTGTCTTTGTATTCCCCACCTGGTTGCTGCCATACACACTTGACACCATCTGAACCAAATAAGTTTATATTGGTCTCATCAGACCACAGAACATGGTTTCAGTAATCCATGTCCTTAGTCTGCGTGTCTTCAGCAAACTGTTTGCAGGCTTTCTTGTGTATCATCTTTAGAAGAGGCTTCCTTCTGGGACGACAGCCATGCAGACCAACTTGATGCAGTTTGCGGCGTTTGGTCTGAGCACTGATAGGCTGACCTCCCACCCCTTCAACCTCTGCAGCAATGCTGGAGGCACTCATACGTCTATTTCCAAAAGACAACCTCTGGATATGATGCTGAGCACATGCACTCAACTTCTTTGGTCGACCATGGTGAGTGGAACCCATCCTGTTATACATGCTGTATGGTCTTGGCCACCTTGCTGCAGCTCAGTTTCAGGGTCTTGGCAATCTTCTTATAGCCTAGGCCATTGTAAGGAAACGTGGGAAGTGTAGAGTTACCCTTTAAGATTTAATAGTATTCTTACAAAGATGTTTTTCTGTTTTTCTGTAGAAACTCACTGTAAATTCTGTTTATCTCACACTCACACATTTCCATAACAAGTTTTAGTTCTCATGGCTTCTAGTAACGGGTCTGCTTCCCATAACAAGTAGGCTATATGATCAAAACATACCGAGAATCTTATCAAGGACATATATTGCGTGAGACATTTTTAGAGTAAATATTATGTTGAGTCCGAAAGAAGAAATATTATGAATCTTGCAGATCAATATTGAATTGTATAACAAAATGCTTAAATGCTTGAATGTGATTGGTTGTTCAATTGCGTTCTTCCCCTTTTTTTGTATTGTATATGCTCTGTGAAACGGAAGTAAAGGCATCTTTTTTCAAACCTCATACGGTGTATGGTGTCTGATTATCTGTCCAGACAGACAGGGTTATTTTCCATTGACCGCCAAAGTCCAATTGAGATAAAGAGGGGCTGATGCGGAGGTGCTGAAACAGAGGACCTTACAGATGGTACCAGAATAAGTGGGGTACATTACAGGTAAGCTTTCTTTAAAATTACTTGTTCAAAGTATTTTTGAACAGCTTACTCTGTCAATGTTATAACCCGTTGCATTATAGCTCTCAAGGCATAATTGATTAATTTATTTTGATTAGCTTGCCTGAGAGATAGGGACATTAGTATTGTAATACAGCTCGCTCATAGATAGGAATGCCTGCTGTGCTGCCTAAATTGGGGCAGGCGCCAGGGTTCCGAGTATTGTAATACAGCTCGCTCATAGATAGGAATGCCTGCTGTGCTGCCTAAATTGGGGCAGGCGCCAGGGTTCCGGGTATAGGAATGCCTGCTGTGCTGCCTAAATTGGGGCAGGCGCCAGGGTTCCGGGTATAGGAATGCCTGCTGTGCTGCCTAAATTGGGGCAGGCGCCAGGGTTCCGGGTACAGGAATGCCTGCTGTGCTGCCTAAATTGGGGCAGGCGCCAGGGTTCCGGGTATAGGAATGCCTGCTGTGCTGCCTAAATTGGGGCAGGCGCCAGGGTTCCGGGTATTAATATAAAAGGACGGTATCAGGATCAAAATATAGGGGACAAGGATACTTGCTAAAATTGCCCAGGATCCCTCCCATATATTGTATTAATACCATACCATAGCAGGTTGAAAACCTTGTTTTTAACCAGAAGGACTGGTCATTGGAAACCCCTAAATCATTTAAACACTTAATGTCAGGACCTTGTCCTAAGTGTTTTTTGGCAGGACGCTGCCCTAATTGTATAACAGGTCTGTTATTTGTGTATGAGGGATCAAATACTTATTTGGTTGCTAGTATTCCCGGAGGTTATTACCAGGTTTAATATACATAATAGTTTTGTGTTCCAGGAGGGTCTTTGATACATCATGACAACAGGGACGTTGTAACATTTTTCTGGGGTAATACATGGATTGGTGAGGCTAACTTTTGATCAAAACATGCTATGTGAATAATTCCTTTTGCCACTGACATCTTTTGCGCAGGGGAAGTCAGGTGCAAATTTTGGATATTTTGGCGTTTTGCCAACAAGGGTTCAAATGCTAATATCTCACCAACCGCAACGGATAGTGGGAAATTGTTTGCGGCATTAGTATTACAGCAATTGAAAGTACTGTTTAAACCTGTTGGCACTTTGCCAAGAAATTTAAAATATAAATAAAAATTGTTTGGTTATAAGAATAAGAAAATAAATAACGTACAAAGCTTACTTATAAGCAGGGGAACCTCTGGCCAGAGGGAGTTTTTTTTTTGGCATTTTGCCAAGAAATAAAAAAAAAAAAAAAAAAACTTTTTAATTTCAAGAAGCTTTAACTGTTAAAGGTGTCATAGGTATTATAGAATTTGGAACTGGTGAAAAATTTGTGGTTTGTCCTAAGTCATTAACTGTATGTTCTGCAGCTGATGTGTATAAATAGAGTTATAATATAAGATAAAGTATAAGAATTGTAAACATGGGAAATCTGCCGGGAAAGGGAGGTTCGGAAGGTAAGCCGGATCAGCCCACTCCTTTAGATTTCGTGTCTGGAAACTATGGAACATATTATACTGAACCCTTCTGGAAAAACATATTGACCAGAGCACATGCTCTACAAATTGCGGGGCTAAGTGACTGGGGACCATGTTCTGCAGAGGAATGGGAAGAAGTCACAAAAATTTGTAGCCAACATAAGCAGTATAATTATCCACCGTTTTCTTATGATAAAGAATATATGACTGAATGTTATAAAATGTGGTGTAAAGCATTGAAAAATTATAAGAAGCAATTCCCTCATCCATTAGAGAAGCCTCATCCTTCCTTAGACAAGCCTCCTAAAAAACCAACACTTGCCTCTGCCCCTGTCCAACCCCTTTGTTATGACATAGGGGATACAGAGGATTATGTGCCAGTACCTCCGCCACCCCATGCGGCCCATGTTTGCCCTAAGTGGCAAACCCTGACCCTGACCCCCCCCACAGTTTGTGGATGATGTAAAGAAAAGGGCCTCCTCCAGATTTTTTAATACCAGAGGAGGACTATTCGCTCAGACCTCAGGGACTCCCACCCCCATGCTCCCAGCCTTTGATAATTCCACGTTGCAAACACAAGAATACCCAAATCAAAGCTGTTTTCATTGTGGAGACCCCTCCCATTGGAAAAAATATTGTCCGCACAGAAGAAACACCCAGGGAAATGGACAGGGTAGGTTTCAAAGGACGGGGTGGAGTGTTTCTAGAGGCAGATATCAGCGTAAATTTCCCAATTATCAAACACAGCAATATCCTTCTCCAACACAACAAAGCTGCCCCCTGCAACCTGAACAATACACCCAAAAACACAATAGTACACCCAAAACCAACCCCCACCACCTGGCCGCCGCCGAATGCACCAAGAATATAGCCGTCCTGTAGTCAAGGCGGCCTGGCCCCCCAGAGAACGGCCAGAACCCAGAAACCTAGAATTAATTAAAATGTATTGGCCAGGGTACAATGATAACAACCCTCGCAATAACCCCTTTCATCAACATCCATAAGGAGTACCCGGAGCAGATTCCCTCCTTGGTAATGCATTTCTTCTCTTCCCACTGGAAAACACTTCCGCAGGTAGTCCTTAAAGTTGAGGGATGGGTGGTATGTTTTTTAGTGGACACAGGGGCTAGCACGAGTTGTCGTAATGACACACGTTTTATCAAAAAAAAAAAAAAATTTGTACCGAGGGCTGCTCCACTCTATGGGAATTAATGGGATTGATGTTACACACAAACATTTGCCATCCTCACTGACTGCCCCTTATGTCTAAAGGGAAGAGACCTCATGTCTTCATTAGGGGTAATGTTAAATTGTTAAATTTGACCTACAAGGGGGAATGACTGCCAAATCATCAACATGTGACTTGACTATGCAAATCTCAAATCAAGTCTGGGTAGAGGATTTATTAAGTGCACTCCATTTACCCTCAAAAAAAAAAAAAAAAAAAATGTATTAATGTCATAAAAGTTGTCAGGAACGGTGCTATTACCTGGATCGCCTGCTGGTGTCACTGTTTCCTTTGGCATCAAAGGGTGCAGTTCTGGTGGCCACCAGCAGGGGTCTCCCAGCCGATGGACATTGTCAGGAATGGTGTTATTACCTGGATCGCCTGGTGGTGTCACTACTTCCTTCAACATCAAAGGGTGCAGTTCTGGTGGCCACCAGCGGGGGTCTCCCAGCAGATGGACATGCCAGGAATCAGGCTACACCTGTTGTGGATTTGCTGGGTATATAAGCCTGTCCTTCACTGAGGTTCAGTGCTTCAGTATTCCTTTCTGTAGCCCTGTCTTGCCTGTCTGAAACCTGATCCTGGACCTGAAACCTGTACCTGTACCTGTACCTGTAACCTGACCCGTTATCTGCTTCCTGCCCTGTCCTGGATGTTGTCCCCCTTACCTGGTTCCTGAGACCCGTCCCCTGTCTCCTGCCTTGATGTTCCCTTGCTTCCTGTTTTCCCCCTTGGTCTCTCCTCCCTGCCTTGTATATATATATGTTCCATTTCCTTGAAGTGTATAGTTAGTTAGTTAGATTAGGGCTTGTGGGTTTGCAGTGTTATTTGTGTTCTTGCTTGTTTGTGGTTGCTGTGTTTATGTGTGTCTTTATTATTAATAAATATATCTTTATCACTACCTTTTGGAGCCTGATTCCTTTAGTGCAGCCCATCGATCTGTTCACTTGTGTTGGATGCCTGTGTTTAGGCTCCATCCCTAACAGAATACTGAAGCCATACTAACAGATCGGCTGCACTTGGGAATTGGGTCTGGACACTTGCTTTTGTCAAGGAAGATGCAGCTGGAAGATATTTTGTATCTTTCACTCCTGGCATTGGAAGAAAGAGATCTTTGTTATCAGACTTTGGGTGACTATACTAGGGAGCAACTACTGGAGTGCAACCGTATAGCCCATGCTTTTGTTGATCAGGGCCATTTTCTTTTTGAGGACGTGCAGCCCCTGATCCAGATTTGTGCCGAGCTGGCCCTGCCCTGTATTCCTGAGGGCCGTGATGATTTCACTCCCCCTTTTGATATGAATCAGGTTGTATCCCTAGTATGGCTTTTTGAAGATGATCCCGACGACTTTTTTGAGCACTACTCTGGCTGTTCCCCACAGGTGATTTCTGAATGCATTGTGTCTGCGCAGTCTTTTGTTAGACAGGGAAAATTGAATCCACAATTTGTACAACCCATACTTTCAACATGGTCTGGCATGATGCAATTAGCCCCAGCCAAACAAACCACTTCTGCCATCAGACACCAGCCTACCCAAATGTATGTTTCCCCATCACCCATACCAAACCCAGTTGCCACCCAGTATACACTGCTCCCAACCAAATATTCATATCCGGTCTCTTCTCCCTGTACCTATCCTGCATTTAACCCCCCTGCCTCTTCTCAGCTGCCTACAAATCCACAAATGTATGTTTCCCCATCACCCATGCCAAACTCAGTTGCCACCCAGTATACATTGCTCCCAACCAAATATTCATATCCGGTCTCCTCTCCCTGTACCTATCCTGCATACAACTCCCCTACCTCTTCTCTGCCAAATCCCAACACTCCTTTCCTGTCTGCTGCCCAGCCCAAAGTGTTCCTGTCTGCTGCCCAGCCTGATGTGCCTGTTCCTGCTGCCCAGCTTGATGTGCCTGTTCCTGCTGCCCAGCTTGATGTGCCTGTTCCTGCTGCCCAGCTTGATGTGCCTGTTCCTGCTGCCCAGCTTGATGTGCCTGTTCCTGCTGCCCAGCTTGATGTGCCTGTTCCTGCTGCCCAGCTTGATGTGCCTGTTCCTGCTGCCCAGCTTGATGTGCCTGTTCCCACTGCCCAGCCTGATGTGCCTGTTCCCGCTGCCCAGCCAAAAGTGCCCGTACATGCTGCCCAGCTTGATGTGCCTGTTCCTGCTGCCCAGCTTGATGTGCCTGTTCCTGCTGCCCAGCTTGATGTGCCTGTTCCTGCTGCCCAGCTTGATGTGCCTGTTCCTGCTGCCCAGCCTGATGTGCCCGTTCCCGCTGCCCAGCCTGATGTGCCCGTTCCCGCTGCCCAGCCAAAAGTGCCCGTACCTGCTGCCCAGCTTGATGTGCCCGTTCCTGCTGCCCAGCTTGATGTGCCTGTTCCTGCTGCCCAGCTTGATGTGCCTGTTCTTGCTGCCCAGCCTGATGTGCCTGTTCCCGCTGCCCAGCCTAAAGTGCCCGTGCCTACTGCCCAGCTTGATGTGCCTGTTCCTGCTGCCCAGCTTGATGTGCCTGTTCCTGCTGCCCAGCTTGATGTGCCCGTTCCTGCTGCCCAGCCTAAAGTGCCCGTGCCTACTGCCCAGCTTGATGTGCCTGTTCCTGCTTCCCAGCCTGATGTGTTCCTGTCTGCTGCCCAGCCTGAGGTGTTCCTGTCTGCTGCCCAGCCTGAGGTGTTCCTGTCTGCAGCCCAGCCTGAGGTGTTCCTGTCTGCTGCCCAGCCTGAGGTGTTCCTGTCTGCTGCCCAGCCTGAGGTGTTCCTGTCTGCTGCCCAGCCTGAGGTGTTCCTGTCTGCTGCCCAGCCTGATGAGTTCCTGTCTGCTGCCCAGCCTGATGAGTTCCTGTCTGCTGCCCAGCCTGATGAGTTCCTGTCTGCTGCCCAGCCTGATGAGTTCCTGTCTGCTGCCCAGCCTGATGAGTTCCTGTCTGCTGCCCAGCCTGATGAGTTCCTGTCTGCTGCCCAGCCTGATGAGTTCCTGTCTGCTGCCCAGCCTGATGAGTTCCTGTCTGCTGCCCAGCCTGATGAGTTCCTGTCTGCTGCCCAGCCTGATGAGTTCCTGTCTGCTGCCCAGCCTGATGAGTTCCTGTCTGCTGCCCAGCCTGATGAGTTCCTGTCTGCTGCCCAGCCTGATGAGTTCCTGTCCGCTGCCCAGCCTGATGAGTTCCTGTCCGCTGCTCAGCCTGATGACCCGAAGCTCGCTGCCCAGCCTGATGACCTGGTGCCCGCTGCCCAGCCTGATGACCCGGAGCCTGCTGCCCTGTCTGTTTTTATTTCCAGATCTAAACTTCCAGACCCTGGTGGTGGGGTACATGTCCCATTGTCGGACTCGGGTGGCACGCCTCCTAGTAGGTTAAGAGACTCTGGCCAGAGAGCGCAAGGAGGTCTGCCGTCACAGAGAAGACTTTTTGGGACTCTTCCACTTTTACATGCACTGCCAGATCTAGGGCAGAATGGAGTGTCCAGAGGCCACTCCTTAGGGGGGGGAACTGTCAGGAACGGTGCTATTACCTGGATCGCCTGCTGGTGTCACTGTTTCCTTTGGCATCAAAGGGTGCAGTTCTGGTGGCCACCAGCAGGGGTCTCCCAGCCGATGGACATTGTCAGGAATGGTGTTATTACCTGGATCGCCTGCTGGTGTCACTACTTCCTTCAACATCAAAGGGTGCAGTTCTGGTGGCCACCAGCGGGGGTCTCCCAGCAGATGGACATGCCAGGAATCAGGCTACACCTGTTGTGGATTTGCTGGGTATATAAGCCTGTCCTTCACTGAGGTTCAGTGCTTCAGTATTCCTTTCTGTAGCCCTGTCTTGCCTGTCTGAAACCTGATCCTGGACCTGAAACCTGTACCTGTACCTGTAACCTGACCCGTTATCTGCTTCCTGCCCTGTCCTGGATGTTGTCCCCCTTACCTGGTTCCTGAGACCCGTCCCCTGTCTCCTGCCTTGATGTTCCCTTGCTTCCTGTTTTCCCCCTTGGTCTCTCCTCCCTGCCTTGTATATATATATGTTCCATTTCCTTGAAGTGTATAGTTAGTTAGTTAGATTAGGGCTTGGGGGTTTGCAGTGTTATTTGTGTTCTTGCTTGTTTGTGGTTGCTGTGTTTATGTGTGTCTTTATTATTAATAAATATATCTTTATCACTACCTTTTGGAGCCTGATTCCTTTAGTGCAGCCCATCGATCTGTTCACTTGTGTTGGATGCCTGTGTTTAGGCTCCATCCCTAACAAAAGTAATAGGTCATTCCTATGACAAATCTGATATTACTAAGGGAAACAACTTAAGAGTCAGCAGCCAAAATTACTGCTAAGGAGGCAATCAACCCTCCAATTGTTTTCTACAGATTTTTCGTCCCCAAGTTTCCCAGCCCGAGCCAGGAGAATTGTCTGACATTACCTGTTGGGAGTCACAAGGTTTGACACACAACCCGGACGGCTTGTGGTCAAACAAGGAGGGGATCATAGGTATTCCGGAAACAGTAGCTCCTTTGGTAAGAAACCCCTACAGCAACTTGCTTAACTTGTGTCCAGAATAATGTTCAGGGACACATAGGCCCATTAAAAGACTTACAGATTGATTTGACACACATGCCCAAACAGAAAGGTAATATCAAATATCTTTGCGTAATAATACTCCGTTTTGCCATTTTCCCTCATGGCCGGAAGTTATTCCCGTAATAGGAGAGACCGCAGAGAATGAATAGAAACATTAAAGAAAGAAAGAAGCCCCCATGCTAGGACAGGACTGTCCCCCTTTATTAGATAGGCGAGGAATCTAACTTATATTCCTTACAGGAAGAGTACGTGAAATATCTGGTAAGTAGCCCTGCTGAAACCTATGACAAGGTTGCTGTCACCTTTCTTCCTCTTTCCACAGAACCAACACATCCTTTCGTCCTGGGGGATGAAGTACTGATCAAACAACTTGCAGTCCGCAAACAACCAGGCCCCCGTCTTCCAAGGTCCATTTGAAGTCCTCAATGTCTCCAGGACAGCAATACTGACGGATCAAAGCCTGCAATGGATCCATGCATCAAGGTTGAAGAATAGCCCACAAATAAAGGAGACAGGGAAGGAAATGGAGGAGCCCCACAAGAAGAGACTCAGCCACTACTGTCCCATGCCCCCTCTCACAAAACCCCCAAACCATTCTTACCATAGACTTTCCCCGTGAGCCAAGAAAATGCACCACCTGGACAATTTCTGTTTTCAATTAGAATGACCATCACTGTATTCTTGCTCTTATTTTTTTGGGTGTTGGCTAAACTCCTCGTGCGGGATGGGGGAGGGTACTGTTGTAGTGAATGCCAGAGCAACATACATAGAAAGGAGTCATACTTATCCACAGGCCGACATTTAGTCCCTATGGTTGGAAGGCCTATCACCCTAGAGCAGTTACTAAATACCACCCAGGAAGTCCCTGTTATAAACACCACTCCCACGGGTTAGCTACTTTTAATATCCTGGACCCTGATGAAAGCATAGGTAACAGGTCCCTATATGACATATGTAAATGTGTAAGGGGATCCAACAATCCACGGGTTACTGAATGGATAAACAGCACACACATGGACAGCCCCTGGATAAGGCAAGGTGGAGATGGAGATTCCCTCTTTGGGGGATTGGATGTGTTTAGTGGGATTAAGGTCAAGACTTAGCCCCCCCCAAAGTGGTTTAAACCCCTCATGTTCCCCACGGATGGATGGTCTGTTGTGGACTATGGTGCCATACCACCGTCCCTTACTCTATGGACAGAAAAACTTCAGGTTGGTGTACTATTGTGGAAATGATCCCTCTAATGGGGACCACAGGGTCAGACACACTTGTGTCCATGAAACCTGCCCACAGTCACCTTGAATTTGGCAGACACAAGAGGGAATTAACCACTTGGTGGGACAAAATTTTTGCATCCTTCGGTGGGGTGGGCGTATATAATGCCCTCACAAAGGTAGATGGATTTGGGATGTTAATGCACTCATGGAATCCCTTTTCAGGTGTAGGAGGATGGTTCGGTTCTATTTGGGAAAACATTATGAATTTCTTCAAGAAAGCGGGTATGATACTCCTCATGATACTTATTTTAGCTCTGGCCGTTTATGTGACAATCAAATTGGTGTTCTACCTGATAAGTAAAGTAGCAAAATCAAAGAACCTAGTTGATAAGTCTGAAACAGCCATGACCATGTTCAAGGCAGGATATAGGTGGTACAATGAGTGATCAGCGGAGACTTCTTAAAGTCTCCTATGATCAAAGGAGGGATTGTAAGGAAACGTGGGAAGTGTAGAGTTACCCTTTAAGATTTAATAGTATTCTTACAAAGATGTTTTTCTGTTTTTCTGTAGAAACTCACTGTAAATTCTGTTTATCTCACACTCACACATTTCCATAACAAGTTTTAGTTCTCATGGCTTCTAGTAACGGGTCTGCTTCCCATAACAAGTAGGCTATATGATCAAAACATACCGAGAATCTTATCAAGGACATATATTGCGTGAGACATTTTTAGAGTAAATATTATGTTGAGTCCGAAAGAAGAAATATTATGAATCTTGCAGATCAATATTGAATTGTATAACAAAATGCTTAAATGCTTGAATGTGATTGGTTGTTCAATTGCGTTCTTCCCCTTTTTTTGTATTGTATATGCTCTGTGAAACGGAAGTAAAGGCATCTTTTTTCAAACCTCATACGGTGTATGGTGTCTGATTATCTGTCCGGACAGACAGGGTTATTTTCCATTGACCGCCAAAGTCCAATTGAGATAAAGAGGGGCTGATGCGGAGGGGCTGAAACAGAGGACCTTTATGTAGAGCAAAAGTTATCTTTTTCAGATCCTCAGAGATTTCTTTGCCATGAGGTGCCATGTTGAACTTCCAGTGACCAGTATGGGAGAGTGAGAGCGTTCACACCTGAGACCTTGTAACACTAACGAGTCACATGACACGGGGGGCAATGGCTAATTGGGCCTAATGTGGACCTTTTCACTTAGGGGTGTACTCACTTTTGTTGCCAGCGGTGTAGACATTAATGGCTGTGTGTTGAGTTATTTTGAGGGGACAGCAAATGTACAGTCTTATACAAGCTGTACACTCACTACTTTACATTGTAGCAAAGTGTAATTTCTTCAGTGTTGTCACATGAAAAGATATAATAAAAACATTTTACAAAAATGTGAGGGGTGTACTCACTTATGTGAGATACTGTATACATATTATACAGTGCCTTGAAAAAGTATTTATACCCCTTGAAATTTTCCACATTTTGTCATGTTACAACCAAAAATGTAAATGTATTTTATTGGGATTTTATATGATAGACCAACACAATTTGGCACATAATTGGGCAGTGGAAGGAAAATGATAAATTGTTTTCACATTTTTTTACAAATAAATATCTGAAAAGTGTGGAATGCATTTGTATTCAACCCCCTTTATGCCCCGTACACACGGTCGGAAATTCCGACGGAAAATGTCCGATCGGACTATGTTGTCGCAAAATCCGGCCGTGTGTGGGCTCCATCGGACTTTTTCTGTCGGAATTTCCGACGGAAAAAAATTTGAGATCCTGCTCTCAAATTTTCCGACAACAAAGTCCGATCTGACTTTTTACGATCGTGTGTAGAGAATTCCGACGGACAAAGTGCCACGCATGCTCATATCAAATTACGAGACCAAAGCTATTGGCTACTAGCCTCTACGTAGTTCCGTTGTACGCAACGAACGTCCCCACGCTCAGAATGATCAGATTTTCCGACAACTTTGTCCGACCGTGTGTATGCAACACCAGTGTCCGACAAAATCCGTCGGAAAAAATTGTAGAAGATGGGACACATTATTTGGTTCTTTAACTTTGCTGTAGCTGCAATCGTCAGCTTTTGTGATGGGGAAGAGATTGGGTGCAGTTCTGCTGGGGGGGCGGTCCCTTTTTCCAGGAGGCCACTGCTAAAGCCAATCACAGTCCTGCTAGCCCCATTCATCATCTGGAGGAAAATGACTCACTTGGTTGCCACTACCAATCTCAGAAAGAAGGGATTTCACTGTGATTGAGAAAACCACAATCAGGTGACAGTTTGTGGAATTACTGTTAAGCTTCTGGGAACTTTGTTGAAATTATTCCTGAACCTTTACGTCACTTACTACTGAACCCCTGCACTCTGTCCCTTTAAGCCACAGCCAGTATTCAGCACAATGAAAATCACACCCAACCACTTTTTCTCAGCTGTGGGGGCACAACTTAAGATCCTGCACACAGGCGCACTGCTTTTAGAAAATGCCCCTGACCTGAGCTCATCATTGTGCATCCATTCCATATGCTTGTATGTAACATCACATTCAAGTACGTGGGCTGGATGCAAGAGGTGGATCAGCAGGATGAGTGTGCCAGGACAGGTAAATGTGTCTTATCTCTGCTTCCTTTCACCACTCTGCATATCACGCATATCATAGATGAGAAGAGGGTACAGCGGTGGAGCAGATGAGCAGGAGGATACAGCGGTGGGGCAGATGTGCAGGGAGGTACAGTGGTGGAAGAGATGAGAAGAGGGTTCAGCAGTGGGACAGAAGAGCAGGGGGCTTCAGTGTTGGGCCAGATGAGAAGATGGGTTCAGTGTTAGGACAGATGAGAGGGCGATTCAGTAGTGAGACAGAAGAGAATGAGGATATGGCGGTGGAGCAGATGTGCAGGGAGGTACCTTGATGGGGCAGATGCGCAAGGGGGGTTACAGTGGTGGGACAGAAGAGCAAGGGGGTACAGTGGTGTGGCAGATGTGCAGGAGGTACAGTGGTGGGAGGAATGAGAAGGGGGTTAAGAGGTGGAATAGAAAAGCAGGGGGGTTCAGTGTTGGGCCAGATGAGAAGGGGGTTACAGTGGTGGGAAAGATGAGCAGGGGGGTTCAGTGTTGGGGCAGAGGAGAAAGGAGGTACATTAGTGGGACAGATGAGCAGAGGGTTACAGCGGTGGGGCAGTTGGCACATAGTAAATCTCTAATGGCCTTTTAGGGGGGTTAGCAGAGAGGAATACTAACTTTCAGCTGATGCTCTCCTCCAATCCATTTCTGGAATGTGGGTGGGTTTTCAGCTTCCTCAAGTACAGCTCAGCACTGCTGGTCCTGCTTTGTAAATGACATTGGTGGGGGGGACAGCCACACAGCCTGTAAAGAGAAGCGACTTGAGCCCTGGTTCACACTGGTGCGATTTGACATGTAAATTTGCATGTCAAATTGGCGGCAATGGCACCGTCCTAATCGGTGTGACAGCACCGATTTCAAAAAGTAGTTTCTGTCATACTTTTTTGCGATTTCGGGGTGCGATTTCCATTGACAACTGTGCAGAAACCCACACAGATGTCAGTGAAATCGCTGCCGATATCGGGACTGACATGTGGGATGAAATAGTGCGAGTTCTGCTGAACTCACACGGCTTCATTCCCGCAGCTCAGTTTGAACCTAGGCTTAAAAACAGACACTGAAGCTGGGTTTCAGTTGTTTCTAAAAGCTGTTTACATTAGAAGGCTGGCCTGAGCTGAAATTTTAGTGCTTCTATTGTGAATTTAAGACCCAGTTCACACTGCGGTGTAGGATTTGCAGCAATTCCTGCGCATTTTCTACACCGCATCAGTGTTGCATCAGTGTCGCACTCCGTTCATGCAAACCGCTGCAGGCATCTACAGTGGTGTGAAAAAGTGTTTGCCCCCTTCCTCATTTCCTGTTCCTTTGCATGTTTGTCACACTTAAGTGTTTCGGAACATCAAACCAATTTAAACAATAGTCAAGGACAACACAAGTAAACACAAAATGCAATTTGTAAATGAAGGTGTTTATTATTAAAGGTGAAAAAAAATCCAAACCATCATGGCCCTGTGTGAAAAAGTGATCGCCCCCCTTGTTAAAACATACTATAACTGTGGTTGTCCACACCTGAGTTCAATTTCTCTAGCCACACCCAGGCCTGATTATTGCCACACCTGTTCACAATCAAGGCATCACTTAAATAGGAGCTGCTTGACACAGTAAGGTCCACCAGAAGATCCTTAAAAGCTACACATCATGCCGAGACCCAAAGAAATTCAGGAACAATTGAGAAAGAAAGTAATTGAGATCTATCAGTCTGGAAAGGGTTATAAAGCCATTTCCAAAGCTTTGGGAATCCAGCGAACCACAGTGAGAGCCATTATCCACAAATGGCGAAGACATGGAACAGTGGTGAACCTTCCCAGGAGTGGCCGGCCGCTCAAAATTACCCCAAGAGCGCAGCGACGACTCATCCAAGAGGTCACAAAAGACCCCACAACAACGTCCAAGGAACTGCAGGCCTCACTTGCCTCAGTTAAGGTCAGCGTTCATGCCTCCACCATCAGGAAAAGACTGGGCAAAAATGGCCTGCATGGCAGAGTTCCAAGGAGAAAACCACTGCTGAGCAAAAAGAACATCAAAGCTCGTCTCAATTTCTCCACAACACATCTTGATGATCCCCAAGACTTTTGGGACAACATTCTGTGGACCGATGAGACAAAAGTGGAACTCTTTGGAAGGTGTGTGTCCAAGTATATCTGGCGTAGAAGGAACACTGCATTTCAGAAAAAGAACATTATACCAACAGTAAAATATGGTGGTGGTAGTGTGATGGTCTGGGGCTGTTTTGCTGCTTCAGGACCTGGAAGACTTGCCGTGATAAAAGGAACTATGAATTCTGCTGTCTACCAAGAGATCCTGAAGGAGAATGTCCGACCATCTGTTCGTGTACTCAAGCTGAAACGAACTTGGGTTCTGCAGCAGGACAATGATCCTAAACACACCAGCAAGTCCACCACCGAATGGCTGAAGAAAAACAAAATGAAGACTTTGGAGTGGCCTAGCCAAAGTCCTGACCTGAATCCTATTGAGATGTTGTGGTATGACCTTAAAAAGGCCGTTCATGCTCGAAAACCCTCTAATGTAACTGAATTAGGACAATTCTGCAAAGATGAGTGGGCCAAAATTCCTCCAGGACGCTGTAAAAGCCTCATTGCACGTTATCGCAAACGCTTGGTTGCAGTTGTTGCTGCTAAGGGTGGCCCAACAAGTTATTAGGTTTAGGGGGCAATCACTTTTTCACACAGGGCCATGATGGTTTGGATTTTTTTTCACCTTTAATAATAAACACCTTCATTTACAAATTGCATTTTGTGTTTACTTGTGTTGTCCTTGACTATTGTTTAAATTGGTTTGATGTTCCGAAACACTTAAGTGTGACAAACATGCAAAGGAACAGGAAATGAGGAAGGGGGCAAACACTTTTTCACACCACTGTATGTTAAAATAATGACACCACAAAAGCTACCACAGGTACGTGATTCTGCCTTGCCGCCATTTATGTACAGTATACGTTGGCAAGCGGTTAACTAAAACAAATTCCCAGATATCTCGGCTATGCAAAATTCCAAAATTCTTCCTCCTGATTGGCTGAGACACAGTAGTAGTGCCATTGGCTCCTGCTGCTGTCAAATAAAGTCAGTCAGCCAATCAAGAGAGAGATGGGCCATGGCTCCGTGTCTGAATGGACACAGGGAGCTGCAACTCAGCTCAGGGTGCCCCCATAGTAAGCTGGTTGGGGACACCCAGCAGGAGGGAGGGGTCAGGAGCACAAAAAGAAGGACCCGAGAAGAGGAGAATCCGGGCTGCTCTGTGCAAAACCACTGCAAGTTTGTTATTTTTATGGGAAAAAAAACGAGACTTTACAGTCACTTTAAGGCTTGGTTGTGACTTGCTGTCACAGCCATGAGAAGCTCTGGGCATCTGTACATGCTGAGATCTCGCTGATCTCAGCATGTACAGTCTGTCTGATAGTCAGAGGTCTCATCACTTTGAGGCAGGCTGTAGGTGTTTTTTTTTTATACTTTACCGCCCTTAATGGTTGGCTAACAATGTATTGATAGTAGCTATATGGCACCACCGATGTCTGTGTTTATTTTATATGTAGATGAGAGCTATGCAGGTATCTTACCTAGAAAAAATGAGTGATCCTGTCACCATTAGTGAGTGGTGGGAGGAAAAGGCTAAGCGGAGCAGTGTGCAGGAAAAATGCAAAAATTAGGTGTGACAAACAAACCAAGGAGATTGAACAGACAGGAAAAATTTATCTATTTTTCACAAAACCTGTGGCTCCTTCTAATACTGAGCAGGGTGAGGAGGTGGAGGAAGATGTAACTGATGATGTAGTAGCAGTTATGATACTTCAGAAGCTACCAGCAGTATTATCAGTGAAACTGAGGCTTATGAATCTGGTGCAGAACAACCTTCAAGTTCAAAAGAATTTGATGATCCTGTTGTACTATTAGGAGTGAGCTCTGACCCTGCTGAATGGGTTCTAAATCATTCTACTGGGGACCATGTGGCTAAACATGGAATAGTACAAAATGGGAATCTGGACTCCACACAGTCTTGAAGGCTCTATGCTGACAAAGCTAGGGTGCTAACTAAACACCTGTGTTAAAAAAACTATTTTAATGGAGAGAAACAACAAAGGAGCTATTTGGTTTACTCCCAAAGCAAAGGAGTAGTGTTTTGTGCTCCATGCCACTTGTTTGGTGGCAAATTCCAGTTGGCAGAGAGTGGTTTCAATGACACTTCAGCTGAACACAAATCCTGCGTGCTCTCTTTAAAATCAAGAACATGTATATCAGGGAGAATTGATGAGAGACATACAAAACAGCTTTTGGATGAAATCCAATATTGGAGAAATGTTTTAAAAAGACTTGCTTTCAGAGGGAAAGATGACCGTTTTGGTTCCACACACAAGGGAAACTACATGATGATGTTTGAATTTCTTTCAGAATTTAACCCATTTATAGTCAAACATATTGCCCATGGCAATGCAGGCAAAGGAGTCACATCTTATCTCTCATTTGCTACATGTGCGCAGTATATTCAGCTAATGGCTGATAATGTTACAAAGCAGATAGTTCAGGAGGCAAAGGCTGCAAAGTATTTTTCTCAGTGTCAATTCAACACCTGATCGTTCTAACACGGATCAGCTGGCCTTCATCTTAAGGTATGTCAAGGAAGATGGTTTACCAATTGAGCGCTTTCTACGCTTCATTCCAAATCCTGGACATAAATCGGAACAACTGGCTGAAGTGGTCCTTGCCACTCTTAAGTCATATGGCCTTGATATTGCCAACTGTCGTGGTCAGTCATATGACAAAGCAAGCAATATGTACAGTCATTATAGAGGCTTGAAAGCCAGAATTCTTGAAAGAAACCCACTTGCTGTGTACATTCCATGCTCTGCACACTCTTTAAACCTAGTAGGAAAGCATGTTGCTGAAAGTTGCAATGAAGCCTGTGCATTCTTTTGTCTCCTAAAGTACCTTTATACATTTTTTATTTCATCTACTCACAGATGGGAGATTTTACAAGAACACTTGTCATCTGTGCCCAACACTCTAGCTTTAAAGAGACTATCTGACACACGGTGGTCAGCCAGGGAAGATGCCCGAGAGAGCTTAAATCAAGTAAGTAAGTAAGTAATCCAAGCTTTAACAACAATTAAAGAAATACAGCAGAGTAACCAGGAACGTGCAAGGAAGCAGAAGGTCTGCTGAATAAACTGCAACATCTAGAGACTGCACTTATGAGTGGTTTGTAGGGTACTATCCTAGAAAGATTTGGTGCAGTTAGCAAAAAAATCCAAAGCATTGCCATTGATGTTGGAATTGTGGTGGAGCTATATGAGTCACTGATCCAGTTTGTTCGAGATTCCAGAGAAATGTTCCTTACTTATGAAGCGACAGCAATAGAAAAATCAAGTGTCAAGGATTATGAGATTAAGAGGAAAGGTATTGAAGCGAGGAAAAGCTCAGCAACTTCCAGCAAGATGCAAGAAGAGGAAGCTCAAGAAAAGTTCCGGATCAACACCTTTTATGTAATTTGTGACAACTTGGTTGCTGAACTTGAGAGATGAAAAACTGTATGCGTCTCTTTCTTTGGAAAGTTTAAATTCATTACGGACCTCACAAAAACTGAGCCATCAGCAATATCACAACATGCTGCAGAGCTTTGTACTTCCTACAGCAAAGACTTGGAACAGGAGTGTTTTTTTTATGAGTGCCACCACTTTTGTTCATATCTCCTAAGTTCTTCTACAGAACATAACTCTGTTCTAGCTATGTTCCAAGTGATAAGAGAGAGAGGATTGCAAAGTATTTAACAAAATGCGGACATTGCTCTCAGAATGTTTTATGCACAGCAGCAACTAACTGCTCAGCTGAGCGTTCTTTCTCAACTTTGAAACGTGTAAAGAACTACTTGCGATCCAGAATGGGAGAGGAAATATTGAACTCACTGGCTGTGTTGGCATTTGAGTGAGAACTCACAAAATCTTTGGACAATGATGAGCTTATAAACAACTTTGCCACACAGAGAGTTCGGCGAAAGCCACTTTAGTTTGATTTTGGCATTCTCTCTAATTCAACAATTTTCACTTATTTCATTTTAAAATAGTTCTATATTAGACATTAGGACAAGTGCCTCATCCCCACAACCCTTGCCCGGTGGTTGTGGGGGTCTGCAGGTGGGGGCTTATCGAAATCTGGAAGCCCCCTTTAACAAGGGGACCCCCAGATCCTGCCTCCCCATGTGAAATGGTTTCGGGTACAAATGTACCCCGACCATTTTGCAAAAAAAGTGTCAAAATGGTAAAAAAAAGTCATTTATTAAAAAAAATAAAATAAATAAAACTGTCCCACAAAGTCCATTCATCGCAGATGGACCGAAAAAGAAAAAAAACACGACCGACCTGCCTCCATGGGAGGCACACGCCGTAATGACTGTCTTCTCAGGTGACAGCTCTTTTATAGCTGAGGGGGGCCACACGGTGATGTCGCCTATGGCTTTCCCACTACGGGGAAGCCATAGGGATGTCCCCGTGCCTCAGAGGGGGGCAGACCGGGTGGCCCCGCCCCCCTCTGGTACTACGGGAAAGCCATAGGGATGTCCCCGTGCATCAGAGGGGGGCGGGGTCACCCGGAAACGTCACTGGGTGGCCCCGCCCTCAGTTATACAAGAGCTGCCACCTGAGAGGATGATCATTATGGCGGGTGCCTCCCATGGAGGCAGGTCGGTTACGTTTTTTCTTTTTCGGTCCATCAGCGGAGGAGAAGTAGATGAAAGGACTTTGTGGGACAGTTTTATTTTTTAATAAAGGACTTATCCCCAAGCTGTGTCATGTAATTTTTACCATTTTGACACTTTTTTTGTGAAATAGTAAAGGTACAGATTCCGATAAGCCCCCCGCCCGCAGACCCCCACAACCACGGGCAAGGGTTGTGGGGATGAGGCCCTTGTCCCCATCAACATGGGGACAAGGTGCTTTGGGGGGGGCTACCCCAAAGCACCCTCCCCATGTTGAGCGCATGTGGCCTGGTACGGTTCAGGAGGGGGGGTCGCTCTCTCATCCCTCCTCTTTTCCTGCGGCCTGCCAGGATGTGTGCTCGGATAAGGGTCTGGTATGGATTTTTGGGGGACCCCCAAGCCATTTTTTTTATTTTGGCACGGGGTTCCCCTTAATATCCATACCAGACCTGAAGGGCCTGGTATGGAATTTTTGGGGGGACCCCCACGCAATTTTTTTTTTTTATTTTGGTTCGGGGTTCCCCTTAATATTTATACCAGACCCAAAAGGACTGGTAATGGACTGTGGGGGAATCCCATGCCGTTTTTTTTAATGACTTTTATCTGTATTGCCGAACCCGACAATTCATTATAGCCGCGAGTAGTTTTAAATGACTTTTTTTCCTTTAGAAATTTAATTTTGCTCTCAGACTGTTCTAAACACGGGAAACATGCGCCACTTTACAGGCATACTATAGACATCCCCCAGGTACGAAATTTAAATAAATATTTCACTTTTATTGTTTCACTTTAAGCATTATTAAAATCTCTGCTCCCAAAAAAACTGACGTTTAAAATTTTTTTTTTTGCATTGCTACATGTCCCCTGGAGCAGGACCCAGGTCCCTAAACACTTTTTATGACAATACCATGCATATTAACCTTTAAAATTAGCACTTTTGATTTCTCCCATAGACTCTTAAAGGGTGTTCCGCGGCTTTCGAATTTGCCACGAACACCCCAAATTGTTTGCTATTTGGCAAAGGACGAACAGCCAATGTTCGAGTCGAACTCATGTTTGACCCGAACATAAAGCTCATCCCTAGTAGAGACATACCCCAAAAAAACTTGCATCTGTAATTGCAGCGAAAGGTGATTCTATAAAGTAGAAATTACTAGAGGAATTTTCCAAACAGTCAAATTCTGAGATGGAGGTTACCTTACCAATCCCCTTGGGTAGTGAGGGTTTGTCTCAAGTCCCCCAACCCTCTAAACGTATGAATTCCAAACCCCAATCAAATGGGGGTAATTATTCATATCAGTCCCCGAGGAGAGGGAGGGGTAGTAGTAGGGGTCAACCCCCCCACCGTGGTAATTCTAGATCTTCCGGACCCCTTAGACCTAATCATACAGGCTATGAGGTGGGCCAGGGCTATCTGGGTCCACCACAATACAGACCTAATCAGACAGGCTACGAGGCGGGCCAGGGTTATCTGGGTCCACCACAATACAGTGGAGGTTATCCCCCACGGGGTAAACCTCTGGGCCAACAACCAAGCCAGTTGGGAAGGGGCCCACAGGGTGAATACCAAGGAGGATGGGGTGGCTTGACCAATAGAGACAATGGGATACAATCCCCCTCCTATGGCCATATGGGAAAGTATTCCGAATGGGACTATAGTCTCCCCACAAGGAATGCCTTTTTTCCATTAAGTGATGCAAATGGTCCAGATGGTGAGTTTATCCCTCGCCCTCAGTTCCAGCCATATTCTAGTGACCCGATTTCAAATGGGCAACATCAGGGATTTGTTGGGGAAACAAGAGGTCCACCTCATGTGGGGGGTCAGAATAATTGGGGTTTTTCCAAACCCCAACAAGGCGTCAAAAAGTTAGGAGAAAGGGGAGAGGAACCAGAGGGGGGAGGCGGACCCGAGCAGCAAAAGAGACCAAGGGTATAAGAGGGAAGGGTATTTTTAATTTAAGTTCTAAACCCCTGACAGAGTCTGAATAATCAATACTTGACAAGGGTTTAAAATGTGCACCCCCGAAAGGGTTAAACAAGTTTCACACTTTTATGGATATCCATAAATTTGTGCGTAAACTAAGTATAAAAAGACATATGACAACTAACACATATGCCCATGACGCCAATAGGGGGAATTCTGCAACCACGCAGGTTGTCCACTCTGGACTTACCAATGCATCACTTTTTAATCCCCCAGGGGTACTTGCTCCCTCTTTACGTGTTTTCAGGCATGTTATGTTGAGGGACCTTGATCTTATGGAGGTAAAAAAGGTGAGAATGAAACAGACCCTGCAAGACGGGTTAGATTCACTTTATAGCAGGAAAGATTTAGTCATTAGGCCAGCAGATAAGGGGGGGGGGGGCTATTGTAGTATTGGACAGGGATAAATACATGGCCGAGATGCATCGCATTGTCGGGGATGTGAATACCTATATCAAGTTGCCTTCAGACCCCAAGGCCCAATTCTACATCTTATTCCTAGAGCCCCACGTACCCCTATCCTATACTACCTACCCAAAATATACAAGGATCAGACTTGCCCCCCGGGACGTCCATTGTGAGTGGGATAGATTCCATTATCTGGTTACCAAAAGAGCAGATTGCTTTCATTATGGTCTTGCTCAGATTCGTGGCAACACGGAACTATTTCTGGTTCAATAACCAGTTTTTAGACAAACAATGGGTGTTGCCATGGGGCTAAATATGCCCCCAGCCTGGCAAATTTATTCTTGGCCAGATGGGAGAAGGATTGCCGGGATGGTCACCTCAGTGAGTTGGAGACCTTTATGGAATCCTTGAACAACAATTCTAGACCCGACATTATTGCTCTGATCAAGAATTCCTCACACAGGCGAAAGTTTTAACTGAGAGATTCCTCGAAAAAGCATAGCAGAAACCTTGATAGGGCGGACTTGTGGTGGATAGGGGCCCACGGAGACAAGATGCTTTTCGAAGTGTTGTTAATAAGAAATGACTTTTTTTTATTTTTAGGGGGGCCCCATCACTTCCGAATGTTATCGACCCAGCAATATCCACAAAAGGGTTCTTCGATCAACTTTCCGGATATTATAAATTTGGGAGAAAAGACGCACTACCACCTTTGGAATTTTGCTCCACGACAGGGGTCTACATGCTGCAGTGCAGCAGTATGTGGGCCGTACCAAGGGCCCATTGCAGGTGCGCTTGAACAAGCATATCACCAATATTTGTTCTAAAACGGGAAACACCACAATAAGAATCGCCACTCTTGGTTAGAGAAATTTCAAAGTTGGAGATGGCGTGGATACATCGGTTTCACTTTTAATTGTTTCACTTTAAGCATTATTAAAATCACTGCTCCCCAAAAAAATGACGTTTTTAAAAACTTTTTTTTGCATTAATACATGTCCCCTGGAGCAGGACCCAGGTCCCCAAACACTTTTTATGACAATACCATGCATATTAACCTTTCAAATTAGCACTTTTGATTTCTCCCATAGACTCTTAAAGGGTGTTCCGCGGCTTTCGAATTTGCCACGAACACCCCAAATTGTTTGCTATTCGGCAAAGGACGAACAGCCAATGTTCGAGTCAAACTCATGTTTGACCCGAACATAAAGCTCATCCCCAGTAGAGACATACCCCAAAAAAACATACAGCTGTAATTGCAGTGTTATATGTATACCACCCATATTACTGTTAATGTATGATTTCATTGAACATGTTCATATACATGTGAAATTATTGGGATAGGTATACAGTGTCTTAATTTGGCGCTGCTCTTTTCTGCCTATATTGTTTACAGTGTGTGTATCCCACTTTGAGTAGCAGCTCAGGGGGGCTGAATACAAACGCACGCCACACTTTTCAGATATTTGTTTGTAAAAAAAATTGGAAAACCATTTATCATTTCCTTCCACTTCACAATTATGTGCCACTTTGTGTTGGTCTATTAAATAAAACATAAAATTACGTTTTTGTATTATGTAGCGGTACCCCTGTGAGGGCTGCTAATTGTCTCTATACCCCACTGGCTACCCCAACTCTGCAGATCCTCTCTTACCTCCGACACCTTGGGTTCCATTCTGCAATGTGATGTCAGCAATGAGAAACTCATACAATATAACTGAACCACTAAGAAAAGTTTACTAACATAAGTAATAGAACACAATGAAGGTCATGAATTAACACAAATTATGATTGGCAACTGTTATCACTCACTTAATGCACATATAAAGAGCTTATAACCTTATAATCACTTTAAGGAGTATATGTGAACAGGTGCACAGAGGGGTAGATACTCAATATCTTCAAACCATGTATTAAATACCTTCTCACTGAGGCCTCAACACACAGACCAAAATACAGTATATATTCTTTACATTCAAAAACACAGTGTAAAGTCTAGCATATACTGAATGGCTCCCTCTAGAATATATTTCAGAGTTCAACTTATAAGTAGAATAACAATGCTTGGTAAAAGAGGAAAATTATGAAAGTTCTTTCATCTCCGGATATCTTCAGCTAGCCTGATGTTTAAACTGCAGTATTTGTAATCCACAAAGACAAAGGGAAAGAAATGACTGTAGAACAAACAATATGCTGATGACTGCTTAACTGAAGAAATATCACCACTTTTAGATTCCTCCTTACATGTGAGTGCAATACAGTACTGACCTTACATTGCAGGGGGAAAAGACAGGACCCCAAAGTCCAGTTGTATGATGCCTGTGAAGAAGTAGATCCCCCTCTGTGGAACTACAAGTCTCACCAGCAGTCTGTAAAAGAACTCACTCAGCAATACTGTACTCTTTACTGGAATTGGGTAAGTACCCTCTCACCACAATGGACTCCAATGGCTGTGAGGCTCCATCCAGAATCCCCTCCTGGTGTCTCCGTCTGATGAAGATGACGCCGCCGCGCCGTGCTGCAACTCCCAATGGGCTGAAGTGCAGGGGGCTTCCAGTTGCTCTGAAGCGCTGGCCGGTCCGCTTGCTAGGTACAGGTATGTTATTCTGCCTGTACGTGCCCTTCTGCCACATTATATCTGCGTGAGGTGGTCGGGAAGCTGTTAAGTGTATGGCTGTTACGCCTGTACTCATGTGAATGCAGATGCTTTTGTGCAGTGATGTTTACCCACACATGCATGTACTTTGTATTTCCAGTACGTGGAAGTTTCTTTATTTCCTATCTTTTAGTCTGTCCATTAAAGTGGTTATATTGAGGTGTAAGAAACTACCTATTGCTTCTGCTAGTGCTGTCCAATGTACTCTGCAGTCTTATGCAATCTTATATTATACAGTCATATCAGCCCTATCCAATTCACCTATGTAATTTGGAGAACACTACTGTATGCTATATTAGGTTATGAAGTAAAGGTGGAACTCTGTAGTCCTGTAGTCCTAACCCAATTCCTATACTAGCACAAACACCTTCCCTTTGCCCTGGGGCAGTAAGTGTGTTACCGACAGAATCACCTGGTAAAAATAAAGGAAAAAAACTTGAAAAAAATGCAGCCAGCATATCGAAGAACCCGTGAGCTGCAAAATATTAAATTTTTGTCCTTAGGTTTAAATACACTTTAAATTAATTCTCTAGCAACAAATATAACTTTGGTGTGATTTTTCTTCTCATCCCCATTGTAATATATTATCAACAGATTAAATCATTGTTTATCAGGTCATATTATATATACACTATATTGTCAAAAGTATTGGGATGCCTGCCTTTACACGGACATGAACTTTAATGGCATCCCAGTCTGAAGGGTTTAATTTTGAGTTGCCTCACCCTTGTCAGCTATAACAGCTTCAACTCTTCTGGGAAGGCTGTCCACAAGGTTTAGGAGTGTGCCTATGGGAATGTTTGACCATCTATTCTGAAGAGTATTTGTGAGGTCAGGCATAGATGTTGGATGAGAAGGTCAGGACTCTGTGCAGGCCAGTGAAGTTCCTTCACCCCAAACTTGCTCATCCATGTCTTTATGGACCTTGATTTGTGCACTGGTTCAAATCATTTGGTGGAGGGGGGGTTATGGTGTGGGGTTCGTCGTTTTGTCCGGTGTTGGGCTTGGCCACTTAGTTCCAGTGAAGGGAACTCTTAAAGCAGAGTTCCACACACATTTTTCACTCCTCACCATGCAGCACTAATGTGCATCCTTAAAATTAATTGGAAATTTATTTATTTTTTAATGTTCACTTACCTGATTTAAACCTATATCTAATTTCACTTCCTCCTCTAGGGGGCCGTGGCCGCAAACGTAATTTCCATTTTTGCATTGGCTTCTGGGAGATCTTGGTCAGCTTGGCATGGCACTTCTCCAGTAACATTTAACATTGGCGTCTATGGAAATTCTTGGACAGCTTGGCATGGCGCGGCTCCAGTAACATTTAACATTGGCGTCTATGGAAATTCTTGGTCAGCTTGGCATGGCGAGGCTCCAGTAACATTTAAAATTGGCACCTATGGAAAATCTTGGTCAACTTGGCATGGCAAGCTGACCAAGATTGCACCGCATTGCGGCAGGTGGGCAGGTGCAGGCTGGGTAGCCAAAACTTCAACAAGTAAGAAAAGAATGCTACACAGATAGAAAACTGGGCATAGTTTACAGCATATCTTTGTTACATTGCACGAAGCATGAGTATTCTAGGGGTATTTTTATCTTAAAAGTCATGTTTCGGCCGGAACTCCGCTTTAAGGCGTCATGGACAATTTCATGCTCCCAACTTTGTGGGAACAGTTTGGGAATGGCCCCTTCCTGTTCCAACATGACTGCGCACCAGTGCACAAAGCAAGGTCCATAAAGACATGGATGAGCGAGTTTTGGGTGGAGGGAATTGATTGGCCTGCACAAAGTCATGACCTCAACCCGATAAAACACCTTTGGGATGAATTTGTGCGGCCTTCTCGTCCAACATCTATACCTGACCTTACAAATGTGCTTCTGGAAGAATGGTCAAACGTTCCCATAGACACACTCCTAAACCTTGTGGACAGCCTTCCCAAAAGAGTTACAGCTGTTATAGCTGCAGAGGGTGGGCCAACTTAGTAGTGAACCCTACAGACTCAGATTGGGATGCCAGTAAAGTCAGGTGCTTTTGACAATATTATAAATATATATATATATATATATATAGGATATATATATATATATATTTGTGCTCATAAGTTTACATACATACATTGAAAAATGTGAGGGGTGTACTCACTTTTGTGAGATACTGTATAAACAGTTTTTCTCATAAGTTTACATATCCTGGCAGAATTTATGGTTTCTTGGCCCTTTTTCAGAGAATATGAATGATAACACAAAAACATTTCTTTCACTCATGTTTAGTGTTTGTCTGAAGCCATTTATTATCAGTCAACTGTGTTTACTCTTTTTAAATCATAATGAAAACAGAAAGTACCCAAAAGACCCTGATCAAAAGTTTACATACCCTGGTGATTTTGGCCTGATAACATGCACACAAGTTGACACAAAGGGGTTTGAATGGCTATTAAAGGTAACCAACCTCACCTCTGATCTGTTTGCTTTTAATTAGTGTGTGTGTATAAAAAGTCAATAAGTTTCTGGACTCCTGACAGACCCTTGCATCTTTTATCCAGTGCTGCACTGAAGTTTCTGGATTCTGAGTCATAGGGAAAGCAAAATAATTGTCAAAGGATCTGCGGGAAAAGGTAGTTGAACTGTATAAAACAGGAAAGAGATATAAAAATATATGCAAGAAATTGAGAATGCCAATCAGCAAACTCTAATCAAGAAGTGGAAAATGAGGGGTTCTGTTGAAACCAAACCACGGTCAGGTAGGCCAACTAAAATTTCAGTCACAACTTCCAGGAAAATTGTTTGGGATGCAAAGAAAAACCCACAAATAACTTCAGATGAAATACAGGACTCACTGAAAACATGTGGTGTGGCTGTTTCAAGAGGCACAATAAGGAGGCACTTGAAGAAAGATGGCCTGCATGGTCGAGTCGCCAGAAGAAAGCCATTACTACACAAATGCCACAAAGTATCCTGCTTACAATATGCCAAACAGCACAGAGACAAGCCTCAAACCTTCTGGCACAAAGTCATTTGAAATGATGAGACCAAAATGTTGCTTTTTGGCCACAACCATAAACACTACATTTGGAGAGGAGACAACAAGGCCTATGATGAAAGGTACAGAGGTGGATAGCTGATGTTTTGGGGATGTGTGGGCTACAAAGGCACAGGGAATTTGGTTACAATTGTTGTCAAGATGAATGCAGTATGTTATCAAAAAATACTGGAGGAACATTTGCATTCATCATCCAGGAAGCTGTGCATGGGACGTACTTGGACATTCCAACATGACAATGGTCCATAACACAAGGCCAAGTCGACCTGTCATTGGCTACAGCAGAATAAAGCGAAGGTTCTCGAGTGGCCATCTCAGTCTCCTGACCTCAATATCATTGAGCCACTCTGGGGAGATCTCAAACATGCAGTTCATGCAAGACAGCCCAAAAATTTACAGGAACTGGAGGCTTTTTGCCAAGAGGAATGGGCAGCTTTACCATCTGAGAAGATAAAGAGACTCATCCACAAATAGCACAAAAGACTTCAAGCTGTCATTGATGTTAAAGGGGGCAATACGCAGTATTAAAGAGAAAGTAAACTCTCTCACTCTGATGCTTCTTTTCATTTAGTCCATTATAATAAATAATTATCAAACTATAGCCACTGTAATCCAGCCCAAATCGCATATTACTTACTGTTTAAAGAAACTTTAAAAAACTTGTTTCCAGGAGTTAGGCAGTGTCATCTTAAGTATTGTTTTCTGAGTTCACAGTGGAGTGTATTTCCGCCCTTACATTGAGCACTTCCTGTTAACCAAGCCTCCTTCTCAATCCAGCATTTCTATGGCAACCCTGCTTCCCTGTTCATAGCTGACTTGTTTTATTTCATAGTATTTACTTGTGCCGATTATCTAGTGTTTGCCTGTTCCAGTCTTATCAGCTTCAGCTGATAAGACTGCAGTAATGCTGTCCGATGGCCAGGTTTACACTGTATGTGATGTCACATGGTCACATGGGGTGTAGGAGGAATCTCTGAGTGATTTTGAAGTCTCCTGGGATTTCAGTGGTGTGCCGTAGGAAGTCCTGATAATAGGTAGACACTGTGCCGTAAATCAGGGGAGATCTGGGCATGTTCAGTGACGTCATTCTAAAGAACAAAAAGGATTACAACAATACTAAGCAAGTAAGGAGATATCTACAAGCAGTGTTCATTAGGTTGTTTTTATGCTGATTTACATGGGACAAAGTTGTGGGGGAGAGTTTACAACCACTTTAAGAACTGGGGTATGTACATTTTTGACCAGGGTCATTTGGGTAGTTTCTGTTGTCATTATGATTTAAAAAGAGTAAACACATTGATTGATTCAGCCAAACACTAACCATGAGTGAAAGAAATGTAATTGTGTTATTCATATTATCTGAAAAATGGCCAAGAAATCACAAATTCTGCCAGGGTATGTAAACTTATAAGCACAACTATATATATATATATATATATAGCTTTGTGACTATGGCTGGGATAAACTATATAGCAGCTGTACGCCCATTTCTATATATATATATATTCTCATCATTTGTGTTCTTGCTCTTGCCTTCCTTTAGACTGCTGGAAATGAACATGTACTGTGTCCTCAGTGCTTGTAGACAACATTCTGCAGCATCCCTCTCCCCTAAGTGAGCTCAGACATTCTAGCTTTTTATCAATTTATGAGTTATAATGCTATGGTTAGCATTAAAAATAGCTGCTGTGCGTTATGGTTGATTACAGCAATTTACTTTGGCTGTTAAAAGTTTATGTGTAAATTTTATCATGCATGTAATACAAGATGCTTATATATAACACTGGCTCTAAAAATCTTTTTATACAGCCCAGACTGCACAGAAGAAAGGTAGACATTGACACAGTGATGAGAGAAGAATGTGAAATCAACTCTGCCACTTGCCTGAACAGAGATCCCAGTGTGATTCACGCCAAATAAATTTGCCTTGAATCGCCAGTTTAAAGTGAACCTTACATAAGAAATGGATGGTCTGCTTTATTGCCAATCCCCCACTGCCCCAAACGCAGTTAGCTGTAAAAAAAAAAAAAAAGAAAATAAAAAATAAATCTGTGCAAGTGAAAAAAATATATACATTTTTTTTTTTTTTTTTTTTTTAGAGGCGCCTGCAGGACATTGCAACCACAATCAGCAGATTGCAGGAGCAAAGTCAGGCTCCCACACAGTTTTCCACCAGTTTTGAGTCCATATCTCTGTACAAGCTTTCTGTTACAAGGCTAGAGGAAGGCTGAAAGACTGAAGTAGTATGCTCGCAGTTCAATAAAACTACAAGTCCATCTGCCAGCAGTAAAAATCTAAGAAATAAAGCCTAAAAAACAAAACTAATGCAACCATCACATCTAAGCATTGGTAAGCTGCACTTTAATAAATGTTTGCTTCTGGGTTTGATACCACTTTAAGCAAACTAAATGTTTATCCAATTTTTGTTTTTTTTCTGCAGAAAGGAAGGGGACTATTACTAATTAACTGTGCAAATCCCCACATCACTTTCTGGACTTATGCATGCTTCTATCACACTATTGCATTGTAGTAACATGTGATAATCTATTTTTACCATAAAACACAACAATGCATGTTAAAGTGGTCACACTTACGCGCAGAAAACAATTTTTTGTGTTGTGTTTCACTAGGTTGATAAAAATGCTATAGATAGGTTAAAACCTAAATGTAGTATATAGGGAATGGATTCAAAATGAGTGGGCTGCCTTACCCCAACACATGTTAACACTTGTCTGGTAACACATCACAATGGAAAGGACCTGTATATTTTAGTTACAAAATCTATCCTGTGCAACCTCTTTAACCGCTCCCGGACCAGCCTCTGCAGTTATACTGTGGCAGGTAAGCTCCCCTACGCAAACCGTCGTAGCTGTACGTCGGCTCTTTAAGACACCTCCGGAAGTGCTCGCCTGAAGCGTGTCCTCGGAGCCGATGCGAGTGCTCGGCAGGCGCGATGAATGCCGCGCAAACGCGATTGCTCTTTACAGAACGAGAACAGGGATGTGTGTGTGTAAACACACAAATCCCGGTTCTCTCAGGGGAGAAGAGACAGATTGTGTGTTCATACTGAGTATGAACACCGATCTCTCTCTCTTTCCCTAGTTAGTCCCACCCCCTACAGTTAGAACACAGTGAGGGAACACAGGTAACCCCTTGATCGCCCCCTAGTGTTAACCCCTTCCCTGCCAGTGTCATTTATACAGTAATCAGTGCATTTTTATAGCACTGATCGCTGTATAAATGTATACTTGTCCGCCGCAATATCGCAGTCCCGATAAAAATCGATGATCGCCGCCATTACTAGTAAAAAATAAAAATAAAAATGCCATAAATCTATCCCCTATTTTGTAGGGAAATAAAAAACAGCATTTTAGCTTGCATATGATTTGATGACAAAAATCAGCAGAGCTTCCACTCATTTCAGATCTACCTCTTAGATTCAGAGCGACTTTCAGTGCAAAGTGGATTTGCCTGTCGTAAAAAAAAACATTGTGTTTTTTTTTCAAAATTGTCACTCTTCTTTTGTTTATAGCGCAAAAAATTAAAAACTCAAAGGTGGTCAAATACCACCAAAAGAAAGCTCTATTTGTGGGGAAAAAGGGACGTAAATTTTGTTTGGGTACAGCATCGCATGACTACTCAATTGTCAGTTAAACCAACGCAGTGCCGAATCGCGAAAAATCGCCTGGTCATTGAGCAGCTAAATCTTCTGGGGCTGAAGTGGTTAAAGCATTTTGGACTGTTTTGGTCAGCTTCTATTTTCACTGAGCAAGTGCACAGGTGGTGTTAAAATGAAATACTTTATCTTTTTCTCAGGTGCAGTATTTAATGGGTCCCAGCAACAGGAAGACCTTCCTGCCCTACTGGGCCATTTGGCTTTGGTACCTTACAGAATCAGATATCACAGCCACACAAAAAAAGCAGAGATTGAGGACAGAAAGACTAAAGGAGACAATATGCTGGACATGGGTTTTCACAGGTTATCAGTGTGGACAAAATTCATCCAACACATTTCAGGTGCCATGCAATCCCCCTTTATCGGATCTGAAGAAAATGTTTTACATAACACACATCACAAAATGGTGGCTTTATCGCACTTCTGTTTTTTCACCATTTTATGTGTTTTATTTTTAACTTTTTCCCCAGCCCTGATGAAGAGGGATTGTGTGGCCCCTGGAACACATTGGTTGTCTTTTGGACTGCTTGCAACCAGTTGAACAATAAAGACTTTGGGCTCCTAAGGATTTTTCTCTTTGACCTATTACAAGTTATTCAATTATCACGGGGAGACAGACTGTAAGCTAATGGAGCGAGGGAGTATTGTGGTCAGCTGGTCGTGGACCATAAGAGAAGGGAGAGAAGGGCAGAATGGTGACCATACATGGAAGAGAAAAAGGGGAAGCAGGCATCCGGATGACACCTAGTTGTGTGCCAGGAGATGAGAGTGGAGGAAGAGTGGGAAATTTCATGGGGTGAACTGGCGGTAGGGGGCAATTGACTGCAGTCATAGCTGATAGTGCCAATGCACTTAGTGCTCCTACAGGAATATGCCTCTTCCTTTCCACCTCTACTCAGTTACAGGGCTTAATACAGCAGGTATTGGCATTACAATGTAATTTGTTCTTGCGGGTGATTCCACTGCCACCTTTCTTTCTAGATCAAACGACTGGCATTTTTCTATATTAACTTCAAACACATTAGCAAAATGAGTGGCAACTGACAACAAATAGCAGAACATGCTGTACTGTAAGTCAATTTGACAAGTTCCAACTGTAAGCAATGTCATTTATTTTTTTACTGTTTACAGACACAAATACTTTTATTAACATGATTACAAACCTAAGACACTTTGGAAACACAGAAAAGTCATTTTGCAACAACACAAGTGTCAGGTAATGTCACCAAAATCTACAAGCAATGTCATATGCTGATGTGCTTACATTTGTGGGGGTTATAAAGTTACTGATAAAACACTTGCTTAACATTTCACAATAAAACACACTGTTATGAATCCAGGAAAATACTTGGAAGTAGGTCAGCAATGATAGCCCCCATGTTCCTCTCAGTACAGGTTTCTTTTAAGAAGCCCCTGTCACAGAAAAGTCAGGTGTTTTACATTCTTATTTGCAGTATTTTTTGTAACTTCAGTAACTTTTGACCTTTTTTTTTTTTTTTACTTGCAATGTGCTGCTGAACTTGTTAGAGAATTGACACTATAAAGTGTCACTTGAATGATAGCTCTGAGTTTGTTGAGGCTGCTGACATCACATCCAAGACGGTGGCACACAGCGGCAGTTTCTTGTTCAAGTATTTTATTAAAGATTATCAGAAAACATTGAATGTAATGAGTAAAGAGAAAAAATTTACATTGTAACATTAAGATAATCTTATTACAGGAAAGTATATCTCTAGTCGCATATGACATCATATAATTGTTTAGTTAAAGTGGGGTTGCACACAAAAAAAAAAAAATCATTAATATTCCTAAAAAAAATAAAAAATAAAACATTTGGAATTTTTTTTTAACACCTCGAAATGGCTGTTGCTAGGGGGGCCCTCATAGTTATTCCTAAAAAAAATAAAAAATAAACATTTGGAATTTTTTTTTTAACACCTCTAAATGGCTGTTGCTAGGGGGTCCCTTGTAGTCTGCCTCCTTCAGTGCCTGGGCTGGTGACATCACTTCCCCTCGGCGCAGGAAGGGCTCAGCTCTGCCCCCTCCCTCCTGTCAATCATCTGGGACACGTGACAAGTCCCAGATGAATGCACGGCCAATCACGGCTTGCAGCGCCGCTTGCGCATGCGCAGTGGGTGCCCGGCTGTGAAGCCACAGTTACAATGCGGATGCTGCCGAATGGAGGAGGAGACGAGCGGGGCTTCGCATCGCTGGACCCTGGGACAGGTAAGTGTCTGATTATTAAGTCAGTTAAAAGTTTTTTTTTTAAATGGCAACACTACTTTAATGAGAGGCATGTTGAGCACATAAATTTTTTTTTTTTTGTCACAAGTGATTAAAAAATTACAAAGAAAAAAAAAATGTACATGTGCTCAAACATGCCATGGGCATATGTGAAATTACACCCCAAAATAAACTGCGGTGTGCACAGTTACAATGCCGGTGCTGCCGAGTGGAGGGAGGCCCTTGTATTTTTCCCCCCTGAAAAATACTGCCCAAAGCAAACATCTTGTTTGCCTCACTGCAGATATCCCCCAGCCTATAAATCTGCATTGAATGTGAGGACAGTGAGAAACTGTTTACAATTCAGAGGAGTGTAAGCAGGAGAAGAGTTCCGGTGGAAAAATTAAGGTATTACACCTTATTCCTTATCCCTTTGAGTTAACAAGCATTCAACCCTGGAAGTAGAGGAGGAAAAAGTGGAAGCACTGCAAGGCTAGTTTTTTTTAATTATCAAAGAGGGGGTTTGAACTTAGCATGTGTCCAAGGGTATATACGGTATACCTTTTCATGTGACAACACTAAGAAATGACACTTTGCTACAATGTAAAGTAGTGAGTGTACAGCTTGTATAACAGTGTAAATTTGCCATCCCCTCAAAACAACTCAAGACAGCCATTAATGTCTAAACCGCTGGCAACAAAAGTGAGTACACCCATAAATGAAAATGTCCAAATTTGGCCCAATTAGCCATTTTCCCTCCCAGTGTCATGTGACTCGTCAGTGTTATGCCTTGTACACACGGTTGGACATTCCGACCACAAAATCCGTCTGATTTTTTCTGACGGATTTTGGTTGAAACTTGTCTTGCATACACACGGTCACACAAAGTTGTCAACAAATTAGAGAGTTCGGAACGAGGTGCCGTATAAAATGTATGACAGGACTACGTAGAGGCCAGTAGCCAATAGCTTTCATCTCCAAATTTTTTCTGAGCATGTGTGGCACTTTGTGCGTCAGAAAAAGTCTGATCGGATTTTGTTGGTGGAAAATTTGAGATCCAGCTCTCAGACTTTTTCCGTCGGAAAAAAGTCCGATAGAGCCCACACACGATCGGATTTTCGGACAACATAATCCGATCTGACTTTTTCCGTCGGATATTCCGACCGTGTGTACAAGTCATTACAAGGTCTCAGGTGTGAGTGGGGAGCAGGTTAAATTTTGTGTTATCGCTCTCACTCTCTCATACTGGTCACTGGAAGTTCAACATGGCACCTCATGGCAAAGAACTCTCTGAGGATCTGAAAAAAAGAATTGTTGCTCTAAAAAAAGATGGCCTAGGCCAGTGATGGTGAACCTTGGCACCCCAGATGTTTTGGAACTACTTTTCCCATAGTGTTCATGCATTCTGCAGTGTAGTTGAGCATCATGGGAAATGTAGTTCCAAAACATCTGGGATGCCAAGGTTCGCCATCACTGGCCTAGGCTATAAGAAGATTGCCAAGACTCTGAAACTGAACGGCAGCCTGGTGGCCAGGACCATACAGCGGTTTAACAGGACAGGTTCCACTCAGAACAGGCCTTGCCATGGTCGACCAAAGAAGTTGAGTGCACATGCTCAGCATCATAACCAGAGGTTGTCTTTGGGAAATAGACATATGAGTGCTGCCAGCATTGCTGCAGAGGTTGAAGGGGTGGGCGGTCAGCCTGTCAGTGCTCAGACCATACACCGCACACTGCATCAAATTGGTATGCAAGGCTGTCATCCCAGAAGGAAGCCTCTTCTGAAGAAGATGCATAAGAAAGCCTGCAAACAGTTTGTGCTGAAGACAAGCAGACTAAGGACACGGATTACTGTAACCATGTCCTGTGGTCTGATGAGACCAAGATAAACGTATTTGGTTCAGATGGTGTCAAGCGTGTTTGGCGACAACCAGGTGAGGAGTAGGGATGGGCTAACTTTTGTTGTTGGGTCATTCAGCGAACATCTGAACAAACGGGTCTTTCGACCATTTGTTTGGCCCCCCGAACTGACTACAATGCATTGCAAGCCCTGATTGGCTGAAGCAGTGAAAGCTTCAGCCAATCAGGGCACAGAGCACTGTCAGAGTCATGATTGGACACTATCATCATGACTTTATCCAATCATGGCTTATTCCCTCCCCATAGTATAAAAGTATTCTTTCAATGGCAGCCATTTTCAGTGTAATTTTGGCGTGGAGAGAGATAGAACTGGGCTCTGTTCAGTGCTATTAGTTAGTGTGCTATACTGTGTTATTTTGCTAGAATATTAGTTTAGTGTCAGTCTCGGGATAGTGTGAGTGTAGTGAGGAGCACCATTCAGCTTTGCATAGAGGGACAGCTCAGATAGTTTCACTGTAGTGTATTAAGACAGCGTCATTCATACATACTTTAGCGTAGAGTAGGGACAGCTCATATAGTTTCAGTACAGTGTAGTGAGACCGTGTCAGTAATCTTTACATTAGTGTATAGCTAGAGTAGGGACAGTTCAGATATGGTCAGTGTAGTGATGGTTGAACACCCTCTATTTGATTGCGTTCCTGCCAGTTTAACACCATTTACTTCTGTGTGTATTACTGCCAGTTTAACGCCATATAGTTCGGTGTGCATTACTGCCAGTTTAACGCCATATAGTTCTTTGTGCGTTACTGCCTGTTTAACGCCATATAGTTCTGTGTGCGTTACTGCCAGTTTAACGCCATATAGTTGTGTGTGCGTTACTGCCAGTTTAACGCCATATAGTTCTGTGTGTGTTACTGCCAGTTTAACGCCATATAGTTCTGTGTGCATTACTGCCAGTTTAACGCCATATAGTTCGGTGTGCATTACTGCCAGTTTAACGCCATATAGTTCTGTGTGCGTTACTGCCTGTTTAACGCCATATAGTTCTGTGTGCGTTACTGCCAGTTTAACGCCATATAGTTGTGTGTGCGTTACTGCCAGTTTAACGCCATATAGTTCTGTGTGTGTTACTGCCAGTTTAACGCCATATAGTTCTGTGTGCATTACTGCCAGTTTAACGCCATATAGTTCTGTGTGCGTTACTGCCAGTTTAACGCCATATAGTTTTGTGTGCGATACTGCCATTTTAACGCCATATCGTTTTGTGTGCGTTACTGCCAGTTTAATGCTATATATTTCTGTGTGCGTTACTGACAGTTTAACGCCATATAGTTCTGTGCGTCACTGTACGTTTGGCGCATTATATTGCAGTATATTATAGTGTATCCGTGGAGTGTGTCTGTGTAGTGCACCAAACTCCTCTTTACATTGATTAAAGTGCATCTACGTACAGATTTCAACTTCTTCTTTACATTTGCTTATAAGTTCCGCTTCGTCCCCCCCAGTAATGTCTGGGAGGACAACAAGGAGAGCCAGACATAACCATGGCACCTTAAGGGGGCCAGCAATAAATGTGTCCACAGATAAAGGTGGATGTGGGGGTCAGTCCTCAGGCAGAGCATCATTTCCTCTGTAATGCAGAGGAGGTGGTGGACTGGCTTACTAAACCTTCCCCATCCTCTGTCCTCTGTCATGCAAGCAGACACAAGTGTGTAGACCCCTGCAGTTGCCAGACTGGATAAACCTGCCTCCTTGTTCACATCTATTCCTGCCATAACCCCAACATTAGCCATTGAGGAGTCACTGAGTTATTTGACCACAGCATCAGCCACTTGCTCCTTGATGATTCCCAGCCATTACTGGATTCAGATGTTGGTTCTGAGGTTGAGGATGACAGGAACATGAGCCTAGAGAGAGGGAGGAACACTGGTAGACAAATTTGCATTCATGTTCCCCAAGCCATAGCGTATTGCCAAGTTGTCTCCAGTGGTAATGATGAAAATGGAGGAGATGGAGATGATGATGATGATGAGGTCACTGATGCAACTTGGGTGCCAGATAGAGCAGAGGAGGAAACTGAAGGTGAGGCAGCACAACCCCAAGAAGGCTAACATCAAGAAAGAGTAGAGAGCAGCCACCCTATTCCATTACATTCTGCAGCTGTTATCTCCCAGCCCACTCCCCAAAGCTCAGCTATCTGGGCCTTTTTCAGCACATCTGCAGCAGATCGCACTGTTGCTATCTGCAAACTGTGTCTCAGGCACATCAAACCTGGGAAAAACACCAACCATTTAGGTACCATATGCTTAACAAGGCATTTAACGTCCAACCACTCAGCCCGTTGGCAAGAGCACCTAAAAGCCACACAAAAGGGGCACAAATCTGTCCCTCCTCCTCCTCCTCCTTACCCACTTCAGTCTGCCCCTGCTATACCGAGTCATTACCTCTCAGCAGCCTCCACTGAGAGGGATGATGGTATAGCACAGGGTGTTCCAGGTCCTAGCAGCACATCTGTCAGCAGCACACCACCAGCTGTAGATGGCAAATTTCTCTGCCCCATCTGCTGCAGCAGAAAAAAAATACAGTCCCTGCCACCCACATGCCCAGTGTCTAAATGCAAGCTTGTTAAAGCTGTTGGCTTTCCAACTTCTGCCTTTCAGCCTGCTGGATTCTGCCCCCTTCCGTGAATTTGCTGTACCACAATGGCAGGTTCCCAGTCGCTACTACTTTTCACGTAAGGCCTGTTCCATCTCTCTACCATCACGTTGAAGGGAATGTTCTGGCATCGTTGGGCAAGGCAGTCAGCCGTAAAATCCACCTTACTGCTGACACATGGTCCAGCAAGCATGGGCAGGGACGATATATTTCGTTCACAGCACAACGCTGCTTGCAACTAGAAAGGATGCAGGACAGGGCTCGCTGCTGCAGCTTGTTGTGCCCCCACATCTCCATACAGCTGGTGGTGATGATGCCAGACCTGTGAGCTCTACCCCCATCCTGCTCCTCCTTCTCCGCCACCTCCATGCCCTCCTCTGCATAATTGTCCTATGAACATCAGGTACCCCTAAGCCTTCAAAGGGCTATTCCCAGAGTCAGGCTAAAAGGTGCCATGCAGAGCTTCAGCTGACCAGAACTTGCCCAGTATTCTATTAAGTTGTTAGGCTGCATCCAGCGTGCTTTCAGAATGGGCATTCAGTGCTGCAGGAGGTTTCATTACTGATCATAGAATGCGCTTGTCCACAGACTCCGTGGACCGTTTGACTTTTGTAAAAATTAATCAGTCCTGGATTACCAGCTATGAAGCCCCTGATGCCGATGTCACTGATTAGGTCTTTTTGAGATGTGGAATCTCTACAGGACTTCGAGTGATCCTAGTTTTGAGGGTGTTCAATCATTTCATCTGGAAGAATGTTTTTGGTATAGGTTTCATGGGCACAATTAACACCCCAAGACCAATTTTTTTGCACCTGTCTGACAGGTGCATATCATTGCAATTTTTTTTGCCTTCATCAAGAGCACCTCTATAGGGTTATGGTGGGAAGGTTCCCCTGACACCCAAAGACCAATTTTTCACCACCTGTTTGACAGGTGCATATCATTGCAATTTTTTACAGCAAGGCCAATTCTTGCTTTCATCAAGAGTACCTCTATCGGGTTACGGTGGGAAGGCGCCACCATCACCCAAAGACCAATTTTTATGCATCTTACTTCTATCCAAAGTCAAAGTGACACCAGAATGTATCCAAATAATCTCTAATCTTGTTCCCAGTGCACTAAATTTGGCCTCATCATACACACTGGCTCCCCAACTGTTGCTGAGCAAAATAAAGGCAGCTTGCAAGAAAAATAAAAATAAATGTTGGCTTTATAAATGCAATTATTGCTGCAGCAGATTCTAGACATGGTACAGATCTGCCACTTTACAGGTAGACCCCCCCCCCCCCCCCAGGCACTATATATTAGAAGGAATTTTTCCTTTTCATGCTTTAACTTTAAAAATCAAAAAATCACTGCTCATTTAAAAATGACGTTTTTCAGAAACTTTTATTTTATTGATACATGTCCCCCAGGGCAGTCCCCGGACCTCTATAACCATTGTATGCCCAATTACTTGCATATAAGCCTTCAAAATGGGAACTTTTGATTTTTAGTGAAAAAGGGGAGAGGACAGGTAGGAATGGGTGGGACTTTGTATGAAGCATTAAGTCTGGGGGACCACCAAATATTAATAGTAAAATTGCTCAGGTAAATTCTATTGGGCATATAGTTGGTAAAATCAGATCAATGGGTGATAGTGGTACTGTAACCTCTAGATAAAGTTTGGGATGCACCTAATTATGCATAGAGTAAGCTGTCTAAGAGACCACCAACTATCAGTAGTAAACCATAAAGATCTGTTTGTTAACATATGATTAGGACCAAAGTAAGAACAGTAAAAGCAATATTTAATAAAGGTAGTATAACCCATGATATCATTTGACATACACATACATAATAATAGTTTACATATCAAGACAGTATTTACAATAACAGGAAAAACCTCCAAGCTTTGCTGATCTGCTAAGTGTGTTTAGGATGGAGACCCTGGGTAAGGTGTCTCGATCCTATGTCACAGTGTTGAGTATATGGAACACATGGTGTTATGAAGTACATTGTATAGATCCAGACACGGCTTCAATTAGCTCGACGCGTTTCGTGGTTTGGGTAGTACCACTCATCAGGAGCAAGCACGTGGTAATAGTCTGAAACGATAATAAATCATTGACCAGTAATAAACATATAGGACAAGGAATGGTATACATACTGGGATGGGACCAGTTCAAAAGTACTACTTACAGGTAGGTCTGCTGTATATACAAGGCATGGCAACCCCCTGGAAGGCGAAAGCCCACTGGTAGTGTCAGGCACGGGAACTGAGGGAACGTGCAGAGAGATGTAGCACACAAATCGCATCCCCACCCAAGGTGGATAGGCGTCCAACAAAGAGTCCATGTGGGGCTGAAAATAAGTGTATATAAGGGTATCTGGTCAAGGCCATATAAATAGTGGCATAAAATGACAATTGTGAAAACTACTATAGTCAAGAAACCTCCCATAGTGGCAATCTAAGTAGGTGTATAGTGACTGGGGTGAGGGGCATAGTAAAACCCACAGCACAAGGGATTAGGGAATGGGTGGGTAAGTATAAATAAAAACAATAATAAGTGAGTGAGAGAGAAAAGAATTAAATAAATAATGACCTAATAAAGTATAATCCAAAATTGCTCAAATTACCTCGAAAAGAGGTAACTGATAATTCCCAATTCCAGTTGAGCGGTGTGATGTGAATAGGTGAATCCGACCATAAACAGGGGCAAATGAGGACAGGATATAGTGTGCACAATCAAGACACGCCCCCAACGTCACGCAGCGTGCATGTGAGGTCGGGGTGCGTCATCATCCGGTGTACGTTCCAGTAGGGGCGTTGCTACACGTGTGGTCTTCTCTCCAACTGCGTGCTCTATGGAGGGTTGGCGCCAAACACCGATCGTCTTTTGATGACCGGATGATGACGCACCCCGACCTCACATGCACGCTGCGTGACGTTGGGGGCGTGTCTTGATTGTGCACACTATATCCTGTCCTCATTTGCCCTTGTTTATGGTCGGATTCACCTATTCACATCACACCGCTCAACTGGAATTGGGAATTATCAGTTACCTCTTTTCGAGGTAATTTGAGCAATTTTGGATTATACTTTATTAGGTCATTATTTATTTAATTCTTTTCTCTCTCACTCACTTATTATTGTTTTTATTTATACTTACCCACCCATTCCCTAATCCCTTGTGCTGTGGGTTTTACTATGCCCCTCACCCCAGTCACTATACACCTACTTAGATTGCCACTATGGGAGGTTTCTTGACTATAGTAGTTTTCACAATTGTCATTTTATGCCACTATTTATATGGCCTTGACCAGATACCCTTATATACACTTATTTTCAGCCCCACATGGACTCTTTGTTGGACGCCTATCCACCTTGGGTGGGGATGCGATTTGTGTGCTACATCTCTCTGCACGTTCCCTCAGTTCCCGTGCCTGACACTACCAGTGGGCTTTCGCCTTCCAGGGGGTTGCCATGCCTTGTATATACAGCAGACCTACCTGTAAGTAGTACTTTTGAACTGGTCCCATCCCAGTATGTATACCATTCCTTCTCCTATATGTTTATTACTGGTCAATGATTTATTATCGTTTCAGACTATTACCACGTGCTTGCTCCTGATGAGTGGTACTACCCAAACCACGAAACGCGTCGAGCTAATTGAAGCCGTGTCTGGATCTATACAATGTACTTCATAACACCATGTGTTCCATATACTCAACACTGTGACATAGGATCGAGACACCTTACCCAGGGTCTCCATCCTAAACACACTTAGCAGATCAGCAAAGCTTGGAGGTTTTTCCTGTTATTGTAAATACTGTCTTGATATGTAAACTATTATTATGTATGTGTATGTCAAATGATATCATGGGTTATACTACCTTTATTAAATATTGCTTTTACTGTTCTTACTTTGGTCCTAATCATATGTTAACAAACAGATCTTTATGGTTTACTACTGATAGTTGGTGGTCTCTTAGACAGCTTACTCTATGCATAATTAGGTGCATCCCAAACTTTATCTAGAGGTTACAGTACCACTATCACCCATTGATCTGATTTTACCAACTATATGCCCAATAGAATTTACCTGAGCAATTTTACTATTAATATTTGGTGGTCCCCCAGACTTAATGCTTCATACAAAGTCCCACCCATTCCTACCTGTCCTCTCCCCTTTTTCACTAGATAGGGATGGAGATATAGGACCTATTGGTCCTTGTCTCATACAAAGTCCCAAACTATTGTTTTGTTCTCAACTTTTGATTTTTGATGTTCGGGTCCCATTGACTTTAATGGGGTTCGATATTCGGGTCCAAACTTTCGCAGTGTTCGAAAGTTCTGGTGCAAACTGAACAGGGGTCCATTCGTCCCATCCCTAGTGAGAGGTACAAAGACAAGTGTGTCTTGCCTACAGTCAAGCATGATGGTAGGAGTGTCATGGTCTGGGGCTGCATGAGTGCTGCCGGAGCTACAGTTCATTGAGGGAACCATGAATGCCAACATGTACTGTGACATACTGAAGCATAGAATGATCCCTCCCTTTGGAGACTGGGCCGCAGGGCAGTATTCCAACATGATAACGTTCCCAAACACACCTCCAAGACGACTACTGCCTTGCTAAAGAAGCTGAGAGTAAAGGTAAAGGTGATGGACTGGCCAAGCATGTCTCCAGACCTAAACCCTATTGAGCATCTGTGGGGCATCCTCAAATGGAAGGTGGAGGAGCGCAAGGTCTCTAACATCCACCAGCTCCATAATGTTGTCACGAAAGAGTGGAAGAGGACCCCAGTGGCAACTTCTGGAGAACTCCATGCCGAAGAGGGTTAAGGCAGTGCTGGAAAATAATGGTGGCCACACAAAATATTGACACTTTGGGCCAAATTTGGACATTTTCACTTAGGGGTGTACTCACTTTTTTTGTGAGCGGTTTAGACATTAATGGCTGTGTGTTGAGTTATTTTGATGGGACAGAAAATGTACACTGTTATACAAGCTGTACACTCACTACCTTACATTGTAACAAAGTGAAATTATAAAGTGTTGTTGCATTAAAAGATATAATAAAATATTTACTAAAATGTGAGGGGTGTATTCACTTTTGTGAGATACTGTATGTCTATTGCCCCGTACACACGAGCGGATTTTCCTTCGGAAAAAACTTGGATGTTTTTTCCGACAGAATTCTGCTCAAGCTTGGCTTGCATACACAAGGTCACACAAAAGTTCTGAACTTTCGACCGTCGGGAACGCTGTGACGTACAACACTACGAAGAGCCGAGAAAATTAAGTCCAATGCTTCTGAACATGCGTCAAATTGTTTCCGAGCATGCGTAGGAATTGTGCGCCTCGAAATTTGTACAGAAGATAGGAATTTCCGATCGGAACTTTTTCCGACCAAAAAATTGAGAACATGCTCTCAATCTTTTGCAGGCCAATATTCCGCCAGCAAAAGTCAGATGGAGCACACACACGATCGCATTTTCCCAACCAAAAGCTCTCATCAGACTTTTGCTGGCGGAATTTACGATCGTGTGTACGGGGCATAATTCTGTTGTGTTAATGCTTTCTGTCATACTTATTGGTTTCAATCAATGATTCAAGTAAGGAGGATAATTTTTGCCAATGGCTTGAATTCATTTGCATAATAGAATACAGAAGCTTCATTCAGCTTTAGCCCTCATCAATTACCCCTGTCCTGGCTTTTGCAAGAAAAATGGTTGTACTGTTCTTGAATTATAAAGCACTGTATGTACGATAATATGAACTAACTGGTGAGCCAGCACTGCTAACCAAAGGGTATGATTCTTAAGTATTCAATTAGCATTGAACAATTTGACAATTGTAATAGTTAGAAATCTGAACTTAAATACAAACAAACCCCTTTTAATTTGTTAGAATAATGTGGAAACTATATGTGCATTGCTACTGTACGTGTTATTTAATTATTGCTTATAATTACTATGATTTTGAAAGATTTAATTCCATTATAGTACAGAAACCTACAGAAATAATCATAAACCTCTAGCTTAATTCCATAGGCACTATTATATTTCCTAAGCTGTTGGAATGCCAGGGAATTACGACTCTGCATAACGGGAGCCTGTAAGGATAAGAATAGCTATTACCAGCACACTTATGCATAATAACAAGATTATTTTTTAAGCATCATGAAATATACTGTATATCTGTGTGTATATCTATATATATATATATATATATATATATATATATATATATACAGAGAGAGAGAGAGAGTGTATTTTTTTGCAGAGTGTACTATAAATTCAGTCTTGAAAAATGCTAATGCCAAAAAAATATCTGTGTGTATGAAAAACAGCAAATATACATTTTCTAAAATACCTACTGTACACAGGAGAAGGCTGCGGGATCGCCTCCATGACCATTCAACTAATATTACAAGCATTTTAACGAATGTCATGCGGATGATTCCACAGCTATACATATCCAGGTTATTGAGAAAGTAAGATGCCTAAAGAGAGATGGTGATTTATTCAGACACCTCTGTAAAAGAGATTCTGGATTTTCCAGATGCAAACCAGGAGACCTATGGGGCTGAATTTTGAGTGGGACGTCACTCATTTTTATGAAATTTTTTGACAGCTGGGTAGAGAAAAATGTTTTAAATGCCTTGCTTAGGCAGCCTCCCCCAACACTAACACTAGACTAGGAATTAATATAAAAATACTGCGCTATACACATAAATGAACAATAGCAGCCAGCACTACAATCTTAACAAAAATGTAATTGTGTGAATGAATAAAGTGAAAACAGTGCAGCCCTAACAATCAAATGTTGAGTACTGACATATCAACATACTGTGATATACAAAATAAATTGTGATTAGCATATACAAAAAAACATTACCACCATTATCTGATTGATAGTGTCTGTAAATAAAGTGCACTGTGCAAATTGTAAATCAACATTGGTAGTATAGTCCCATTGCTGATTAAAAAAAAATCCATTAGTATATATTGATGGGAAGGAATCCAGGAGTGTAGGACTAAAGGAATCACCACTGTGTGTGCATCCACCACCCAGGGGAGAAGATTAAATACGCTTACCAGAAGGTAGCATCAATCAGGCATGTGATATCAAAGCTCTGGATAGTGAGTGGTGCAAGTCCTCCTCTTCAGCTGAGCCACCTCAGGCAACCTCGACCCAGCATGTGAGAATATAGATCAGGATGGCAATGTCTCAGATGGAAAAAACCTCCATCCACCAAAGAACCGTTTGGTAGGTTAATGGTTAACAGCATCCATAAAAAACAACAGAAAGCCTCCACATAGTGAAAAACCGTATGGTTCTGGGTTTATTTCTAGTAAAAAGGCTTTTCGTAGGTTCCAAGGTGTATTGCATTAAGTAAAAAAATCTCCTCTGTGATTACAAAAGCATAAAATTCAAAAAGGGCACAATGGCATGCAAAGGATGCGTTTCGTCTACAAAGACTTCAACTTTGAAGTTGAAGTCTTTGTAGCTGAAATGCATTGGTTTTGAGGAGTCCTCCTTACTCCTGCTCCACATGCTCCTCTGGTATCTGCTGAGGCCTCACAGATATGGAGTTTGACTATAATAGGCCTTGAAGCACTAAGAAGTCCTCTTCCTTTTGCTTCTGTGGCTTCAGGGTTCTGTTTATAAGTTCACACAGTGTCTGCTCCAGCAGAACCACAGAAATAGTAACATTGATGCTTGCATTGTCACAGCTCCCCATTTTGGATGCCTTCTCAAATAGTGACAATACAAAGAATTCTGTATTAGAAGCCACTGATGCGAAACAAAGAAGCCATGTTTGCACAGGTTCTTATTTATGGCTGTGTAATGCATGTGCAGCTGCTGCAGCAATTGTCAAGGTAGGTTTTCACCAAACTGGTGTGTCACATATCAGGAGGTGTGTGGGTAGATGGGGTTCCTGGTAAATTTCACATAGCTACACACTGGCTGGGTATGACCACCTGATATTGCTAGAAACTCTCCTGGCCTGCCTCAGAAGATCCTGTAAGTCAGGATAGCTATCTAGGAAGTGCTGCACCACCAGATTAAAAATGTATTCCAAGCAAGGCACATATTAATTTTTCCTGCTGAAGAGTGGACAGCAGGTTAGTGCTGTTTTCACACAGAACCTTCCTGTCACAAATTGGTATGACGTTCGCCACCTTTGGGCCTGCCCCTGCAGAGCTAATAAAATCTCTGCCCCAGTGTGGCTCCTGTCTCCTTGACATATCAGCTTCAACATGGTATTATTTATCCTGAGACATTGCATAGTCTCCTGGATGCTTGCAGAGGACTAGTGATTCAGGGGCCAACTCATCCTAAGAGGGCTTTGAGCAGGAAGAGGAGATAGAGACAATTGTGCTGTCTCCATCACCAGCTGTAAGAATGTGGGGCAGCTCAGTGTGTCCCATCCTGCATCCATCCCAACTGCCAGCAAAGTTTATCAATTGACCATAAATTATATATAACATATCTGCCCTTACTTGCTTGATCATATGTCTATGGTCAGGTGGACCCTCCTGCTGACCACATGGTCCAGCAATGTGTAAACATTATGTTCCAGATCATGGTCTAGGGCAGGGATTGCCTTAAGGGCAAATAAAAGGCAGCAGGTTATCTGCATCACTGTGAAACATCACAGTGATGGGCTCAATCCACCAGAAAGGCAGAATCCAAGCTAGCATTGAGCTAAGGAAGGAGCTGGAAGGAGAAAGTGGCATGCCACCCTTTTCCTGTCGATGGCTAGCATTCAAGAGCCACTCCCAACAAGCTGCTGGTGTTATGTGTCTCTTCAAACATCTGGTACTCAAATGACTGATAGTATTGCCACACTTTATACGCTTTAGATAGACCTGAGGTCGTGGTTGAAGCCAGCATTTGCTGTATATAGAAACAAGCATGTAATCCTTGTGTCGGGCATGGCAAACAATACTGTAAGTGCAATTTTTACTGTTTCCATAATAAACTATTGATGGTTTTATGCGATGTGACTTTTTATGGTGAATATTGTTGATCTGGAGATGGATCTGAGTGTATGAGAAGAGGAGAGCTATTCTAGACTATTTTAATGCAGTTCAGGTATGATAACCTTGTACAATAATCAGATTGTTTATGCTGTCCAGTTATTCAGTCTTTTTCGTTTTTTCAGCAGCATTTTTTGGGTGAGTACACGGTTTCCTATAAGTTGCTTAATTGTCTGCACTAGCAAGATTTGATACAAGGACTTTGGGACAAGAGATTCATTTTGAGACATTGCACTTTATAATCCTTTTTTGACTGATGAACTTTATTTGGACTTTCATATGAATTTATAGTTTTTTTTGCACTTTAATATATTTATTCACAAGATACTTTATATTTGTGCACTTTCATATTGATTTAGGAGAGACTTTACATTTGGATACTTTTTTATATTTACTTTATTTACTAGAGTATTTATTGATTTTAACCACTTAAGGATCACCCGCTGTTGTTATACACTGTTACTTTGGTGCTAAACACCGTTGTTATGGCAGCAGCTAGCTGCCATAACCCCTGTATTTTTAAAAACGTCCGGCGGTCCTCTTTTAGATAACAGTGGTCTCAGCGGCAGATTCACCGCAAGATCACTTTTAACGAGGGCAGGAGAGGACCCCCCCTTCCCGCTGTGCTCCGGTAATCTCCGCCGCTTATCGGAGCCGTTGATAGCGGCAGAGACGATCGCCGTTGCTCCCCTCACAGCCTGGATGCTGAGTGAGGGAAAGATGGCCCCCACTCGGTTCCATAGCATTGGAGGGAGGAAGCGACGTCTAACCCCTCTTCCGTCCAATGCTCTTAAGGGGGAATTTTTTTTTTTTTTTAAATGACATCATTTTTTTTTTCTTATTGTATTTTAGTGTAAATATGAGATCTGAGGTCTTTTTGACCCCAGATCTCACATTAAAGAGGTCCTGTCATGCTTTTTTCTATTACAAGGGATGTTTACATTCCTTGTAATAGGAATAAAAGTGACCCACATTTTTTTTTTTAAAAGCACAGTGTAAAAATAAAGACTAAGAAGTAAAATAAATAAGAAAAATGTTTTTAAAGCGCCACGTCTCAGGAGCTCGCGGGCAGAAGAAAACGCATACGCAAGTCGCGCCCGCATATGAAACCGGTGTTCAAACCACACATAAGAGGTATCGCCGCGATCATTTGAGTGAAAGCAACGATTCTAGCAATAGATCTCCTCTGTAACACAAAACTGGTAACCTGTAGAAATTTTTAAACATTGCCAATGGAGATTTTTAAGTGCCAAAGTTTGTCGCCATTCCACGAGCAGGCGCAATTTTGAAGCATGACATTAGGTATCAATTTAATCGACGTAACATTATCTTTCACAATATAAAAATTGGGCTAACTTTACTGTTGTCCTATTTTTTAATTAAAAAAATAATTTTTCCCCAAAAATTGCGCTGTAAGACCGCTGCTCAAATACAGTATGACATAAAAAAATATATGTTCAAAAAATATATATACAATGTTTGGGGGGTCTAAGTAATTTTCTAGCAATAAAAACTAAAAACTAACTGTAAACAACAAATCTCAAAAAGAGGCTCGGTCCTTAACTTAAAGAGGAAGTAAACCTCCCTGTATTGTTTGTAATATAATAAAGCTTACCTATAGGTACTGTAAATATCTCCTAAACTTGCATCATTTAAGAGATATTTACTGTACACGCCACTGATTACGTCATCGGCGTATGCGCTCTGAAGGAACGGCCGTCCGTGCCGTTTCTTCAGAGCCTGTGCCTTGACAGGCGGCTCCTGCATGCATGTGCGGGAGTGACATCATCGCGCCATCCAGTCACTCACAACGCCGGAGCCTGCGAACCTGGAAGAAACACCAGGGAAGATGTCAGCAAGGTAAGTATTTCATAATGAGCTAGTATGTGATGCATACTAGCTCAATATGCCTTTGTCTTACAGGTTTTTTGTTTGTTTTTTGTTCAGGGTTTACAACCTCTTTAATGTATTGATTTCAATTTATTCACTAGAGATTATTTTCTGCAGCTATTGATGAATTTTTTTCACTTGAGATTTTTTTTGCACTTTTGGACAGCTGTTCCCTCCACTGAGAGCTGCTAATGGATGGCACCCTGCCTCACTAATGTTGTGCCTTGCCCTTACTTTCCTCCTCGGCTGTTTTAGTAGAAACATACAGCAGTGAATATAGTGCCATATAGCGTAAAAGCTGTAGTAACACGTGACACTGGTACCTTTTCTTCCTTGCAATACTGTCAGCTATCCTCACACTAACCTTCCACACACTGACAAAGGGCTGCTGGAACAGCATCCCTTTTTACTGTGTATGCTGCAATTTTTGGCAAAGCCATCATGGACCAAAGTCTTGACATTGGCCAATGACAGTTGTTTGCAAAACATTATGGGATGTTTGGCTAAGGGTGGTAGGAGTTTTTGTAGCAGCGCAAGACCTGGTAAAGTGGTTACAGGCTTTCTGGATCTGAGCTGTGCCCAGCACATTTTATATCTCTGTATAATTACTTAGTTTTAAATGTAGCACTAAAGATATGCATTAAGATTATCTTACTTTTCTCAAGGGCATGCTATGGGGTGATTTTCTAAGTCAATATCCACCCCCTAAATGGCTTCTCTGCCAAGGCTTATTGAATACAAAATAGCATGACAGTGCATAATCATACACACATGATTGAGAGAAAGAGGATGATCAGTGTATGGTTGTGTTGCTTTTGAAAACAGGTAGTATTCCTATGAGGAGAATTTAGAGGAGGACAAACAGCTGGTTTTGGACCTCAACCTAACTAGCATTGCTAATTTTGCATCCTGCCACTAGGATTTGCGCAGGGAGTGCATCTACAGGGAGACACCACCACAGAGGGACTACCTGATTATAAGCATTCATACTGCATGCTTAGGATTAACAAGGGAGTTCACACTGTTGGCACAAAGCAGCTCTCAGAACTGAAAGAGGACCATCAAATAGCAATTTCTGGCCCAAGCCCTATATGTATATGGCTGAAAGTTAATCACAAAGCAGTGAAATAAGTATGTACTATCCTGTCTGAGCCTTCTTTAACTCTTGTATGAGGGCATACAAACATCTACCTTATGAGACATTATCTAGTAACAGATACAACTCTCAGTGGCTGTTGTTTGGCTCTCATATTTTACTCCCCGCCTGGTAAGGGGAGTTCAGCTCACTATTTGCGTCATGCATTCTAAAAGTGTTTTTTATTGTTATTGTTTCGGTATCTGTTTCCCCTTTTTTTCTGGACATACATAAGGGATGTGGTGCCTAGGTCATTCATTAATACAATCATGATATATTGTATAGTGAGATGTTATACACCCTATTTAAAGCACCTGTATTGGCAAGCTTGGGCCTTTTTACCAGTTGTGAGTGGAAGACAGAGGTGTTGGTGGGGCTCCAGTAAGTGATGCAGCTGAAAAATATTTCTAATTAAATAAGCATGCTTGGGGCTTATCAGGCTCAATTTCAAGCTCATGTAGAGAAAAGCCATTTCTTTTATACCAGAGGTCTCCAAACTACAGCCCTCCAGTTGTTCAGGAACTACAATTCCCATCATGCCTAATCATGTCTGTGAATGTCAGCGTTTTACAATGCCTCATGAGACATGTAGTTCTGCAACAGCTGGAGGGCCGTAGTTTGGAGATCCCTATTCTATACTATACTATAGAACTTTTTAAAGCATTCTTTTGCTAACCAAGTGTTGGGATCTGGTCTGATTTAGTCTACTGCCTGTAAGTGGCTCTGTAGCTTATTGTTTTATTTACATACATCATTCCTGTCTTTGTGTGTCTAAGCCAGAAAGCCCAGAAGGAGGAAGTGGAGAGGGAAAGAGAAAACCGAGCCACATGATCTTATATCAGGTGTCTCCAAACTATGGCCCTCCAGTTGTTCAGGAACTACAATTCCCACCATGCCTAGTCATGTCTGTGAATATCAGAGTTTCACAATGCCTCATGGGAAGTTTAGTTCCGCAACAGTTGGAGGACCATAGTTTGGAGATCCCTGTCTTATATACACAGGGGCTGCTACTGCTGCTGAACTTTCATCCAGTCTTGAAGTAGAGACTATTAGGCAAGCATTACTATGTTCTAGTTAACTACAGCTTGTTGAGTGTGTATCTAATCCTTGACACACTTCTCTGTCCTATTTTTATTATCTTACATTATCTCGATTGCACAGTGCCAGATAGTTGGGTCTGTGCTAATGTGTGTAGGTAGTGGCCACCTTCCAGAATATTAGTAGGTGACATTGTTTATTGAAATAGAGTTTATATGCAGCTCCTGTTATTTTAGATAGCCCTGTGCCTTCTGATTTGGGATTTTTTAGCTAATTTTAGCTCAGGGCTCAATAACCAGCATAGGCTAGAGCCAGGTTAGACATCTGATGGGGATAAAAAGCAAAGCCAGGGGAGGAGAGGAGAGAAGCGCCAAGCCACTTCTAGTGCCGTAACGTTTTAATCACAGGTTTCAAAAGTACAAGGTACCTTTATACACAGTGGGAGCTGATCAGTGAGTACTGAAGACTCGATGTTCTCCGGCACTCACCAATACTTTAGGACAGAGGGAGAACAGCGGTCTGCCTATGTAAACAAGACAGATTGCTGTTCTGTGAGTAAAGAAGGCATGGATCAATGCCTTCCCCTAGTACAAGCACCTCGTCCACAGTAAGAAAACACCAGCTAGGCACACAGTTAACCCTTTGATCGCCCCTGATGTTAACCCCTTCCCAGCCAGTGTCATTAGTACAGCAACAGTGCATTTTTTTAGCAATAAATAAAATTATCCCATAGTTTGTAAATGCTATAACTTTTGCGCACAACTGCGCAATTGTCAGTTAATTTAACGCAGTGCCATATCGCAAAAAATGGCCTGTTCAGAAAGGGGAGTAAATCTTCCAGAGGTCAAGTTGTTAAAGCATATGTGAACCCTCACCTTGTAAAACAACCCATTCAGTTTAAAATAGTAAGGCAAAACATCTGTGTATACATATAAAAACATTATAAACAAATTTTTCCTTCCCTTTTTTAATAAGTGATCACATACCCGCTGTTCTCTGCATAAGGCGCACAGAGAGCTAGGAGAGGAGAAACATCATTACACTGGTCTTCCCAGTGAATAGCTGTGGGGGGGGCATGTCAGCACAAGTCTAATCATTGGAGGAGAACAGGCCGAGTTCCCAGCACAGCCAGAAAATTATCTATGCTGTGCTCTCATACATAGTGTGGTCAATTTAATAGGAAAGCAGAGGGACTGGCAGGAACACAAAGGAAACGATACAAAGAGAACAGGATACTTTTTCATACAAGTATACTATACAGCAGGCACATATCAGGAATAGGAAATGTTGGGTTTATTAACACAAGATAGATACATTGTTTTTGTGTAAACTTTCAACTATCTTTTTGTTGGGCTGGTTTGAAATTCTTGTACATTTTAGGTATTTTCATACATTTTTACAGTATTTATGCTCTTTCTGGAAACAACTGGGTAATGTAATTACCACATTACTCTTCAGATTACCGTTCAATTTTTCTTTTGAGCTAAAAGGAAAGTTTAAACCCTCAGTATTGTTCTGTGAAAAATATAATTTCTGCATCTGTACCTGTAAAAAAGAAAATAACTGATACAATATTAAAGCCAATGTGTACTTTTGTGAAGTTACAAAATATCACATTATCTGCAAGAAACTTAGCCTGTTCTACTGTAAATAAACCTTATTTTGGATTTAGAAATGAGACTAATTTAATATTACTGTTATTTATAGTAGGCTAATATTGAGACAGATTACAATACTTATGCTAGCTGTATAAAAATATTAATCTTCAGTGAATAACAATTTGAATTTAATAATGTATAATAATATATTGGATTTCAGCTTTAATATAGTGTTCAATGGGCAAATGGGCAGTATTAACTCTTGCCTATTCTATCCAAAACAGATTTTGTCTGAAATTGGCCTTTGTTGGCCTGTATTATATATATATTTCCCTTTAAACCTTCCTTGGTAAATTCCCTTTTATGTATTGGAAGCAAAATATATAAAAGATGCATCATAGAACACATTACCCATTGCTAAAGTTATTTCTTTTAATTCAGGATTTAAGTCACGTTACGTCTCAGGATATTCCAATAGCATATTACATCACAACCAAGGATTTTCATTCAGCAGCTGTTCTTCGGCAGTTTACCTTGGCCTCAATGTGCCTCCTTAGATTAAATTGTTCTAGGTGAGCACAGAAAGTGCTTTCTTTGAGCAAAGCAGCTATGTTGCCCTTAGTATGAAATTATCTCAGCTGCTGGTTTCAAATGTAAAAATAGATAAGCAAAATAAATTTAAAGTCTGCAGATTTACCAGAATGCATTAATGATAAATATTGCACTTATGTAAATAAAAAAAAAGTAAAATTAGCATATGCTACAAAAAAATAACACTGGCTAATATTATTTTTGCAGTGTAATGAACAACTGTTTTAATGTTTAATTTAAGAACATAATTTTCCATTATAATCCGTACCACTGTTTAACTTAATTGACCCATGAACCTCTATTTATCTAAAGGTTTGATTACAAAAATATGTTTTTACTTTTCTGACCGCCTCTTGATTGGCACATTACTGAAATTATCATGTTGTTCCTATAGTGCAACAGATATTCATTACTAAATAAGGAGATTTTCCAGCCTGTTGGGAAATTTTATTATGAACTGGTCAAAAGCTTTCATAATTCTAGGTAGATGAGTAACAGGTCAACGGTACCATGCTACACTGCCCATGTGGTGTGCCACAAGTCCCTGCACTCATTTGCGTAAAAAAAAGAAGGAACAAACAGATATATCCCACCATTCAGTTCAAGAAAAGGTTTGCTGAAAATATATAACATTTTTCTGCACCTGCTGGAGTATTTAAAGTTAACACAAGCTAGAGGGAAATGTACGCCTTTACTTGCAAAATGTGGTAGACTTTAGACTCCAATGAGATTTGAAAACTACATTCATGTGGCTAAAATAAAGACCCTTATTCCTGGGGTCTCCCCCCAAAGCACCTTGTCCCCATGTTGATGAGGACAAGGGCCTCTTCCTGACAACCCTGGCTGGTGGTTGTCGGGGTCTGCAGGTGTGGGGCTTATCGGAATCTTGAAGCCCCCTTTAACAAGGGGGCCCCCAGATCGTATATCGTACCCCTACCCATTCACCAAAAAAAGTATTGTAGTGAGACAAAAGACAATAGCCAGTTTGACAAGTCCTTTATTAAAAATAGCAAGAAATTCCGGCAACATTTTGCTTCTTCTTGCTTCTTTTTACAAATCTTTATTTGGCACTAACAGCAGTGCTACATCTATAGGCTAACGCGTTTCGGCTGGAGCCTTCCTTATAGCATACAGGTTTACAATAAAATCAAGTTTATATAATAAAAATATCCATTCCTCCTAAAATGGGGCAGTACAATCCAATTTAAATCAATGTACAATGAAAAATGTGAGGTTGGTGGAGCCAGAGAAAGAGGGGGGGGGGGAAATGGAGACATAGACTGAAAACGCCATGGAAGAAATGAACCCATAGTGGAATCAAATTGTATTACTTTAAAAACAAATTCACATAAATTTTACTGTTCATTCCACTAGGGAATCGAGTGTTCAATCTGTACATCCACCGCACCTCCCACTGAAGTATAGTGTGGTGTGTATCCCCCATAACAGATCTTCTCACTAGGGATGAGCCAAACTTCATTTTAAAGGCTTATATGCAAGTTATTGCCATAAAAATGTTTGGTACCCCGGGTCCTGCCCCAGGGGAAAAAAAAAAGTTTTTAAAACTGACGTTTTTTCGGGAGCAGTGATTTCAATAAAGCTTAAAGTGAAACAATAAAAATTAAATATTTGTTTAAACATGGTGCCTGGAGGATGTCCTTAGTATGCCTGTAAAGTGACAGTACCACAGCAAAATAACATTTCTAAAGGAAAACATTTATTTAAAACTGCTCGTGGCTGTAATGTATTGTCGGGTCCTGGCAATATACAGTAGATGAAAATCATTGAAAAAACTGCATGGGTTCCCCCCCAGTCCATTACCAGGCCCTTTGGGATATTTTTGGATATTAAGGGGAACCCCGCACCACAATAAAAAAAAATGGCATGGGGTCCCACCAAAATCCATACCAGGCCCTTCAGGCCTGGTATGGATTTTAAGGGGAACCCCCAAAATCCATACCAGATGCTTATCCGAGCACACAACCTGGCAGGCCACATGAAACGAGGGGAGGGGATGAGAGAGCACCCCCCTCCTGAACCGTACCAGGCCATATGCCCTCAACATGGGGAGGATGCTTTGGGGTTGCCCCCAAAGCACCTTGTCCCCATGTTGATGGGGACAAGGGCCTCATCCCCACAACCCTTGCCTGGTGGTTGTGGGGATCTGTGAGTGGGGGGCTTATCATAATCTGGAAGCCCCCTTTAACAAGGGGACCCCCAGATCCTGCCCCCCCCCCATATGAATGGGTATCACGTACCCCTACACAGTCACCAAAAAAAGTGTCAAAATGGTTAAAATGACTGGAGACAATTTGGGACAAGTCCTTTATTAAAAAAACTATTCCGCGATGTCCATCCATCTTCGATCACATCGTCCGGCGACCCGATAAAAAAAAATGAAAAAACTCTGTCCAGAAAGGGAGGCTCCCGCTGACTGAAACCTCTTCGCGATGACAGCTGTTATATAGCTGAGGGTGGGGCGTAACCGGTGACGTAACAGGTGACCCTGCCCCCCTCTGATGTTATGTGACATCACATAATGTCAGAAGGGGCGGTCTCACCCATTTAAATAACTTTTTTCCTTTCGAAATGTCATTTTGCTGTGTTATAAACATGGGAAAAATGTGCTACTTTGCAGGCATACTAAGGACACCCCCCAGGCATGGTATTTAAAAGAATATTTCATTTGTATTGTTTCACTGTAAGAATTATTAAGATCACTGCTCAAGAAGAAACGGACGTTTTTTGCATTGATACATGTTCCCTGGGGCAGGACCCGGGTCCCCATAGACTTTTTATGGCAATAACTTGTATATAAGCCTTTAAAATTAGCACGTTTGGTTTTTCATGTTAGTGTCTGTTATGCCGCGTACACACGTGCGGACTTTTGCCGGCGGACCTAGTCCAGCGGACAATCCCGCCGGACTTTCCAGCTGGGTCCGCTGGACTTTCCGAGCGTGTGGACTTGCCCACACACGCACGGACTTCTCCGGCGGATAATCCGCCGGCCAAAAGTCCGCGGGACTTTTGAAAATGAACGGACTTGCCCACACACGGAGCAGTCCGTTCATTTAGAACGTAACTTCAGGTTACGTAGCTAGCGTAGGCAGTAAATGCCGCCGCGCTAGCTCCGTAAGCTGGCATGGATTTAAAGGGACTCCCCACGCCGAAAAAACGGCGTGGGGGTTCCCCCCAAATCCAAGTCAGACCCTCATCCGAGCACGCAGCCTGGCAGGCCAGGAAAGGGGTGGGGACGAACGAGCGCCCCCCCTCCTGAGCCGTACCAGGCCGCGTGCCCTCAACATGGGGGGTGCCCTGGGGAAAGGGGGGCCGTGCGGCCCCCCCACCCCAAAGCACCTTGTCCCCATGTTGATGAGGACAAGGGCCTCTTCCCGACAACCCTGGCCGTTGGTTGTCGGGGTCTGCGGGCGGGGGCTTATCGGAATCTGGGAGCCCCCTTTAATAAGGGGGCCCCCAGATACCGGCCCCCCACCCTATGTGAATGAGTATGGGGTACGATGTACCCCTACCCATTCACCTAAGGTGTAAAATGTAAAGTACAAAAAACACACACACTTTTGAAAAAATATTTTATTGCACTGCTCCGGGGGTCTTCTTCCGTCTTGGGGGTCTTCTCGCCGGATTCCTCCGCTCTCTTCTGCTCTTTTACCTAGCTCTTTCACGAGCGGGGAGTCCGGCTACCTTCTTCGTCGTCGCCGCCGTCGTCTGGGGGTCTCGATCCGCCTTCGGGGGTCTTCCGGGGGTCTCTTCTGTTCTTGCGGCGGTCGTCGTCTTCCGCGCCGCCGGCGCCTTCTTCTTCTTCTTGTCCTTCTTCTTGTTCTTCTTCTTCTTCCGATGTTGACCCGATGCTCTCTCTGCCCGGAATGCCTGTGCCGCGCTGCGCTGGGACTTATATAGGGGCATGGGGACAGGGTCACATGCTCATGTCACATGGTGACCCCGCCCCCTTGCGATGTCACAGTCCCAGCATCCTCCGGGACTGTGACAACACAAGGGGGCGGGGTCACCATGTGACATGAGCATGTGACCCTGTCCCCCATGTCCCTATATAAGTCCCAGCGCAGAGCGGCACAGGCATTCCGGGCAGAGACAGCGACGGGTCAACATCGGAAGAAGAAGAAGAACAAGAAGAAGGACAAGAAGAAGAAGAAGGCGCCGGCGGCGCGGAAGACGACGACCGCCGCAAGAACAGAAGAGACCCCCGGAAGACCCCCGAAGACCCCCGAAGGCGGATCGAGACCCCCAGACGACGGCGGCGACGACGACGAGGAAGGTAGCCGGACTTCCCCGCTCGGTAAAAGAGCTTGGTAAATGGCGGGGGAGTCCGGCGAGAAGACCCCCAAGACGGAAGAAGACCCCCGGAGCAGTGCAATAAAATATTTTTTCAAAAGTGTGTGTGTTTTTGTACTTTACATTTTACACCTTAGGTGAATGGGTAGGGGTACATCGTACCCCATACTCATTCACATAGGGTGGGGGGCCGGTATCTGGGGGCCCCCTTATTAAAGGGGGCTCCCAGATTCCGATAAGCCCCCGCCCGCAGACCCCGACAACCAACGGCCAGGGTTGTCGGGAAGAGGCCCTTGTCCTCATCAACATGGGGACAAGGTGCTTTGGGGTGGGGGGGCCGCACGGCCCCCCTTTCCCCAGGGCACCCCCCATGTTGAGGGCACGCGGCCTGGTACGGCTCAGGAGGGGGGGGGGGGCGCTCGTTCGTCCCCACCCCTTTCCTGGCCTGCCAGGCTGCGTGCTCGGATGAGGGTCTGACTTGGATTTGGGGGGAACCCCCACGCCGTTTTTTCGGCGTGGGGAGTCCCTTTAAATCCATGCCAGCTTACGGAGCTAGCGCGGCGGCATTTACTGCCTACGCTAGCTACGTAACCTGAAGTCACGTGCTCCTGAAGTCACGTGCTAAATGAACGGACTTGCCGATGAGCGGCAAGTCCGTTCATTTCAAAAGTCCCGCGGACTTGCCTACTAACGGCGGGATTGTCCGCCGGACTGCCAAGTCCAGCGGATAATTTTAAAACCAAACTTAAACTTTGGCGCCAAAAAGTTCGCCGGACTTTGGCGCCAAAAAGTCCGCCGGCGCCCACACACGAGGGGATTATCCTCTGGACTTCGGTCCAGCGGATAATCCCGCGGATAATCCCGTGTGTACGCGGCATTAGTTTAACTTCTATAGTTGTGAAGATACTGGAGAGTTTAAAAAAGACTACATAAATGAGTTCTTGCTGAAAAAATATATTTTTAAATGCAAAAATAAGTTGAAAAATGGAAATTTTTTCTGGGGCCGTCATTTTAATGATGCATAAAGTGAAAAAAGTGAAATTTTCAAATGTACAAAATGACATTTGTAGAGGAAAAAAAGAAGCCATTTAAAACTGCTTGCGGCTTTAATGTCATGTCTTGTCCAGGCAATATGGATGACAATCTTTGAGAAAAATGGCATGGCTGGAACGCCCTGCTGTGAACTATTATATCAGGAATTGTAATTACATGCCATTGTTGAACAGTGGTAGAAAAAATTGGGCCTTTGGTGGTGGTGCTGGTGCTACAACACTATAAGCTCTCACAGTTACTCTTGGTGGGCGCATGAATGGGCCCTGCTGTGAATTATTAGATAAATAATTGTAATTACATGCCCCTGTTAAATAGGGGCAGAAAAATTGGGCCTTAGGCACTGGTGCTGGTGCCACAACACTGCAACCCCTCACAGATACTGTACTTGGAGCACAGCAATGAGACCTGTTGCAAAGCATTGCATAAAAAAATGTAGTTACAGGCCCCTGTTAAACAGGGGCTGAAAAATTGAGCCTTAGCCACTGGTGGCGGTGCCACAACACTGCAACCCCTCACAGATACTGTACTTGGAGCACAGCAATGAGACCTGTTGCAAAGCATTGCATAAAAAAATGTAATTACTAGGGATGAGCCGAACACCCCCCCCATTCGGCTCGCACCAGAACCCGCTAACGGACCTAAAGTCCGTGCGAGCTTTAGAACCCTATTAGTTATAATGGATGCGAACGTTCGAAATCAAAAGTGCTAATTTTAAAGGCTAATATGCAGTCTCAAGGGTCTGGTGTGGATTTTGAGGGGGACCCTACGCCATTTTTTTTTTTTGGCTGGGGTTCCCCTTAATATCCATCCCAGACCTGAAGGGCCTGGTTATTGAATTTGGGGGGACCCCCACGCTTTTTTTTTGTTTTTTATTAATGAATGACAGTTCTCTGTGTTACAGGAGCCATCAATTTATTAGCCGCGAGTGCTTTTAAAGAGCTTTTTTCCTGCAAAAATGACACTTTTTTGCAGGGAAAGTTCTAAGCACAGGAAACCTGCCCCCTTTCACAGGCCACCTATAGACACCCCCCAGATGTGATACTGCAATGCTGTTCTAACAGCACGCACACACAAATCCCCAGAAACAGAGCATATCTTGTCAGCAGTCAGCAACACACTGACACGCTGACACTGTGACTGAAACATAATATGCGAGGCCGCCGCCGTGGGGCGTGTACTAAAGCCCCTGAGCTATAATTGGCTACAGGCATCCTGCCTGTAGCCAATTATTGCTCTCCTCGCTGCCGGCGCTGTGATTGGCCAAGCATGCGGGGTCACAGTGCATGCTTGGCCAATCATCAGCCAGCATTGCACTGCGACTAGCGCAATGCATTGCAGGGCCGCTCGCATCGCACGAATTTGATGCGAGCGGCCCCAATAGTTCTGGGCTCGCCGAGCGAGCGAACGCCCGGTGCTCGATTCGAACATGGGTTCAAATCGAACACCGGGCCCATCCCTAGTAATTACACGCCCCTGTTAAACAGGGGCTGAAAAATTGTGCCTTAGCCACTGGTGCCGGTGCCACAACACTGCAACCCCTCACAGATACTGTACTTGGAGCACAGCAATGAGACCTGTTGCAAAGCATTGCATAAAAAATTGTAATTACACGCCCCTGTTAAACAGGGGCTGAAAAATTGGGTCTTAGGCACTGGTGCTGGTGCCACAACACTGCAACCCCTCACAGATACTGTACTTGGAGCACAACAATGAGACCTATTGCAAAGCATTGAATAAAAAATTGTAATTACACGTCCCTGTTAAACAGGGGCTGAAAAATTGTGCCTTAGCCACTGGTGGTGGGCTGGTGGCACCCAGAAAAATGTTCTTCCAAGCTATCATCACGATCATTGAGGAGGAAGAGGATAGTCAGTCAACACAACAGGACAGTCACTCAGCATCAGCATAGGCAGTCTTGAAGGGATGTGACATTTCAAAATAAATTATTCTGTTATATCAGCTTCAGGTGCCTGGTAGTGGGTGGTGATCCAAGACTGATTCATCTTTATGGATGGGCCCATGTATATCAGACGCTGGCGATGGTTCCTTGCCCATAGGTATTCCTGCACCATGTATATCAGACGCTGGCGATGGTTGCTGGAACTGATCATACCTTGGGGCTGCGGACTAAAAAATTGTCTGAACGCATCGGTCAGACAGCCACCTTCCCCACCACTCCTTCTGCTTCTGACGGAAGCCTCAGCAACTTGTTGTCCAGGACTAGGGATGGGCCCGGTGTTCGATTCAACCCATGTTCGAATTGAACATCGGGCGCTCGGCGAGCCCAGAACTATTTGGGCCGCTCGCATCAAATTCATGTGATGCGAGCTGCCCGCAATGCACTGCGCCAGTTGCAGTGCATTGCTGGCTGATGATTGGCCAAGCATGCACTGTGACCCGCATGCTTGGCCAATCAAAGAGCCAGCGGCGAGGAGAGCAATAATTGGCCACAGGCAGGATGCCTGTGGCCAATTATAGCTCAGGGGGTTTAGTACACGCCCCACAGTATAAAAGGCCGCCGCGCCGGCGGCCTCGCATATTGTGTTGTGTTCCAGCGTCAGTGTCAGTGTTATGTGCTGCTGACTGCTGACATTATGTGCTATGATTCTGGGGATTAGTGTGTGCGTGCTGTTAGTACAGCATTGCAGTATCACATCTGGGGGGTGTCTATAGTATGCCTGTGAAGGGGGGCATGTTTCCTGTGCTTAGAACTGTCCCTGCAAAAAGTGTCATTTTTGCAGGAAAAAAAGCTATGTAAAATCACTCGCGGCTAATGTATTGACGGCTCCCGTAACACAGAGAACAGTCATTCATTGAAAGCCATTCATAAAAAAAAAGTCATTGATAAAAAAAAAAAATTTTTTTTTAAAAAAGCGTGGGGGTCCCCCCAAATTCAATAACCAGGCCCTTCAGGTCTGCTATGGATATTAAGGGGGACCCCAGCCAAAAAAAAAAAAAAATGGCGTGGGGTCCCCCTCAAAATCCATACCAGACCCTTGAGGTCTGGGATGGATTTTAAGGGGAACCCCAGCCAAAAAAAATGGCGTGGGGTCCCCCTCAAAATCCATACCAGACCCTTATCCGAGCACACAACCTGGCAGGCCGCAGGAAAAGAGGGGGGGACGAGAGCGCCCCCCCCTCCCTCCTGAACCGTACCAGGCCACATGCCCTCAACATTGGGAGGATGCTTTGGGGGTCTGAGACCCCCAAAGCACCTTGTCCCCATGTTGATGAGGACAAGGGCCTCTTCCCCACAACCCTGGCCATTGGTTGTGGGGGTCTGCGGGCGGGGGGCTTATCGGAATCTGGAAGCCCCCTTTAACAAGGGGACCCCCAGATCCCGCCCCCCCCTGTGTGAAATGGTAAGGGGGTACAAAAGTACCCCTACCATTTCACCAAAAAAGTGTCAAAAATGGTAAAAATGACAGGAGACGGTCTTTGACAATTCCTTTATTAAAATCTTCTTTCTTCTTTCTTCTGGTCTTCCTTTCTTCATCCTTCGGTTTCTTCATCTTCTCCTTCCGGCATCTTCTTCCATCTTCTTCTTCCATCTTCTTCTTCCTCCGATCCGCTTCTTCTTGCGCTGGTCTTCTCGTCCTTCTCGTCCGGCCTCTTCTTCCATGGCGTCGGCGTCTCTTCTTCTGGGCCGCTCCTCGCAATGGGAGGCTCCCGCTGTTTGAGGCTTCGCTCCGTCTGACAGGTCTTTTATAACGGAGGGCACCTGGTGACCCCGCCCCCTCTGACATCATGGGGAAAGCCATGGGGAATTCCCCATGACGTTCCCTGTGCGTCAGAGGGGGCGGGGTCACCAGGTGCCCTCCGTTATAAAAGACCTGTCAGACGGAGCGAAGCCTCACACAGCGGGAGCCTCCCATTGCGAGGAGCGGCCCGACAGAAGAACAGACGCCGACGCCATGGAAGAAGATGCCGGACGAGAAGGACGAGAAGACCAGCGCAAGAAGAAGTGGATCGGAGGAAGAAGAAGATGGAGAAGAAGAAGATGGAAGAAGATGCCAGAAGGAGAAGATGAAGAAACCGAAGGATGAAGAAAGGAAGACCAGAAGAAAGAAGAAAGAAGATTTTAATAAAGGAATTGTCAAAGACCGTCTACTGTCATTTTTACCATTTTTGACACTTTTTTGGTGAAATGGTAGGGGTACATTTTGTACCCCCTTACCATTTCACACAGGGGGGGGGGCGGGGATCTGGGGGTCCCCTTGTTAAAGGGGGCTTCCAGATTCCGATAAGCCCCCCGCCTGCAGACCCCCACAACCAATGGCCAGGGTTGTGGGGAAGAGGCCCTTGTCCTCATCAACATGGGGACAAGGTGCTTTGGGGGTCTGAGACCCCCAAAGCATCCTCCCAATGTTGAGGGCATGTGGCCTGGTACGGTTCAGGAGGGAGGGGGGCGCTCTCGCCCCCCTCTTTTCCTGCGGCCTGCCAGGTTGCCAGGTTGCGTGCTCAGATAAGGGTCTGGTATGGATTTTGAGGGGGACCCCACGCCATTTTTTTTTTTTTTTTTGGCTGGGGTCCCCCTTAATATCCATAGCAGACCTGAAGGGCCTGGTTATTGAATTTTGGGGGACCCCCACGCTTTTTTTTATTTTTTTTTTTATTTTTTTATCAATGACTTTTTTTTTATGAATGGCTTTCAATGAATGACTGTTCTCTGTGTTACGGGAGCCGTCAATACATTAGCCGCGAGTGATTTTAAATAGATTTTTTTCCTGCAAAAATTACACTTTTTGCAGGGACAGTTCTAAGCACATGAAACATGTGCCCCTTCACAGGCATACTATAGACACCCCCCAGGTACGAAATTTAAAGGAATATTACACTTTTATTGTTTCAATTTAAGCATTATTAAAATAACTGCTGCTGAAAAAACGGCCGTTTTAAAAAAAAAAAATTTCATTGATACATGTCCCCTGGGGCAGGACCCAGGTCCCCAAACACTTTTTATGACAATAACATGCATATTAGCCTTTAAAATTAGCACTTTTGATTTTGAACGTTCGCATACATTGTAACTAATAGGGTTCTAATGCTCGCACGGACTTTAGGTCCGTTCGCGGGTTCTGGTGCGAGCCGAACGGGGGGGTGTTCAGGTCATCCCTATCCAGGACCAGGAGTTTGTAACCTCCCAGTCTCTGGGAACGCGTTGCACACACCTTTCTGCAAGGCCTCCCGGAGATGTCTCATCCTCTGCTCCCTCTGCGACGGCAAGATAAGGTCTGCAACCTTACCCTTGTACCGTAGATCAAGGAGAGTGGCCAGCCAGTAATGGTCCCTCTACTTGATCCTAAGAATACGAGGATCCTTTTGCAGGCTTTGCAGGATCAGGGAGGCCATGCAACATAGGTTAGCTGAGGCATTCGGTCCGGAGTCTTCTGGGTCACTAAGGACGACATGATCCGCAGCCACCTCCTCCCAGCCACGTACAAGTCCACCGGTTTCTTGGGACTGTAAATCATCCCTAAAAGACTGCTGCTGCTGATGCTGAGTTCCAGGCTCCACCTCCATGCTGACACAATACTCCTCCTCCTCCTCATTCTCTTCCTGTGTGATGGGTGGGAGAGAAGGAACACTGTCTGGATAAAGGGGGCCTGAGAGGCAAGGAAGTCCTCCTCTTCCTGCCTCTGTTCTGCCTCAAGTGCCCTGTCCATTATTCCACGCAGCGTATGCTCCAACAGATGTACAATAGGTACACTGTCACTGATGCATGCACTGTCACTGCTCACCATCCTCGTGGCCTCCTCAAAATGGAGACATGACAGTGCATGCATCCCTGATCATGCTCCACTGGCGTGGTGAAGAAATCCGAGCTCCCCTGGCCCTGTCCTGGTGCCGTAGTTGCACAGGTACTCATTGATGGCCCTCTGCTGCGTGTGCAGTCGCTGCATCATGGCCAACGTTGAGTTCCACCTGGTGGGCATGTCACATATAAGGCGGTTCTTGGGCAGGTTCAACTCCTTTTGCAGCTCAGCCAGCCGAGCACTGGCATTATATGATCGGCGGAAATGCACACAGACTTTCCTGGCCTGCCTCAGGACATCCTGTAAGCATGGGTACCTGTCTTGTGTTTAGATTAAGTACAAACGTGTAATGTAATAAAGTGTTTGATAATAATCAAGTAGCGCTATAAACTATATGTGAAATAAAATATATGAAAAAACACCACGTGAAGTAAGGTTAAATAAATTAAACAACAGCATATGACAACATATCACACCACGTGAAATACTGTTGAATAAACGCAAAAATCTGCTTGATGACTGTAGTGAAAAATATATAGCAAGAAGTGTCCAATATAGGTCAGTCTTCAAAATATTCTTTTATGAACTTCCACCACACCGACGTGTTTAGTGATCCCTCTCCCAATAAGACCGCACTCACCAGATAATGTTGCCTCCCACTTTCGTGGTTGGCAAAGGAAGCTGTTTAACCACACCTGGGTTAGATAAACGGTCAATCCAAAAGCTATGCCTCCATATGTGAAAATAAAACATAAAAAGTGCTCCACATAGCGTGATTCTGTTTGCGCAAAAAATTTATTCAAACAAATCAACAACACACCCTTCAATGATTACACTCACATGGTTGAAGTGAAAAAACAGCAAAACACAGCAAAATGTTCCACAGCACACTGCAACAGAGGATAACTTAGCGGTACGCACAATGGTCACATGGGATACCACACAATGCTACTTCAGGTCTCACCCACTCCTCTGGACGCTGCCCAAGGTGCACTCAAAGATGCAGTAACTCTGGATGGCGAATAAGTAGAGCGGTGGAGGGAGCGGATCTCTAAGCATGCCAATCTGTCAAAAAGATTTTCAAAGTCCGTGTGGCCACGCCCCTGACATGTTTCGTCATGTGACTTCTTCTAAGGGATTGGCCACACGGACTTCCAATAGCTGTTATATAGCTCACAGCAGGTCTGGCCTAATTGGGCCCCCCTGTGTGCGGTTGCGCACACAACATCGGCTGGGTCTCCTCACCTGTGCAGCTCCTCCCCTCGCATACAGCGCGGCTGGATAGCGTACAACCCACATCATTGGAGGCCCGCGCATGCGCAGAGACATGTACAGTTGTGTGAAAAAGTGTTTGCCCCCTTCCTCATTTCCTGTTCCTTTGCATGTTTGTCACACTTAAGTGTTTCGGAACATCAAACCAATTTAAACAATAGTCAAGGACAACACAAGTAAACACAAAATGCAATTTGTAAATGAAGGTGTTTATTATTAAAGGTGAAAAAAAATCCAAACCATCATGGCCCTGTGTGAAAAAGTGATTGCCCCCTAAACCTAATAACTGGTTGGGCCACCCTTAGCAGCAACAACTGCAACCAAGCGTTTGCAATAACGTGCAATGAGGCTTTTACAGCGTCCTGGAGGAATTTTGGCCCACTCATCTTTGCAGAATTGTCCTAATTCAGTTACATTAGAGGGTTTTCGAGCATGAACGGCCTTTTTAAGGTCATACCACAACATCTCAATAGGATTCAGGTCAGGACTTTGGCTAGGCCACTCCAAAGTCTTCATTTTGTTTTTCTTCAGCCATTCGGTGGTGGACTTGCTGGTGTGTTTAGGATCATTGTCCTGCTGCAGAACCCAAGTTCGTTTCAGCTTGAGTACACGAACAGATGGTCGGACATTCTCCTTCAGGATCTCTTGGTAGACAGCAGAATTCATAGTTCCTTTTATCACGGCAAGTCTTCCAGGTCCTGAAGCAGCAAAACAGCCCCAGACCATCACACTACCACCACCATATTTTACTGTTGGTATAATGTTCTTTTTCTGAAATGCAGTGTTCCTTCTACGCCAGATATACTTGGACACACACCTTCCAAAGAGTTCCACTTTTGTCTCATCGGTCCACAGAATGTTGTCCCAAAAGTCTTGGGGATCATCAAGATGTGTTGTGGAGAAATTGAGATGAGCTTTGATGTTCTTTTTGCTCAGCAGTGGTTTTCTCCTTGGAACTCTGCCATGCAGGCCATTTTTGCCCAGTCTTTTCCTGATGGTGGAGGCATGAACGCTGACCTTAACTGAGGCAAGTGAGGCCTGCAGTTCCTTGGACGTTGTTGTGGGGTCTTTTGTGACCTCTTGGATGAGTCGTCGCTGCGCTCTTGGGGTAATTTTGGGCGGCCGGCCACTCCTGGGAAGGTTCACCACTGTTCCATGTCTTCGCCATTTGTGGATAATGGCTCTCACTGTGGTTCGCTGGATTCCCAAAGCTTTGGAAATGGCTTTATAACCCTTTCCAGACTGATAGATCTCAATTACTTTCTTTCTCAATTGTTCCTGAATTTCTTTGGGTCTCGGCATGATGTGTAGCTTTTAAGGATCTTCTGGTGGACCTTACTGTGTCAAGCAGCTCCTATTTAAGTGATGCCTTGATTGTGAACAGGTGTGGCAATAATCAGGCCTGGGTGTGGCTAGAGAAATTGAACTCAGGTGTGGACAACCACAGTTATAGTATGTTTTAACAAGGGGGGCAATCACTTTTTCACACAGGGCCATGATGGTTTGGATTTTTTTTCACCTTTAATAATAAACACCTTCATTTACAAATTGCATTTTGTGTTTACTTGTGTTGTCCTTGACTATTGTTTAAATTGGTTTGATGTTCCGAAACACTTAAGTGTGACAAACATGCAAAGGAACAGGAAATGAGGAAGGGGGCAAACACTTTTTCACAAAACTGTATATCACTCGCATATATTGCGTGCGCATATCGATCCCGCGCATGCGCATTCTATCGTGGCGGCGCGCGCACAACTTGCGCGCGCATCCTCATGCTGATGATAGCCCGCTGCCACAGGCAAGTGCAGATGAGTGAGTCTATTCATTACCCATAGTTAAGCGGCGCCTGCGCACATGTGGTATCCCACATGACCACAGCGCATCAACACAATGCATAATATGCTAGTTACAACATATGAACAGATACATGGAGGAAAATAATTAATTCATTCGTCTATCAGTGTTCCTAATAATCTGTTCCCATTGGCTCTTAATCAAGAAATGGGGTGATTTGGCACAAACATAGAAATTAATAGTTTAAAAATTAGAGTTTATAAAATATGACCATAAATTAGAGTTGATAAGATATGACCATACACATTATGAAAACATATATATCTAAAAAATATCTAAAAAATATCCAAAAAAAATAAAAATAAAAATAAAATCACCTAAAGTTAAAAATATTACAATACACCCTAGGTTTATTTATAGGCGAGCCCCCAGCATAGGGGACAAAATAGTGAAAAAGATTCTAGACCCCCCTAACCAACAGGGCCTGAAAATTGACCTTAAAGGTTTCTTTTCGTGCAGAAAGTGCATATGTTGTAGAACCGTCAACATTAGTAACCGGGGCAGACTCAATTTCTCAAATAGGGACGGAGAATCCTTTAATATAAAGGAGTTCATCACATGTAACTCCTCTCATGTGGTCTATCTCATGTGGTGTCCATGTGGTCTCTTTTATGTAGGGAGAACGAAGAGACTACTCAGAGTACGAATAGCTGAACATCTGGCTAACATTCGGCGTGGATTCCGCTATCATAGTGTGTCGCTTCATTTTAGGGAGAAACACAAGAGGGATCCCTCATTGATACAATTTTGCGGGATAGACACCGTACAACCATCATGGAGGGGTTCTAATAGGGTTAGGGATCTATCCCAACGAGAAACTTGCTGGATATTTTTAATGAAATGTTTGACCCCTAGAGGGTTAAACATTGAAGTTGACCTCAATTGCTTCATTAATAACTTTTAACTAATAACTCATAATCAAGTGTTGAACCTTTTCCAAGAAGAAATGTCTGAGATTGATCTACCATCAGGGTGTACCATTGACTCCACCATGGTCACTTTGATTAATTTTGCTTTAGTTTGTTAATCATGCAAACATAAAGCGAATTTCATTTTCCATCATCTGTTTTGACAATTAAAATTTTTAGGGGAAATACCGGATCCCCAGCCCCTACTCGGTGGCCAGCAGAATCAATGCACCTAACAGGCCTGTGGATCCAGGCTTGATGTTGCGGTGGCTTTGTGCGCTGGCCTCCCTGTATGAGAATCCATTAGGACTCTGTATTAAAACAGATTGGATTTGGGTCCAAATTTTAATTTTAACTTTAGGTGATTTTATTTTTATTTTTTTGGGATATTTTTTAGATATATATGTTTTCATAATGTGTATGGTCATATCTTATCAACTTTAATTTATGGTCATATTTTATAAACTCTAATTTTTTAACTATTAATTTCTATGTTTGTGCCAAATCACCCCATTTCTTGATTAAGAGCCAATGGGAACAGATTATTAGGAACACAGATAGACGAATGAAATAATTATTTTCCTCCATGTATCTGTTCATATGTTGTAACTAGCATATTATGCATTGTGTTGATGCGCTGTGGTCATGTGGGATACCACATGTGCGCAGGCGCCGCTTAACTATGGGTAATGAATAGACTCACTCATCTGCACTTGCCTGTGGCAGCGGGCTATCATCAGCATGAGGATGGGCGCGCAGGTTGTGCGCACGCCGCCACGATAGAATGCGCATGCGCGGGATCGATATGCGCATGCAATATATGCGCGCGATATACATGTCTCTGCGCATGCGCGGGCCTCCAATGATGCGGGTTGTACGCTATCCAGCCGCGCTGTATGCGAGGGGAGGAGCTGCACAGGTGAGGAGACTCAGCCGATGTTGTGTGCGCAACCGCACACAGGGGGGCCCAATTAGGCCAGACCTGCTGTGAGCTATATAACAGCTATTGGAAGTCCGTGTGGCCAATCCCTTAGAAGAAGTCACATGACGAAACATGTCAGGGGCGTGGCCACACGGACTTTGAAAATCTTTTTGACAGATTGGCATGCTTAGAGATCCGCTCCCTCCACCGCTCTACTTATTCGCCATCCAGAGTTACTGCATCTTTGAGTGCACCTTGGGCAGCGTCCAGAGGAGTGGGTGAGACCTGAAGTAGCATTGTGTGGTATCCCATGTGACCATTGTGCGTACCGCTAAGTTATCCTCTGTTGCAGTGTGCTGTGGAACATTTTGCTGTGTTTTGCTGTTTTTTCACTTCAACCATGTGAGTGTAATCATTGAAGGGTGTGTTGTTGATTTGTTTGAATAAATTTTTTGCGCAAACAGAATCACGCTATGTGGAGCACTTTTTATGTTTTATTTTCACATATGGAGGCATAGCTTTTGGATTGACCGTTTATCTAACCCAGGTGTGGTTAAACAGCTTCCTTTGCCAACCACGAAAGTGGGAGGCAACATTATCTGGTGAGTGCGGTCTTGTTGGGAGAGGGATCACTAAACACGTCGGTGTGGTGGAAGTTCATAAAAGAATATTTTGAAGACTGACCTATATTGGACACTTCTTGCTATATATTTTTCACTACAGTCATCAAGCAGATTTTTGCGTTTATTCAACAGTATTTCACATGGTGTTATATGTTGTCATATGCTGTTGTTTAATTTATTTAACATTACTTCACGTGGTGTTTTTTCATATATTTTATTTCACATATAGTTTATAGCGCTACTTGATTATTATCAAACACTTTATTACATTACACGTTTGTATTTAATCTAAACACAAGACAGTTTATATATTTAAAGTAGCTGCTTAGGTTCACTGATTTATTGTATATATATATATATATTATATATTTCATGTTCACAAGCATATTTGCTCAATTCATTGGTGGTAAGATTGGCGCAGTGAGGGTACGATTTTGCAGCGCGAGAATTTATAGAGTACCATCAGACTAGCAAGCCTGGGTACCTGCCCAAGAACCGCTGCACCACCAGGTTAAGGATGTGAGCCATACAGGGCACATGGGTCAGTTGTCCCTGTCGCAGGGCGGAGAGTAGGTTGGTGCCATTGTCACAAACCACCATTCCTGGCTTAAGCTGGCGTGGCGTCAACCACCTCTCGGCCTGCTCCTGCAGAGCTGACAGAACCTCTGCCCCAGTGTGGCTCCTGTCCCCCAAACACACCAGCGCAACCACGGCATGGCATCTTTTTGCCTGCGTATTTGCGTAGCCCCTTGAATGCCTACGGAGCACTGCTGGTTCCGAGGACAAAGGACAGGAAAAGGCCATGGAGGAAGAAGAAGAGGAGGGGGTGGATGAGAGGTGTGTCACAACCAGTAGTAGCATTTTGGAGGCGTGGTGGAGGAACAACCTCCAACACTACTGCACCTTGTCCTGCATCCTTCCCAGCTGCCAAAAGATTGACCCAATGGGCCGTGAAAGATAGGTAACGTCCCTGTCCATGCCTGCTGGACCATGAGTCAGCGGTAATCTGCACCTTACCGCTGACCACCCTGTCCAGCGAGGCATGGACATTGCCTTCCACATGTCGGTAGAGAGCCGGGATCGCCTTCAGTGAGAAAAAGTGGCGTTTGGGAACCTGCCACTGAGGAACTGCACATTGCACAAACTCACGGAAGGGGGCCGAGTCTACCAACTGAAAAGGCAGCAGTTGAAGTGCTAGCAATTTAGCCAAGCTAGCATTCAACCGCTGGGCATGTGGATGGCTGGGAATGAACTTCTTTCGACGGTCCAGCAGCTGGGGCAGGGAAATTTGCCTGGTAGAATCGGACGTCGATGTACTGCTAGCAGAGTGCCCGCAAGTACTTGGCTGTGACACACCTAATTCTACACCTTCATTCCTCTCAGTGCAGCTTTTAGAGAGGACTGAAGGTATAGTGGGGTTGGAGATCCCAGCTGATGAGGCGCAAGGAGAGGTCCGCTTTGTTCTTTGATGTGGGTCTTTAAGGTACGCTTGCCAACGAGCTGCATGGTAGGTCAACAGATGTCTGGTCATGCTTGTGGTGCCCAAGTGGCTGATATTTTGGCCACGCGAGATACGCTTGAGACATATGTTGCAAATAGCAGCGGTGCGATCTGATGCACTCGTCTCAAAAAAGGCCCACACCAAAGAACTTTTGTAATAACGCTCAGAGGCAGCGCCCTGCACAGGCGGAGCTCTGCGGTGTGATTCAGTTGGTGTGCTGGCCCCTGGAGGGCATCCTGCCTCGTTGGAGATGTGCCGCCTCCTCCACCTCCTCCTCCTCTCTCCGATCAGGCACCCACGTGGAGTCAGTGACCTCATCATCCTCTTCCTCTTCACCACTTCACGCGTTGGCAGCTACTTTGCCAGTACCCTGAGCCTGGGTGAGAAAGGATGAGGAGGATGAGGAGGGCTTGGTCATCCACTCTACCAAGCCTTTGGCATGATGCAGCTCAACATGTCCAGCTGCCAAAAATAAGGACAAGCGTGTCCCATGGCCACTTGCTGATGACGATGCACCACGTTCACGACCAGCACTGTTTTCTTTAGTCACAGAGCCTGCTTGCCCTCTTTTCTTGGCTCGTGACTGTCTGCCTCTCTTGTTGGCCTTCCAAACATTGTAATGGCCTGCAGGGAGATGGGAAAAACGGCAATTGGGTAGTGTATATTGTGCTGGAGTCACACAACACACACACTAACTCCTGCAGATGGCTGGATTAGATGACACCAGCAAAGAAGGGCAGATACAGGTGCAGGTGTATACTGTGCTGTGCTGGACTCACACAACACACACACTAACTCCTGCAGATGGCTGTATTAATGGAGAACAGCACAAAGGGTAGATACAGGTGCAGGTTTATACTGTGCTGTGCTGGACTCACACAACACACACACTAACTCCTGCAGATGGCTGTATTAATGGAGAACAGCACAAAGGGTAGATACATGTGCAGGTTTATACTGTGCTGTGCTGGACTCACACAGCACACACTAACTCCTGAAGATGGCTGGATTAGATGACACCAGCAAAGAAGGGCAGATACAGGTGCAGGTGTATACTGTGCTGTGCTGGACTCACACAACACACACACTAACTCCTGCAGATGGCTGTATTAATGGAGAACAGCACAAAGGGTAGATACAGGTGCAGGTTTATACTGTGCTGTGCTGGACTCACACAACACACACACTAACTCCTGCAGATGGCTGTATTAATGGAGAACAGCACAAAGGGTAGATACATGTGCAGGTATATACTGTGCTGTGCTGGACTCACACAGCACACACTAACTCCTGCAGATGGCTGTATTAATGGAGAACAGCACAAAGGGTAGATACAGGTGCAAGTGTATACTGTGCTGTGCTGGACTCACACAACACACACACTAATTCCTGCAGATGGTTGTATTAATGGAGAACAGCACAAAGGGTAGATACATGTGCAGGTTTTATACTGTGCTGTTTTGGACTCACACAGCACACACTGACTCCTGCAGATGGCTGTATTAATGGAGAACAGCACACATGGTAGATACAGGTGCAGGTTTATACTGTGCTGTGCTGGACTCACACAGCACACACTAAAGCCCCATACACACGGTCAGATTTTCCCATGGATTCTGTCCTATCGGACAATGTTGTCGGAAAATCCGACCGTGTGTAGGCACCATCGGACAGTGTACGTCGGATTGTCCGACGGACAAAGTCCTATCTCCTGCTGGATAGATTTTTCGACAACAAAGTCCGATCACACCAAATCCGATCGTGTGTATCGAATTCCGACGGACAAAGTGCTACGCATGCTCAGATCACATTACAAGACCAAAGCTATTGGCTACTAGCCTCTACGTAGTCCCGTCGTAGGCAACAAACGTCACCACGTTCAGAATGATCGGATTTTCCGACAACTTTGTCCGACCGTGTGTATGCAACACCAACATCGGACAAAGTATGACGGACAGGATCCGACGGACCTGGTCCTCGGATAATCCGCGCGTGTGGGGCTTAACTCCTGTAGATGGCTGTATTAATGGAGAACAGCACAAAGGGTGGATACAGGTGCAGGTGTATACTGTGCTGGACTCACACAGCACACACTAACTCCTGCAGATGGCTGTATTAATGGAGAACAGCACAAAGGGTGGATACAGGTGCAGGTGTATACTGTGCTGGACTCACACAGCACACACTAACTCCTGCAGATGGCTGTATTAATGGAGAACAGCACAAAGGGTGGATACAGGTGCAGGTTTATACTGTGCTGTGCTGAACTCACACAGCACACACTAACTCCTGCAGATGGCTGTATTAATGGAGAACAGCACAAAGGGTAGATACAGGTGCAGGTTTATACTGTGCTGTGCTGGACTCACACAGCAGACACTAACTCCTGCAGATGGCTGTATTAATGGAGAACAGCACAAAGGGTAGATACAGGTGCAGGTTTATACTGTGTTGTGCTAGATTCACACAGCACACACTAATTCCTGCAGATGGCTGTATTTATAGAGAACAACACCACTGAACAACACCACTAAAGGGTAGATACAGGATTATACTGTGCTGGAGGCACAGAACATATACTAAGTCCTGCAAATGCCTGGTAATAAAGATTCAAGAACAACTGTCTATCAATGCTCTTTCCCTGCACTTTCCCCACATGCAAATGCCTGAGAAGAACACTGTCCCTGCCTATTAATCCTCTTTCCCTGCACTTTCCCCACACGCAAATGACTAATAAGAACACACTGTCCCTGCCTATGAATCCTCTTTCCCTGCACGCCGGAACACACTACACAAGGCTGCCAGCGCAGCGGCCTTATATAGTGTGGAGCGTGTACTAAACCCCCTGAGTTATAATTGGCCACAGGCATCCTGCCTGTGGCCAATTATTGCTCTCCTCGCTGCTGGCGCTATGATTAGCCAAGCATGCAGGGTCACAGTGCATGCTTGGCCAATCATCAGCCAGCAATGCACTGTGACTGGCGCAGTGCATCGTGGGCCGTTCGTATCACACGAATTTGATGCGAATGGCCCGCAGAGTTCTGTACTCGATGAATGGACGAACGCCCGATGTTCGATTCGAACATGGGTTCTAATCGAACACCGGGCTCATCCCTAGTAGTGGTTAATGATTCTTACTCTGAATGGTCTAAGGTTATCAGTGGTGTACCCCAAGGTTCAGTGTTGGGACCCTTAATTTTTAATATCTTTATAAATTATATAGGGTCTGGGATTAAAAGTACCATTTCATTCTTTGCAGATGACACCAAACTATGCAGTGGAATAACGTCCTTACAGGATGCCTACAAGCCAAATTCAATGCACTGTCTAATTGGGCAACTATGTGGCAGACGAGGTTTAATGTTTATAAATTTAAAGTTATGCACTTGGGGGCTAAGAATATGCATGCATCATACATACTAGGGGGAGTACAACTGGGGAGATCCATAGTGGAGAAGGATCTGGGGTTTTGGTAGATCATAAGCGCAATAATAACATGCAATGCCAAGCTTTAGTTTCCAAAGCTAGCAAAGTCCTTTCTTGTATTAGGAGAGGTATGGACTCCAGAGAGAGAGATATAATTTTGCCCCTGTACAAATCATTAGTAGGACCTCATCTGGAATATGCAGTTCAGTTTTGGGCACCATTTCTCAAAAAGGATATCGGGGAACTGGAAAAAGTGCAGAGAAGGGCAACCAAACTGATAAGAGGCATGGAGGAACTCAGCTATGAGGTAAGATTAGAGGAACTGAATGTATTCTTTCTTGAGAAGAGGAGATTAAGGGGGGATATGATCAACATGTACAAATATACTGTATAAGGGGTCCATATAGTGAACTTGGTATTGAGTTATTCACTTTATGGTCAACACAGAAGACAAGGGGACAATCTTTACGCCTTGAGGAAAAGAGATTTCATCTTCAAATACGGAAAGGTTTCTTCACAGCAAGAGCTGTGAAAATGTGGAATAGACTCCCTCCAGAGGTGGTTCTGGCCAGCTCAGTAGATTGCTTTAACTACTTCAATACAGGGCACTTACACATCCTTCCTGCCCAAGCCAATTTTCAGCTTTCAGCGCTGTCGCTGTTTAAATGACAATTACACGGTCATGCTACACTGTACTCAAACAGAATTTTTATAATTTTGTTTCCACAAATATAACTTTCTTTTGGTGGTATTTGATCACCTCTACGTTTTTTAATTTTTGCTAAACAAATAAAAAAAGACCTAAAATTTTGAAATTCTTTTGTTTCTGTTATACAATTTTGTAAATAAGTACATTTTTTCATTCACCGATGGGCATTGATAAGGTGGCACTGACTGGCACTGATAAGGCGGCACCAATGAGGTGGCACTGATGGGCACTGACGGGAAATAACGATGGACACTGATAGGCAGCCCTGATGGGCACTGATACGTGGCACTGATGGGCACTGATATGCGGCACTGATAGATGGCATTGATAGGCATCATTGATGGCACTGGCAGGCATTGGGGATGGGCACTAATTGGCAGCTGCCTAGGCACTGATTGGCATTTCCCTGGTGGTCTTGGGTGGCATACATGGTGGTCCAGTCCTGGCAGCATCCTGGTGGTCCTGGGTGGAAATCCGAGGGGGAAATCCGAGGGGGGAATCCGAGGGGGGGCTGCGCTGATAAACAACTGTCAGAGGCTCTTTACCAAGATCTGTGTAGCGGTGTGTCCGACTGACACACTGCATCACCGATAGCCACGATGCGCGCCCCCACGTGTGCACGAGAGCGGTGGTTCTGGAGGACCATCATATGACGTCCATCCAGAACGAGAGTCGCGCCACCCAGTCATCATTTGACGGCCGGCGAGCGGGAAGCGGTTAAGAAAGTCCTGGATTCTTTTCTAAATGTACGTAATATAACTGGGTACTAACATTTATAGGTAAAGTTGATCCAGGGAAAATCCGATTGCCTCTTGGGGATTAGAAAGGATTTTTTTTCCCCTGCTGTAGCAAATTGGATCATGCTTTGCTGGGGTTTTTCGCCTTCCTCTGGATCAACTGTGGGCGAAGGTTTGAGTATATGGGATTTTATGATATTATTTTTAATTGTATTTATTTTTATGGTTTTACTAGATGGACTTGTGTCTTTTTTCAACCTGACTAACTATGTGTCCCATAGACTTTAACAGCATTCCACGGCTTTCAAATTTGCGGCAAACACAGAATATTGTTCGCTGTTCTTACATTCAACTCGAACATTGGGCTAATCCCTACTAAGGACACCCCAGGCACTATATTTAAAGGAATATTAAATTTTTATTGTTTCAGTTTAAACATTATTAAAATCACTGCTTTTTGCAGTATTTAAAACTTTTTTTGCATTGATACATGTCCCCTGGGGCAGGATCCAGGTCCCCATACACTTTTATGGCAATAACTTGCATATAAGCCTTTAAAATTAGCACTTTTGGTTTTTAATGTTAGCCACCCATAGACTTTAACAGCGTTTTGCAGCTTTCTAATTTGCTGCGAATGCCGCCTATTGTTAGCTGTTCAGTGAACATCGGGCTCATCCCTACTTCTCACCTGTTCCAGATCGGACAAAGAAAAAGACTCCAAGTTACCACCATGAACTGTTCTAAAGTGTTTAGACACATTTAAAATATTTTTTTGCGCTGCTGTTAAGAGTGTCATTATAATGCTCTGATATTCTAATACGTAGATTGCGAATAGTGCGTCCCCCTAATGGAAGAAAAGAGTGGAGGGCCTCTGTATCGAGGGGGGAACCGTTTTCGGCACAACACCGGCGGGGAGCATCGGAATCGGCATCGGTGAGTCACGGGCCCCGGGTCCCCCCACCCCACAGTGTCAACAGTGTCAGGTGTCATTATAATGCTCTGATATTCTAATACGTAGATTGCGAATAGTGCGTCCCACATACGGTACAGATGCTACAATCAATTAGGTGAACAATCATCTTTGAGTTACAATTTATATAACTTGTAACTGAATATGTTCTACTTATGAATATGTTCTGAATATGTTCCCCGCTGACAGCTGAATGTAAACCAAAAAAATTGCCAGCAAAAAAAAGTCAAACAAAACGGAGTGGGGTCACCCCCAAGATCCATACCAGGCCCCTCAGGTCTAGTATGGATTCGGAGGGGACCCCCTCCCCCCAAAATTCACACCAGACCCTTATCCGAGCATGCAGCCTGGCGGTAAGGAACGAGAGGGGACGGGCGAGCGCACCCCCTCCTGAACCATACCAGGCCGCATGCCCTCAACATGGGGGGTGGGTGCTTGTGGGGACAAGGGCCTATTCCCAACAATCCTCGCCAGTGGTTGTCGGGGTCTGCGGGTGGGGGGCTTATCGGAATATGGAAGCCCCCTTTAACAAGGAAGCCCCCAGATCCAGCCCCCCTATGTGAATGGGTATCGGGTACATCGTACCCCTACCCATTCTCCCCAAAAAGCAATGATATTTAAAATGAAAACACGAGCCGGTTTTTGACAAGTTCTTTATTGTAAAATAGCTCTGAGCTGTCTTCTCTATAAGCTGTCTTCTCCTATCGCCGTCTTCTCCCACTGCTGTGTACTTCCTCGCCGCTGCTTATCCGCTAATTAAAAAAAAAATAGTCTTCTTCTGTTGCTGTCTTCCTCCATTGTGTTGTCGCCCGCTGTCTGGCATCTCCTATCTAGCCAGGGGGGTGTGGACATCCAATGACGTCACCCCTTGTGGGTTTTTTTTTAGCGAGTAACCAGCGGTGAGGAAGAACACAGCAGTGGGAGAAGACAGCGACAGGATAAGATGGCGTTGGGAGAGACAGCGGCAGGAGAAGATGGCGGTGGGAGAAACGGCACAGAGAGAGACAGCGGCAGGAGAAGATATCGGAGGACAGGCGGGACAGGCGGCACCGGGAGAGATGGCTCAGGGAGAAGATATCCCAGAGCTATTGTACAATAAAGGACTTGTCAAAAACTGGCTCTTGTTTTTTTTTTATTTCTCTGCTTTTTGGGTGAATGGGTAGGGGTACGATGTTCCCCATACTCATTCACATTTGGGGACCCCAAAGCACCCCCCATGTTGAGTGCATGTGGCCTGGTATGGTTCTGGAGGGGGGCCCTCACTCATCCCTTCCCCTATCCTGATCTCCAAGCTGCATGCTCAGATAAGGGTCTGGTATGGATTTTGGGGGGACGCCACACCAATTTTTTTTTTAATTTGCTGTTCAGTTCCCCTTAAAATCCATACCAGACCTAACCGGCCTGGTATCGATTGAGGGGGGGGGGGGGGCACGCCAAATTTTGTTTAAACAATTGTTTTTGTGGTATTTTTTCTTTAATTTGGTCCTTAATGGTCCTTAATTTGGCTAGAGAGAATGCACATTTAGTTGACATATTTCATGGCTTACCTAGTCCACAAAACAATTAGTAGAATCCTGAAATTCAGGTTTGGAGCAGAGATTTTTTTGTTTTTTTGGGAGAGGGTTTTTTCCCCCTCCTCCATTACACTTTCTAATTAAGGAATTGCATGTGTGCACATTAAAAAACTTTTGTATGCAACTAGATTTAATACAGATTTGAAGAGGTATGAATAGTTTGCACTTATAAAATATGTATTTTGAGTCTGCAAAAGTCAAACATAAAGCAAAACACAATCAACCTTTTATTTCAATGTTAGTATAAACATTTGTAACGTACTTGGGCCAAAAAATAAAATAAAAGGCATGTAAATGATGCTCCAGCATTTGACAATATAGTTAGAAGGGCTCTGCTTACCCTTGTAGAGCTTACAATCTACAAGGGTAGGACACTAAAAATTAGACACATTAAACAAATCACATTAGAAAAGCAAGGAAAAAAATTAAGCTAACAACGACCATGACAAACCTTTGTGGTGATCAGAAGTCTTCGCCCCAAACCCCTAAAAAGTTAAAAGGCAGGATTATCATAAGCAAAAACAAACAAAATGAATACAAAAACCAAAAAGGCAGCACACAAACTACATTGACACACACATCAGGGATGAATTAGCAGGAACCTTCCTTTTCATCTAAACCATTACATAGCCGTTATAAGTCTAACATGTGAGATTTAAAAGCAATGATCAAGCAACAGCCTTAATGGGGTGCGGGTCAGGAATTATGCACACCCCCCAAAAAAACACAATATCAATTTGTAACCCACTATACAATAAATAACTTAGCTAGGATTGCTCGCACACCCACCTAGACCCACCCAGTAAAGGACACACCCATCAGTGTAATTGTGTAATTGATTATGCCTCTTCATGTAGGCCTCAAGTGCTCACACCTGTTTATCAGGAATACACACTCTTTACAAATTAAAAAATGCATAAGCATAGATATCTGTGCAGGGTGAATGTCAAAATAACAAATGTCCAATTCTCTGGTCAGGGTCAGTGATCCCAAAAATCTCCAAATCAGACGTGTGCATTGTTTGGCATGTGGAGGGTCCAAAACAGGAAATTACAACTTTGTGAGGGCGGCTTCACACAAATTGGTGACAAAGCACATTTGTCATTCATTATAAGCATACAACATTAAAATATGTGTGCAGGATCATACCAGACTTATACATCCATATCTGGACCAAAACACCCCAGTTCTAGATTTGGTGCAAACCCACACTTGCTCGATTTATAATGTGATTTCTTGGGGTTCCATTAAGTGAAACCCATCACAAATGTCATCACTGGTGAAAAAGAAACTTTTACAGCACAACAGAGGAAGAACATAGAAACCTCTAGCCAGGAAGCATGATTGGGATTCAAACCAAGAACCTCAGTGCTGCTAGGCAGAAGTGCTAACTTGCTAGCCACTGTGCTGCCATGTGTGTAGGCTGCACCTCTGTGGTGTCAAACTGTCCTAAGTCCCACCGTGCAAGAAGTTAATCAATGCAGATATACTTTGGAAGGCCAGAGAGACACTGAACAAGCTGTTTCTGGGATATGCCATCTGTTTTGAAGGCTGATTATGGTTGATTACTGTCAGCATGCTGAGAGATAAACAGCTGTCATTTTGTGGGTTTTGGCTTGGTAAGAGGCTGCAATTAGTGCTGATGGGGAAATGTTAAGGCTGATTATAGTCCTTGCAAATGGAAAACATATGACATAATTTGCAATGGTGGTGAAACCCTCCTACACATGAATACTGCATTTCTTTGGATTTATACAATAGGTGGTGGAATTACATTAGTGAGGAGTTATTCTTCTTGATTTATTCTGTGATATTTGGTGGTTATTGGTGTGTGAGTGTAGAATAGTGATGTTACCCTCTGATTTTTGGGAATGAGCTTTTGATTTCTGATGTTGGTACACATATCACATTTTTGGGCTCAAATTATGATCATTTGGAAATAATAAAAAACACCAAAAATTATGACTCATTTTAAATTTGCATCAGCAATGGTATTGTTTGTGTTTTGTAAAGACACTTGTGTGAGTTTGGATAAAGATTTTTGTGAGATGGACAGCAACAATTGAGAGATACAGAGAAAAATATATTTTACCAAAACATTCCACATTCTAGCATTCTTAAAAACAAAATAGATGAAGAAGAAGCAACATTGTTGCAAGGACAATTTCTTTGAAAGGAAGATACATTTCATTTCAACAAAAAGTATTTATTTAAGTTACAATTGCTACATAATGGCTACACAACTCTAATTTTCACTCTCGAAAAAAAAGTTTTTTAACTCTGCAGGCATTTTAATATTTACTATAACTCTTGGTAAAAAAGGCATGGGAGTTAAAATGAGAGTAGGTTGCATGTCTGAGCATGCTCAGTTGTGCTGGCACCTAGTTGTAAAGAGATGGGGAATTTATCTCTTCTCAGACTTTTAAAGATGTTTCAGTGCATATAACACAGTTTAAAAGCAGATTATCTGTTAACAATATACCACATATTTCAGTTCCATTTAGGTGATCATATCCTGCTCTAAACATTATTTCCATGTGCAATACTCCAGGTCCTAGCAAGAGTAAGGATTTGGGCGCTATCTGTTGTCTGGGAGCTATAGTAAATTTGGTTTTGGGAATATTTTTGCCCCAGTGCTGTTGTGAATTCTGTTTGGGCACCAATTACCGTGATCACGGTTATTTGAATGCTAATTAGCATATTTAAATACATTTGATAAATTTGAATATGCCTCCCATTTACTGCTGTAGATATATAACTGCACCCTTCTTCCTCCTTCAGTATGCATGGAGCTAGAATGATTGGATCAAAAGGATGATTGTATCCAAAGTAATTTGTAATGGGGGATCTCAAATGCCATAACGTTTTTTCATATCTGCTTTGCATTAATAGTGAACATGCATGGCAAGGAAAGGGTAAATTGCCTATAGGTCTGATTACATGTTTCAGAAAAATATAATATAGTTTAATGAAATAAAATAATTGACCCAACTACGTAGTTGCCACATTTTATGCTACCAACATTGTACAATCTATTTCATAGCTTATAGATCCTTGTATGCTTCACTGGCTTACATGATTACTTTTTGAAGACAACGACATTGTTTTAAAACATACAAACAATCTTAAATTGTTGTAATTAAGCTTTTGCAGTTTCCTTTGTACTCATTACAATATATAGTATCTGCATATGCAGGGGGAAAAAAGACAAATAGCATTTAAAACAGAAATTAGCATCTTGGCTGTTCATCATTTTTAATGAATTATTCAGAAAGCAATCAGGAGAAATTATTGCACACGTGGAAACTCTGATGTTTATATTAGAAGAAAGCAAACAGATTCTAGATAGCATTGGTTGTAACACATTTCCCATAACGCATGCCATAAAACAAAAATAACTTTCTTACTGGGGTAAGCAGCTATAATGCTGATGAGCAATAGATGTTACTGTAAATACTGTATGTACAGAAGGTGATCAGAAACAGCAGTTACAAGGATGTGATGCTGTTAAAGGAGAAGTATGGGAATGCAAAAATAGGTAGTACATGCTACCCTCATACCTGCATTGCATTACTTTCTTTCCCCAGTCCTTTAGTTTTTGCAGAATAGTCTTTTGAACATCCCAGAATCAGCCTCTAATGGTTCTTTCTCAGTTCAAACAATTCCAGGGGGTGGAAACATCTCCACAATCACGCCCCTCCTTCACTCCCTCCCTCTGGAGGACATGTGGGTATGTTTGGTGAAGAGGTGCACACCCAGGCTGCTAGCTAGAACGAACACATTCTTCACCTGCCTCTGTTTCCATGGCAGCATGTCCCCAGCTAAAACCCGGATGCAGAGACAGTGTGATACAAACAGTGAAGTCCTCACCTTTCCCTGGTTGTTATGTGCAAGCTCTCCTCTGAGAGACTCCAACACCTCTCTCCTGGGCTTTGATGTTCGTTCCTGTGTCCTCCGAATCCCCCCCCTTCCCTCACTCATTCAAAGTCTGTATCAGTGTCTCCTCCAGCCGATGGGGGGAGGGGGAGAGTCACTTCTCATGTCCAGAAATTAACACAGGTAATCTCTCTACACGTAGCACTGTGTTATATCAGAAGAGGAGACATGGTGAGGAGCATAGCGACATGTGCCCTGTGTCTATTCTGCCAGTACCACTCCAGGTGGGTCCAGGTTTGTGCCCCACAAACAGCCGGGTTCATGGAGGGCAAGGGTGAACCCACCTGGAGCAGTACAATGTAATGAAAGTGCTGAAAAATTACATACTTAGGCAAAGCGTTTTTTGTTACATAACTATAGTAGGTAATCATGTACCTATTTATAGAAGATAATCAGAGACAACAGTGACAAGGACATGATTATATAGCTAGTTTAGCTGAACACAAATATGTGCATCAAATACAGCCTAAAAATGACATTGTTTTATCAGAAACTTTAATAAAACGTATCTGTTTGCTGATCCAGAGGAAGGCAAAAACCCATATTAAACATAGTACAAGGTCTTCCTGGCCCAAAGGGGGTGTCCTGGGGTTGTGTGGGAGTGCTGACAGCGATGTGTGTGTTTCTGTGTATACGTATGTATGTGACACATGAACTTATTCTTTTTGAGGAACTTCACTTACCCCCCCCTTACTTTTTTGTGTAATCCACGAATAACATATTCACATATGATCAGTGATCCAGTGGTACTCTGTAGGGATCAACCACCTGCTGCACACCAGGCCATGTGCTGCCATCTTCATCTGTAATGTTACCAGAAGGTCAGCTTTCTCTATTGGTTTCCTGCAGCTGGCCCCTTTTAGGACGCACATGCACTGCATCATGTCATCAGGGGGATGGCTGCAAGTACATGGAAGACACAGCCAACCTTGTGATGATGTCACAGATGAAGACGATGATGCTGTTGCATATCCCACAGCCTCCTGGGATGCACGTAACATTCACGTAATTTTCACTTAGGTGAAACCCTAAGGAGTGTGGGAAGAATTCTGGAAAAAGTTAGGGTCAGGGTCTGCTTTAAAAATAAACTCAAGGCAAAAAGTATACCGTTGATAATTACATTTGTGAACTAGCCTACCTGCCAAAGTACATATAACCCTATCCAGCCACTTTTTTGATTTATGCCTCAACCAGACAATACAGGCAGGCACACCTTTCTTTGCTACAGTAGAAACAAAGTGGTGTCATCTCCCCATCCACAGGCTGATACGTTTCCAATGAACAAGCAGAAACACACTAAAGCCCCATACACACGGTCGGATTTTCCGATGGATTATGTCCTATCGGACAATGTTGTCGGAAATTCCGACCGTGTGTAGGCACCATCGGACAGTTTCCATCGGATTGTCCGACGGACAAAGTTCTATCTCCCGCTGGATAGATTTTTCGACAACAAAGTCCGATCACACCAATTCCGATCGTGTGTATCGAATTCCGACGGACAAAGTGCCACGCATGCTCAGATCACATTACAAGACCAAAGCTATTGGCTACTAGCCTCTACATAGTCCCGTCGTAGGCAACAAACGTCACCACGTTCAGAATGATCGGATTTTTCGACAACAAAGTCCGACCGTGTGTATGCGACACCAGTGTCGGACTAAATCCGTCGGACAAAATCCGATAGATTTTGTGGTCGGATTTTCCGACCGTGTGTATGGGGCATAAAAGTCACCCGATTTCTCTGCCTTGATCTTATCAGCATATGTGCAGTTCAGCAGAAACTGATTAGCGATCCCTCTCTCAGTGCTGTTCTGCAATCGAATACAGAGCCTGATATAAAACAAATTCCAAATTCAAGTACCTATGTTAGTTGTATCAATGATTCTTTAATCAGTAAGTGGTGTTATTCATATATAATTGGAATTCAAATTTTAAAATAATGAATAATGAGGGTGTTTCCTTAGCCATTTATCCTCCAAAAAAAGAGTACTTTGATCTGAAAGAATTAAAGTAACTTTAGTCACCAAGACTGTAAATATATTGATACCCATTACAACTTAAATATGTTTTCAATGCCAAATATTGAATTAAATCCTGGAATCTCTAAACAATTGTCTTTTTATCAGATTGTAGCTAAGTGGACTTTTTGTTTTGTTCTGCTACTGTTCTCCATGCAGATAGCAAACTCAGAAACAGCAGTAACCTTTTGATTATGCTGACTAATACAGCTAACCACTAGAGGTTGCACATTCAAATACAAAAATTGTTAATATATTTTAAAGCGGACGTTTACCCATAACATCTTAATAACAACAAATATAATGTTCTTTAGCAAGGAACATACATTCCACATTATTAATTATGCTACCAAAATTAGTGTGTTCTGTATATTGTCTCCTGCATTGCTCCTGTTTCTTCTTTCTAGAAGCTGCCATTTTGCTGATGCCCAGAGCCCTTGAGTAGCAGTAAATCTTTAGGCTGTCGGGAGATCGGCCTCTACATTTTCGGCACAGTACAAAAAAAAGGAGGGCAACTGAGCATGTGCAGAGCAGGGTGACAGAGTGTATTACTTGATTGTAAACAGTATAGGCACTTATTTTTAATGTTTTATATAGCTATCTCTAAAGTGATCTAGCAGGACTTCATTTTCTGACTAAAGTTCCACTTTAATTATTAAATAGGGGGATAACTTGATAACTAAATTTTATTAGAATAAACACTTGAACCAGGCCAAATAATACGACTATATATATATATATATATATATATATATATATGGTAATAATCATGGCTCCGGATCAAAAAATTACTTTAGTCTCCTGACCATCCTAATATAATAGCAATAAACTCCAAAAAAAGATAAGTAAAGAGTGCCCAATTTCCTAGTGCAATTATTACTAGTGAGTCAGCCTAGAATGTCAGACAGCTACAGCAAACAAAAAAAAAAAAAAAAAAAAACGTAATTTCCGTTTTCTACTATATTTCCTTTTACTAAATTGTTATCAGACATATGACAGCAAAATCATACTGTGCTAGCTAGAAATATATAGTAAGGACTGTCTAAAACAGCAATTTTTTCTGCTATTTTCTTTTGACAGGTTTTAAAGGGGTTGTGCTAGAAGAAAAACAAGATGTATTTGCAATTTATTGGACAATGCAATTTATTTGACCATGAATTTAGTATACAGTAGAACCAGAAACAATGGGTATTTCAAAGGAACTTTTTCATAGCCAGACAATTGTCTTTACAATCTTCATCTTGCAGTATATTGTACTGATGTAAACTGTTGAAAATCTACCCGGTTCCTCTAATAGTATTAGCTAACCTGTCTGTCAAGCCATTTTTTTTAATTTTTTTGCCATCTGGTGCTGTGTTAGAAAGATTTTCCCCCAAAACTGTCACAGTGACAACAGTTTCACTAGGCAGGAAGTGTAGGAAAATCTCCAAAATGGACATGAACAATAATAAAACACTGATGGGGTTTTACGCCTCTCTTTACTATAATGAAAAAATATATATTCATGTCTGTGCTGCTGCAGGATATTTAACTTTCCTCCATGGCAGCCTACATGTGGGTTAACTCCACCTCCTCTCCAATGCTATAGGACACCATCCCCATCCAATGGACCTTCACATGCTGTTCGCGTCCGGATGGATTTTGAATTTCTTTCCTGGCATACCTGTGCGGTGCAGCTCAGTACCCAGCCATGGGCGGGCGAGTAGCTTTAGAGGCTGAATGGTTCCCATGATGAGGGTGATTGCCTCTGTATGCCCAATGGATGGTCGGACAGGATTCAACAACGGCTGGCAAGGTCTGCGGTCTTCTCCCTTTATTACTCCATGGCAGTCATGTATTTGTTGTCTATCGTTATTCTCCCTGGCATCCTGTGTATCTACCTTATGGCGGCTGGAACGCATCTGCATTCCAGCTCGCCACAGCATCTTCCGCATCTCGGGTGCCTCAGTAGGCTGCGCGTGTGCAGTAGCCCTTGGTGAAACAAAAATTTTTATTGAAAACAAGATTACGATAAGAACAGAAAATGCAAAAAACTGTTACTGTTACAAACAGCATGTGAGTAGATCTCAATGTCATACAGAGCATGTGACAACACGTTACAAACATATGAATAGTTCCCCGGAACAAACAAAAGGGGACATTAAGGTGTTGTGAGAGTGTATCAAATTCGCAAGTGACCTATAACTATAACCGGGGTCAAGCCCCAACATACACATACATGCGTTGGTCTACAGGTGCTCCGTATGAGAAGGCTATGGCAACAGTTGTGGTCCTTAGGGCATGAAATGCCCCTGTCTTAACATGAATTCAAGGGAGGAGAAAAAGGAGGGGGGGAGGGGGACAGGGAGAGGAAGAAGAGAGGAGAGTGAATAGTAGAGGGGGCAGCGGGGAGCAGTTGGAAGAGGCTATAGAGTTAGGGGGGGTCTTCCAGCTTAGGAGGGAAGAGAGAGAGAGCAGAGAGGAAGGAAGGAGAGAAAATGAGTATAAGACTGAGTGTAGGTTTGGTCGAGTGGCTCCCAGAGGTCAGAGAGTTTACACTGACATCCAAAGGGGGCGGAGCGTAAATTATGGTTCCAGGAGGAGCCTGACAAAGTCTTGAGGAAGGAAATGTTCCATCCAGGGGCGCCAAATCTTAAGATGTTGGGGGGTTCTGTCTAAAACCTTGGCTTCTATCTTACTGTGTATCATTGCACGGGTAACTCTATTCTTGACTTCAGTGATAGGTTTTCCAGTTCCTTGCAATCGTCTGTTTAGCGGCCGTGGTAAGTTGTAATAGGAGGCATAATTGCCCCTTGGTATAATCTTGTGTGGTGTGGTTTAGGATAGCCAGGGCAGGGTCTGGGGAAATGGTATGTCCGAGTAAGGTTGAACCCATTTGGAATATGATTGCCCAGAAGCGTTGGGCAATCGGGCATGTCCACCAGATGTGAAGGTGGGTGCCTTGCTCATTGCAACCCCTAAAGCAGTTTGGGGAGTATGATGGGGTAAACTTAGCGATCCTTGCGGGCACCAAGTACCAGCGCATTAGAACTTTGTAGTTGGCTTCTGAGGCAATGATATTCTGAGATGCTAGTTTAGTGTTTGTCCAAATAGTTGACCAGTCATCCAGGTCCAGATCAATGTTTAAGTCTTTGGACCAGGCTAGAGCGTAGGGGGGCATTGTTGTGCTGGGGGAGGTCAGATGTGTGTATAGTCTTGAGATTATACCAGGGGCGTGAGGGTCTGAGTCACAGACATCTTCGAAAGAAGACAGGCCAGTATTGGATATATTTGGGCCCAGGTTGGTGTGGATGAAGTGGGAGATTTGAAGATATCGGAAGCACTCTCTAGAGGGCAATTGTGAGCGAGCCTGTAAAATCGGGAAGGGTGTAACCGTACCGTGGGAGATTAGATCCTGGAAGCGGTGTAACCCCGCCTGCATCCAGGCCTGAAAAGAAATTGGTTCAGTGTGGGCAGGGTAAAATAGCGGGTGACCTATGAAAGAGAGGAGTGGCCGGTGAGGGGAGGCTAGTCTACAAGTCCTGGATAATTTGTCCTATAATTTCAGCGAATGAAGAGTGATTGGGTTAGTTACAGGCCCCCGATGCTTTGGAGGCAGCCAGAGCAGGTTGGATATAGAGATAGGGTGTATATCTATCGCCTCTGTTGTAGCATGGTAAAGGGTTAGTTGGGCTAGCTGGGCTGCATGAAAGTAGTGTGAGAAGTTTGGTACCCCTAGGCCTCCCTGTAGCTTACTACGAAGTAGAACTGGTCTGGAAATCCTGGGTCTCTTGGTCCCCCATATGTACTTGTATACCCGGTTTTGTATCACTCTGTGAAAATAGGCCGGGATCGGTATAGGTAAAACTCTGTATAAGTAGAGGAGCTTAGGAAGTAGTGACATTTTCACTGCTGCTATTCTTCCTAGCCAAGAAACACAAAGTGGTAACCAGGTATTAAGCATTGAGGTCACGTTTTTCAACATAGGAGTATAGTTTGCTTGCAATAAATGCAAGGGATTGCTCGTGAGTTTGATCCCCAAGTACGGGATCGAGTTAGAGGACCAGAGAAATGGGTAGTTAGCTTGTAAGCGTTGGAGTTCGGGTTGGGGTAGTGAGACATTCAATGCTCTGGATTTCGCCTGATTGACTTCAAGCCCTGAGACCATGGCAAACCTCTCCAGGAGTTGCAAGAGGTTAGGAAGGGTGGTGTGAGGGGAGGTAACAAATAAGAGGGCATCGTCTGCGAAGAGGCACAGCTTGTGGGAAGTATTAGCTATTTCTATGCCTCAAATATTTTGGTTTGACCTAATCAGGGAGGCTAGGGGCTCAATTATGAGGGCAAATATCAATGGGGATAGGGGGCATCCCTGTCTGGTACCCCTTGAATTGGGAAGCAATCAGATTTAAATCCCGAGTATTTCACGTATGCTTGGGGTTGTGTGTATAGGGCAGTTATCCATTGGAGGAAATTGGGACCGAAGCCCCATTTCTGCAAGATGTAGTGCAAATAAGGCCATGATACCGTGTCGAAGGCTTTCCTGATATCCAAGGACAGGAGGTGCATGGGAATTTTGCGTGATTTAGCTATGTGTTGGAGGAGGACTGTGCGGCGAATGTTATCACTGGCTTGCCTGCGGGGAATAAAGCCAACCTGGTCCTTGGATATCAGGTCACCTATAATTGGATTAAGTCTCAGGGCAAGAATCTTGGCCAAGATCTTTATGTCCACATTCAGTAAAGATATGGGCCTGTAGTTGGACCAGAGGGTGTTGTCCGTATTGGGTTTAGGGATCATGGCAATTATAGCAGTCAGAGTGTCGCGGCCAAAAGATTGTTGTTTCAATATAGCGTTGAAGGAATGGGCAAGAAGTGGGGCTAGGGTAGGGGCAAATTTCTTGTAATAAGCACCCGGGAGGCCATCTAGGCCAGGGCGCTTATTAGGTTTGAGGGTTTTGATTGCTGCGAGGACCTCATCAATCGAGACTGGTTCGTCTATGGACTCTCTATTGGCCTCCGACAATTTAGGAATTGCTAGGTTACGAAACAGAGTTTCAGATAGGTTAGAAGGCAATGGGCCCTTTGATTCATATAATTTAGCAAGACGTTTGCGGAATTCCGCCAGTACCTTAATAGGGTTACTGGTGATATTGTCGGGGGCCAATTTAAGCCTGATAGGGTTATGAACACGGTCTGGCTGACGAAGGCGAAGAGCAAGGAATGTGTCCTGCTTGTTGGCTTTGGTATAAATTTTGTGGTCAGATCTGCACATGTATTTGTCCGCAGATTCGGCCAAATGGAGATCTAGTTCTATTTTACATTTGTCGAGGGAATTTTTGTTGGCCTCTGTGGGGAAGATTGAAACTGCAAGTGGGAGGCTTGGAAATCAGATTCAAGGCGCTGCATTTTAAGTTTTTTGAGTCTTTTGATTTGTGTGGCAACTGAGATACATTGGCCTCGGATTACTGGTTTGTGGGCTTCCCATAATAGGGTGGGGGAGATTTCCGGGGTATTATTATGCTGAAGATATTCGGAGAGGGCAGATTGTATATCTATGCAATATGATTGGTTAGTGAGGAGGGATTCGTTCATGGTCCAAGACCTATCCCCAGATCTAGGGAGGAGGGAAGAGACCGTAGTAATAACTGCACAATGGTCCGACCAGGTGATAGGGTGTATGGAAGAATGGAGCAGAATGGGAGATGAAGCGATCGGGACAAATATGTGGTCAATTCTAGAGAATGATTTATGCGGGTGGGAGTAAAAAGTGTAATTTTTCTTAACTGGGTTGCATTCCCTCCAAGTGTCCAGAAGGGAGGCTTGTTGTATCAGCTTACGAAATTGTAGGGAAGGGGAGAAGTGTTCTGGGGTGTAGGGGGATTTGTCTAGGTGGGTGTGCAGTATCATATTTGAGTCTCCACATATAAATAGGGTACCCTTGCAGTGTGTTCTGGTGACCTGAAATAGGTGTGAAAAGAAGGGGATCGGGTTAGAGTTCGGGGCATAATAAAAGACAAAGTAGTTTCTATGTCTTGTAGGAGACCAACTAGTATAATGTATCTGCCATTTGGGTCTTTTATTTCTTTTGTGGGAGTAAATGGGAGGGTGTGGTGGAAGGCCAATAAGACCCCTCTGTGTTTTGTGTCGGCCGAGGCTGTATAAACCCTGGGGTAGCGGGAGCTGAAAAATTTGGGGGTATGATGAATTGAGAAATGAGTCTCCTGTAGTGTTACCACGTAAGCTTTGAGGGTGGCAAAGGTTTGGAAAGCCTTGACCCTCTTGTTGGGGGAGTTCAGGCCCTTAACATTAAGGGACAGTATGTTTAAGGGGGCCATAATAGTGGGATTGGAAGGTTCATATGTTGGAGGATAAGATCAAGGGGAGCCACTAGACCAAGAGAGAGCAAATAGGTTGAGAGGAAGAGGTAAGAGTTGAGAGGGGGGTTTGGAGGGGGAACAGGATAGGGGATCGGACGGAGTGTAGAGCAGGTCATTAAGCTGTAAAGTTTCAGTACAGAACGCCGGGTTGCCCGACAAAAAAAGGGGGTGTTCGGATCCTGCAGCCAAAAAAAAGGGCTGGAGGATGCGAGTACCAAAAGGCGAGGGAGCAGTGACTGCTCCCCGCTGCAGGTGGACGTAAACAAATTGACAATCCAACATAGAGAAACAAATGGTTGGATAAACTGTAACAGTTAAGCTGGCTGTAAGTAGGGCTACGGAGCTGGTTGGGGGTGTAGGTAGGAACTATAAAAGTATATTCATAAACAGAGTCTCCCATTAGTATTTGTTTAGACACAGACTATCAATAAGGAAGAAAAGGGGGCGATGGGGGGGGGGAAGAAGGGGGAGGGAGGCGTAGGGGGAAGTGGGGAGGGAAAAAGGGGGGGGGGGGGGGGGGGGGAGGGAAAAGGGGGGGGGATGGGGAAGAGGCGGGGGGGGGGGTAGGGGGAAGGAAGGGGATAAGGGAGGAGAAGAGGGGGGGTATGAAGGGAGCAGGTAAGTGGTAAGGGACAGGGTGGGTTGAGTCCAAAGAGACGTGTTGTTACATAGTGTGGTGCAGCAATCTGGGTAAAAATACAGTGTAATGGTATTTTACAGCACCATTTTTTGAAGACCCTGCGCTCTCCACAAGGGGGTTATCCCCACAGGGAGCGCAGGGTGTCAAAGCAGCTCAACTAGAAGTACATTATGTGAGCTTACAGCAGGTAAAAAGGAGGAAGAAAAAAAAAAAAAACTAAAATACACAAAAAGTATGTCAGCTATCACAATATTGGATTGAGGTTTTTCAGTGGTGACTGAGCCTTAAGGGGGCCTCCGGAGAGGCAGGCTTGTGTCCAGGACTTGTTTGCTGGGTGTGTAGGTTACATACCCAGCCGCAGTCATCTAGGAGCCAATGAGAAGTTTGGGGTGCAAAGCACAGGAACCTGCTTACGGAACCGGAACTGGACGAATGATTGTCAACATGAACCTGATAGCGAGCAGGGGTCCCTTTTCGGACCAGGTCATCTTCCTGATAGCGAGCAGGGGTCCCTTTTCGGACAGAAGATGGTCCCGGTGGGTGTCGAAGTGGTGTCACTGAATATGGCTGTGCCGGCATGCGAGCTGGGGTGCGGGGTAGCATAACTTCTGTATTGCTGTAGTGCTGTATTGGGGGAGCAAGGTGAAGATTTTCCAGTAGCCTTTGCAGGGAGTCTGGTGTGTTACAGGAATGCTGCTGCCCTTGGTAGGAGAACTGCAGCGCAAAGGGGAACTTCCAGGTGTATTTAAGCTGGTGTTGCATTAAGATCTGAAGTTGTGGTTTCATAGCGCAGCGTTTGGCGATGGTTAAGGGGGCCAGATCAGAGAAGAGCTGGTACTTGTGGTTTTGAAATAAAAGTTCCTCTTTTTTGCGGGCAGCTGTCAGGAGCTGCTCTTTAGTGCGGAAATAGTGTAGCTTCACTATAATGCCGCGTGGGGGGCCATCAGTTTGGCGGCGTGTGAGGGCCCTGTGGACTCGGTCGAACTCTAGTCTTTCTATGGGGATTGAGGGGGCCAATTCCTGGAATAAAGCTGTTGTGAAGGACTGTGTATCTTCCACAGTTTCAGGTATGCCACGCAGGCGGAGATTGGACCTGCGGGAGCGGTTTTCCGCGTCCTCTAAGCGGGAAAGCAGCGTTGCATTCTCATCTCTGAGTGCAGCCTGTTCTTGGGCATGTTCCTGAAGGGTGAGTTCTATGTCATCCACCCTTGTTTCCAAGTCTGCAGTGCGCTGTCCTATCTCGCGTATCTCGCGGGAAAGCCTGTTGGTGATTTGTTCAGATGTGCTTTTTAGGGCCTTCTGCAGCATGCTTTCCATATGTTTTAAAAAGGCACTTTGTGACATACCTGAGGATGGCATGGAGGGAGAGCCTCCGATGTTGGAATCAGTCTCGTCCCCTTCATCGCTATCCTGGGGGTCCGGGATGAGCGTGGCAGTAGCGTGTTGCTTAGCTAGGGCCCTCGCCGCCATCTTGGAGGAAGCGCGGGCTAATGCTTCCTTGATGGGTTTTGGCTTGTTTTTCCCTCTGTGGCCCGTAAGAACCATTTCGGGTTGTGCCGGGGTGGTTCGCAAGTCTGTCCTGGAAGGCAGGTAGGTTTCTGTCGGCTCAGTCTGCCGTAAGAGGTCCTGTAATGCAGCGGGGAGTGCGGAGCTCTAATGGAAGAGGACTGCCAGGTCGAGCTTCGCGCATGCGCCGCCAGATATTTTTTAAAAGCAATTTTACCCTGCTATTTTCCCTTTTTAAATTTGTGTTTATTCAAAAAAAAAAGAAAAAGAACCAAGCCCTACGTTCGTTCTAAGGGTAGAAAGTTGAGCGCGCTAGAGGTCGCAGAGCAAGCAGAGTATACAAGAACCAAACACTGCCTGTGCTTTGTACTCATTAAAGATGTTAAATCTTGGAAAAAAAATATATATATTTTTGGGGGAAAAAGGAAATTTTTTATTTTTTGTTTTTTATTTTGTACTGTTTGGGTATTTATTTTATTGGTGAGCAAATTTTCTGTATTATTGCTTCCAGTATTTTGGCTTAGGTCCTCGCTTTCTCTTACAGACTATCTATATTGTGAAATTATGGACAAATCGCCGCCTTTAAGTGGCCAGCCCTCATGCACTAGGTATGTGCTGGTGAGGGGAGGGGTTGAGGTACAATCGCATTTGTTTGCATTTTTGATGCCATATCCCCCCCCCCCCCCTATTTTTTCTTCTTTAGCCCTTCTAGATTGGATCCACAGGATAAAGACCTTGCCAGGCCACAATACCATTCATCATCCAGATCCAGACGAGACTCTCCGCATGGATCTCACCATCAGAGGAGATGTTCCCATTCCTCCTCCAGACACCACTCCCACCGCCATGATAGTCGCTCTGATCGCAGAGCCTGCTGGGGCAAGTCCTTATGTGACCGATGTTATTCCCGGACGGTCGGGGAAAAGCAAACGCATGGCGAAAGCCAGCGTATGGAAACCCTGGTAAAACGTGTGGTGCAGCAGTCACTGAGGGACATGGATGCTTCTCACACGCTGAGTAAATCCACTACTTTGTCTGGCTCTCAGGCTGATGAGGCCCGTGATGATTTGGGTACTTCCCAGCCCTACGTGGCTTCTAATGAGTCCTCCAAAGATGAATTCTTGTTCAAACATTCAAGTGGATTCTGTCACTAGGGGTCAATCCCGAGGTAGATCTATTCGCCTCTCCCTGCAATTTCAAGATGGAGAAACACGCGAAGCCGGAGCAGCCAGGCCTTCGGAACAGACGCCCTTCCCTCCACTTCCAGTGATCCTCAAATTCCTTCAGAGGCTCCAAGTGGAAGCAGTAGAGGTGGTGACAATAGCTCCCTATTGGCCCAACCTGCCTCGGTTCCCCCTCTTGGTCCAACTCAGTGTTCGGGATCCGATACCTCTCCCTCTCAGGCCGGACCTTCTCTCTCAGGGTGCAGTTCTGCACCCCTGTCCGGCATTGCTGAGACTGATGGTTTGGTTCTTGAGAGGAAGAGGCTAGAATCTATCGGGTGTGCCTCAAGAGTAATTTCCACCCTCATGAGCTCAAGAAGGTCAAGCACAAACAAGGTTTATGGTAGAATATGGACCAAATTTGTAGAATTTTGCTCTTCTACGGATAGGTCCTTTGAACATCCGGGAGTCCAGGTCTTAGCTCCTGACACCATTTGCAAGGCGGCTTCTTGGGCCTCTATTAATACGTTCATGTCGCATTATTGCATTGAACCTGCTTTTCTGTCTTCTGTAAACTTTGGTTTAAAAATCCTATCGGCCGATAGGTCAAATTAAAATATTTTTTGTTCAGCAAACCCACCCGTGTGGTCGGCTAGTTATTTCCCACACGTAGGCTGCCATGGAGTCTGTCAGGAAAAAGGAAAATTTATTATGAAATACCGTAATTTTCCACTCCTGATGGACTCCATGGCAGATGGAGTTCCCACCCATGATTAATAAGAGTAGGCTAGTTATGGAACACAGTATGGAGTGGTGAGTGTTCATTTATTGGAATGGGGTCCTATAGCATTGGAGAGGAGGCGGGGTTAACCCACACGTAGGCTGCCATGGAGTCCATCAGGAAAGGAAAATTACGGTAAGTATTTGATAATACATTTTCCCTTTTTGTCACCATTACAGTAAATGAGGAAAGAGTTCTGGATAGCAGAAAAACCTGATACGTTTACCCACTCAGTTTTTTCAAAACTGAAAAAAAATTTAAGCTTTGGTTGTAATACAGTTTACATAACCTATACAATCTCTTTAAATATAGTAGCAAATATATATCCCAAACTCAAGGCTATGTAAGCTGAAAGAAAAATACTGAAGCAAAAGATATGTATATACAGTATATAAATATTTTAATATAGGATACATTTATATTCTCACTAGTGAATACTAGCATTCCTCTGCACTATACTTTTATAATAACTACAAGATCAGGAAAAGGATGAAAAATCAGCAAAAGCTGCATCTGTATATTGTGTCTATTGCTCTAGAGTTACAATATAATTACTAATGAAATTGCTTGCTACTATAGCAATAATTTGCTATGTAAACTGATAAGCTTTACAACTTTTAAAAGGGCAGATCAAATGAATCATACATTTTTTCTTTTAGTTTTAGTTTTTTCAGACTTGTTAGGCCTTGTACTTGTGCTGTACGATTTCACTGGTTAATATTACACTATATACTGATATTTTTCTTCAACCATTGAGATATTGGCCCTGGCAACTTGTAGCTGATATTTTGTCCACCTGTACCCAGCTCCAATTTCCACCTCATTCTGTCCCATATTCGTAGGGCAGGCAGTTCCAGTCTGTGCGGTCAATTTAAAGTGCTGTGCCACAGTCTATTCCATTCCACAAGCATCGGGTTGATGCACCATGTGTACTGGACATTTAACAATAATATCCACCAATAATATGTTGAATAATTGTGCTTATCTGGTCAAACTTAATTGAATCAAAAATAGACCAGAAAGCAAAAGTGAATATAGAAGCAAAATCAAATGGTGAATACTCTCTTCTGTATCTTCCCCCCACACAAGAGCACAGATCCTAAATGTTTAGATCTCTGTGTGGAGAGACGAGTCAAAACTCTATTCATAATAATGGTAAACATCCCATTTATGATTCATACCGCTTTCTAGTATTAAAAAATAAGAGAAGAGAAAAGTAACATGCCCAATAAAAAATAAAATCCAGTAGACCTTTCTTCTGCATAAGATCCTGAACTTATCCCCTCCCCTGACTGGCATGACTAGTTTCTCAACTGCCTGAATGGCCAAGCTAGAAACATCCTTTTGGTGTATTTCATTCCAATGCCTAGCTATGTTGGTTTTACGATCCTTCTGTATGTCGTATAGGTGATCGTAAATGCGATCTCGCAGCCTGCGTGTTGTCCATCCAACATACTGTACATGGCACAGCTTGCATGTAATGATGCACACCAAATACCTAGTATTGCAATTTATGAATGTTGTTATTTTAGATTGTTTACTATAGGCAATAGCCTCGATAGAGTCCCCCTTAAAGATATGGGGACAACACGAACATCCATGTGTGGTCGCTTACTAGTATAGAGGCTTGGTGACAATGTTCCCCCGAGAGTGGAAGCTCTGATACCGTTTTAACTCCTTGGGCAAGAATCTCAACATAAATTGGATCATTAAATAATACTGGCAGATGTTTCAAAATGATATTCCTGATATTATTAAATTCCGTGCTAAACGGTGTAGAAAAAACAGGTATTGAAGGGAAAGATTTATGCTTAGACCTAGTTGCACCCCTGTTCTTGTCTTTCATTTTCTTAGCTTTATTATCCTGTAACAAATTCTCTTGTGGAGTGTTGTCAGCGATGTTGATAGCTCTATTTAAGATAGATTTAGAATAACCTCTATCTTTAAATAGAGAGAACATTATTTCTGACTCCCGTGTGTAGTCATTACTCTCACTGCAGATCCACTTGAGTTTAAAAAATTGACCCACATGGATTCCTCTCAGAGTGTGTTTAGGGTGGCTGGAGTCGGCTCGTAAGAACACATTACCAGCCATGGGTTTCCTGAAGAGACTAGTGACTACCCTGTTTCCATCTCCCTTTAAGCTTACATCCAAAAAGTAGATTGAGACCGAACTGCCATAGAGGCCCTGTTTCTCTGCAGGTAGTAGTCCCCATCGAATATAAAATAAATTGTGTGCAAGAAGGTATTCCAAATTAAGAAGAATTAACTCTTTATGGGCCAACGAGTAGCCACTATATCTTGACAGGAAGAAAGACACCGCCTTTCCGACACCGCAAGCCCAATGAATGAGGAATACATGAGTATAGGCTGGTGACATCACATGTCACCCAGCTCAGCCATTTCTCCACGTAAAGTTTTTAAATTAGTGAGAAGCTGTTTGGTACCTTTTTATAGTTAAAATTTACCTTTCTATTAGTTAAAGGTTTGTCTTTTAATGTAAAAATATGAACACAAACAGTGTAATTATCTGGCTTTTTCAGGCATTACAGTGTCAAGATAATCATGATATAAGATATACACATGCCCTCCAAGCAAATTCCGCATCTCTGTAGCTTAACTTGCACCAACTCCTAATTCAACCATTATTAGGGAAGCAGAAAAAGACATCCTACAAGGTCACTTATAAGGCTAGCCTTTACACTTTAGTCAGTCAAAGTCTATCATATTCTATCAAAACGTTTTGAGGAAAATAAATTACTTAAAGGGAGACTATAGTGGTCTATGAAAATTCAACATACTATTTTTGAAAATGTATGTGGTTATAAACAAAACATTTTTTATTTTTTGTATGCAATCTTTATTTTAGATATAAACATCTAATACATAGGGCTCCGTCCTCTAATATGTGTAATGCACACTGGCCTGTCTAATAACCACAGAACTAGCTCTGCACTGCTGATTTATTCAGCTGTCTTTGTGTGAGTTACCTGGATTTCTTCAAGTACCACCTGCTGGATTTAAAAGGGTAACTATGATTTTTTTTTTAGAAGCAGTCCATTGTATTTTTTTTTTCTTTCTAACATATTACATAAATAAAGAAAATATATAGATGAACGCACTTCAATGACTTTGATGACTTTGACAATGACAATACTTTGTGCTCTAAGGTATTGAGGAGCATGGGACCTTCTTCCATGTGACAACCTCCTTCCATGTGACAACCTTCTCATATGTGACAGTGATGGACCCTAACAGTGTCTCTTTAGGCTTAAATGCTTAAGCTAACCTTCCCCTTAATGCTTCCTAAAATCTAACTTTTACCCTAAAACTGGACGTAAACCACCTACTCTTTGACCAAAACAATCACATAAACTCTAAAATATGTAATCATGATGGACCGCCAAATGGTGTCTCCTGCCCACCAAACCCTTCCAGCAGACCTATAGCTAATATCAGTCCTTTACCCCAAGCATCATACATAGACAAGATGTTCAGGTAATAAAATCAAAGGGATAATTTTATTGAACAGAATACAGGTTTTTATACACTTCAAAAACAGGGGCAGTCACCACATGAACAATAAAAACAATTATTACACATTGAGGTAAACACCACACAATGGTTAGGTAAGGAGGTAAAATTGACACCAGACTAATCGCAGGAGGTTTAGCATACAGACAGAAACAATATGTTACTCAATTAACAATGGGAGAAAGACACTTAACAGTAAACACATAACACTTTAATAAACAGATTACACATAGCATCAGGTTTTTTTGAGTTGATTATAATCTTCTGTTTAGAGTCTCTGAGTCTAGGAGAGGGTTAAAGCAGTCAATGCTGATTTGGGCTGCCTATGCCCAAACAAAACACAGAGACCTCAAATCTGTATCTGGATCCTCCAGTTCTTGGGGAGACATGGACTTGAATCTGAAATAAAACTACTCTAAAGGTCCCCCAGGCACACACCTCCCAAAGAATACAGCCCCCTCAACGCCATGGCCCATAGCCAGTAGGCAAGAGGCTAGCCTGCAGTCCCCTCCAAAAGCCCCAGTCTTGGTTGAGTCTGTCAAATTAATTATTGGAACATTATCTGCTGGATGGAAAAAAGGATACATAATGATAAAATGGAATAAAAATATTTATTAGCTTTGGGCATAATAATCTCATTAATGAACCATTTTCATGAAAAATAATGTATTCTGACAAGTGTGTGTCTTAAAAGGGGAAATATATTGAAAAGGGTAAACTAAGCTTCTCTACAAAGAAAGCATTTAATAATCATCTGTCCTGCTGCCCGCATTACTCTTGACATGTTGGATGCCTACTTTGTTTCTGTAAGCCCTGAATGATTTAAGGGTTGGGGGATGAAACTGCGTTGGAGATGCCAGAATCCAATACCCCTGGAAGTATTGAATGTAGAAGATCTTTCAAAAAGATTACCTCTTTAATGCATTAGAGTTCAATGACGTGAACAAGGAACAGGTTGGTATTCTTTGCCTATTTTCCTCTTTTAAACAAAGTGACTTTAATATATTATTCAGCCTATTAATTAATTTTATTATTTTTACATAATGTTTGTACATTTACCTCTACAAATACACGTGGGCCAAGATGATAGTGACCTGGGTGTATTTGAACCGGGATGTTCCTTGTCCCACAGCTGCAGTCTTACTTGTTGTGCCACAGAGGAGCTCTGGATGTTCTCTTAGTTTGATGCATTACTTTGGACTCACTTGCCCCGCCTGCTGCCAGCTGTGGACAATCTACAATCAAAGCAGCCCATAAATAGCAGCACTTCCTATCTCTCAGTGTCTGTTTCTTTGGACTAGCTTCCTGGGTGTTTTGACTGCTTTGTGACTCTGAATACTGTATTTGAACTTCTGCCTGAGTTCCTGACTACTCTCTAGCCTGCTGATTTTGTACTTCACTGCCAGCTTGGGTGAAGCAGTTTAACTAGATTTTATTAGCGTCAGGGCACCCGCCATATTTTACCCAGTAAAAGTTTAAGCCCCTGATCACCTGGTGGGTGATCAAAGTTAGGTTTTAGGATCAGATAGGGTCTGCGTCGCCCCAGGCAGCGTCAGATCAGTGCCAGTAGCGATAACACCCTTGCATGCACCATACACCTCCCTTTAGTAGTATAGTGTCTGAACGGATCAATATCTGATCTGATCAGATCTATACTAGCATCCCCAGCAGTTTAGGGTTCACAAAAACGCAGTGTTAGTGGGATCAGCCCACATACCTAATCGCACCTGCATTTAGCCCCTCTGCCCAGTCCAGTCCAGCCCACCCAATTGCAGTATCAATACATCACTGTCACTTACTAAACACATAACTGCAATGTTCGCATTTCGCAGTCAGGCCTGATCCCTGAGAACGCTAAAGCCCCATACACACGGTCGGATTTTCCGATGGATTCTGTCCTATCGGACAATGTTGTCGGAAATTCCGACCGTGTGTTGGCACCATCGGACAGTTTCCATCGGATTGTCCGACGGACAAATTTCTATCTCCTGCTCTATAAATTTTCCGACAACAAAGTCCGATCACACCAATTCCGATCGTGTGTAGCGAATTACGACAGACAAAGTGCCACGCATGCTCAGATCACATTACAAGACATAAGCTATTGGCTACTAGCCTCTACGTAGTCCCGTCGTAGGCAACAAACGTCACCACGTTCAGAATGATCGGATTTTCCGACAACTTTGTCCGACCGTGTGTATGCAACACCAGTGTCGGACTAAATCCATCCGATGGATTTGGTGGTCGGATTTTCCGACCGTGTGTATGGGGCTTAAGAGTTTTTTGGTAGCGCTTGAATCAGTCGCTAACAGTCAGGAGCTTTTTTACCTGTGGTGCCGCGTACACACAACCGGACTTTCCGGCAGACTAGGTCTGACGGAAACAGTCTGTCAGACAATCCGATCATGTGTGGGCTACTCCAATAATTTTTCATTATAAAAATCCAATGAACCTAGAAATAGAACATGTTTCAAATCTGTCCGACTGACTCAATTCCTATCGGGAAAACCATTCCTCTGTATTCCTCGTAATTTCCGACGGAAAAAATTTGAGATCCTGCTCTCAAATTTTCCGACAAAAAAATCCGATCGGACTTTTTCTGATCGTGTGTAGAGAATTCCGACGGACAAAGTGCCACGCATGCTCAGATCAAATTACGAGACCAAAGCTATTGTCTACTAGCCTCTACGTAGTTCCGTCATAAACAAAGAAAGTCACCACGTTCAGAATGATCGGATTTCCCAACAACTTTGTCTGACCGTGTGTATGCAACACCAGTGTCGGACAAAATCCGTCTGAAAAAATCTGTGCACTGTGCACTGCAACCCAACCAGGTAAATCTATGTAGATTGCTGACTTATTAGAATTGATTTCTGAGTCTGGACTCCTATATAATTCTCTCTCCCTCAAAGCAGACACAGGAACCTTGCCCTACACTCCCTATGTAGATCGCTGACTAATTAGAAGATATTTCAAGAATCTGGACTGACTCCTAGCATGTAATTCTCTCCCTCACAGCAGCCAGGTGCCTTTCCCTACACTGTGTAAAGCAGAGTGACGTGCTGTGCTGTGTGCCTCTAGCTTATATAGAGGCTGGGTCACATGCTGCACTGGCCAATCACAGCCATGCCATTAGTAGGCATGGCTGTGATGGCTTCTAAGGGCTCACCAGTTAAACGAAAGTTGATTGGCTGCCCTGCAAAAAATGCCATATTACATCGCCGAACACCGGACCCGAACCCGGACATACAGTCAATTGTTCAGGTTCGGGGTCCAGGACACAAACACCCAAAAGTCCGGTACGGACACGAAGTTAAAGTTTACAGTTCGGATTCGCTCAACCCTAATCATTTAGTGACAACTTTGTATTTTTTTTTTCATTTTTCAATCACTTGTGACAAAAAATATAATATTCAATGAGCTCAGCATGCCTCTCAGCAATTTCCTTGGGGTGTCTACTTTCCAAAATGTGGTCATTTGGGGGGGGGGGTGTCCTGCCCTGCCATTTTAGCACCTCAAGAAATTAGATATGCAGTCATAAACTAAAAGCTGTGTAAATTCCAGAAAATGTAGCCTAGTTTGTAGACACTATAACTTTTGCACAAACCAATAAATATATGCTTATTGACATTTTTTTTTTTTTTAACCAAAGACATGAGGCGGAATACATTTTTTCTTTTATAATTTTCGTTCTTTTTCAGTTTATATCACAAAAAATTAAAATCACAGAGGCAATCAAATACCATCAAAAGAAAGCTCTATTTGTGGGGGGAAAAGGACGCAAATTTCGTTTGGGGACAACATTGCATGACTGCAATTACCAGTTAAAGCAGCGCAGTGCCAAAGTGTAAAAAATCCTCCGGTCATTAAGCTGCCAAATCCTCCGGGGCTGAAGTGGTTAAAGAAAGTTAACCATGTGAATCAAATGTAAACACCCATGGCAGCATTATAGTTTGTTTTAATTCCAGCCATTGGCACTTCTGCAGGTAAACTGCATGTGATATAAACAAAACAAATTCTGTTGAATAGGGATTGTCACACACATCTAAATTTGGCCAGTCCTTGCTGAACTGGCTAAATTTCAATCCATTTATGGCCATTTTTAGACCGACTTAAAGCCTACATCCACCTCTTCACCATTATTTGGAGTCACTTCATAAGTGCTTTCTATGGTGTTTTGCTGTCATATTTTTTCTTAGTGATAAAACAAAACACAAAAAAGATGATTAAAGGAAAATAAGGAATACAAGCCTGTGTTAACTTTCCTAGTTATCTTTGCCCTTGAACAGTTGAATAGTTATTGCAATTCCTTGTGTGACAAGACTAACAAACATAGCTACTCCCCCCCCTTTTTTTTTATCCAATTTTATCCTATTTCTGTCTTCATCCAGTCTGATGCAAATTAGTTTCATTTTTGTAAGTTTTCATATATCTGTTGCCAAGCTCATTAATGTATTAATGAAATAATTTAGCTTAATCTGCAATTCTTCAATGTGCTATACAGCAGTGTATTGTATTATACAGTCACAAGTCAATAGCCTTAGTATAAATGAAAAGATTCTACAATGAGGTTAATAGTTCATTAAAGCAAGTGTACCTCCATATAAGGGTCAGGCTGACACAAAGGAAGAAGAAGCATCTGTGGTTCTGGTTCTGCAAGTATACTTTTGTGTTCTTTTCGGTTTTAATTAAGATTTCACTCTTAGCTTAACTCTCTGCTGTTATAGAGTTATATGGAGACTGTGCTATGCAGCCACACGTTACCCTGATTACGCCACAGAGACATTGCTATGAAGGGTCCATATTTCTGCAGTTTTCCTAATCTGCTTTTTATCCTTATGCATTGTACGCATGTTCTCTGTCTTTTTTGCGTTATGAATTCTAACTGTCACGCTTACCCCTAGTGCAGGTGGTCAGACACTAAAGCTGGCTTTCCCATAAGGTCTATTGGTACTCAGTTGTCCCCAGGTCTTATACACGGCAGACAGGAAAAGTGGTTCAATGACAGTCCAGGTACACGGCAGGCAAGGTTCAGAATAGTCAGTGTCAATCCGTAGTCAAAAGGTAGGCAGAGATCAGAGAATAGATATAGTGTATGCAAGGGCGCTCTGAGCTTCAATACCAAGCAGAGGAAATGTCTATAATAACCAGAAGTATATATTAAAAGTCTATAATTTGGAGTCTTCCAAACTTAGGGCTGCACTCATGGAGAGAAACGATCTCTAGATAGGAAACAAGAAAACAAAAGAAAGGCACCTCTAAGTGTATAAGTTAAAATGTTTAATTGCCCCCAAAAGGGTTAAAAGCACTTACAGAATATGTAGATTGACAAGGCATATCATTTTAATACGTGTGGGTGATCCAGGTTGGGTGAAGTCGATGGCGTGTGCAGGCTCCTAAAGATCAGAGAATTGTCTGAGTTCCAATCCAAGGGAATCCAGCAGGCAGGGCAGAAAAACGCAGAGCTTGGAGCACAGGTTACAAATGCTACAACAAGCATGAGACCACAGGCTTGGCTGGCTTAAATCAGGTTTGGTCTCCACCCAGAGACTGGCTACATCAATCACCTTGCAGGTGGACAGGCAGACAGGGAGAATGCATCACAGCCAAAACCATTATGCTGCAATGAGACCATCAGCTATCAAGGAGCAGGAACCTTACATGCATCTGACAACTACAAGCTAACGTAACTCTCTGATCATTCAGTAGATTACCCCTCTTGTTCCATGTGACAGGTTGCCCCACTTTGTATCAGAAACCCTGTGTTCTTAAGATAAACAGAGCACAGCAGGCCAGTTGTCAAAGTGACAGCACAGCTCTGCTGATTACAGTGCCTTGAAAAAGTATTCATATCCCTTAATTTTCCACATTTTGTCATGTTACAACTAAAAACGTAAATGTATTTTATTGGGATTTTATCTGATAGACCAACACAAAGTGGTACATAATTATGAAGTGGAAGGAAAATAATAAATGGTTATCCACTATTTTACAAATAAATATGTGAAAAGTGGGGTGTGCATTTGTATTCAGCCCCCTTTACTCTGATACCCCCTAAATAAAATCGAATGGAACCGATTGCCTTCAGAAGTCCCTGAATTAGTAAATAGAGTCTACCTTAGTGAAATGTAAGCTTAGTATAAATACAGCTGTTCTGTGAAGTCCTTAGAGGTTTGTTAGAGAACCTTAGTGAACAAACAGCATCATGAAGGCCAGGGAACACACCAGACAGGTCAGAAATAAGTTGTTGAGACGTTTAAATCGGGGTTAGGTTATAAAAAAATATACCAAGCTTTGAACATCTCACAAAGCACTGTTCAATCCATCATCTGAACATGGAAAGAATATGGCACAACTGCAAACCTACCAAGACATGGTCATCCACCTAAACTGACAGGCCAGGCAAGGAGAGCATTATTTAGTGAAGCAGCCAAGAGGCACATGCTAACTCTGGAGGAGCTGCAGAGATCCACAGCTTAGGTGGGAGAATCTGTCCACAGGACAACTATTATGCCCTGTTAGACATGTGCATTTCGTTATGTTCCGAATCGAAATTCGGACGAATTTTTCATTATTCGGACATTCGGATGCATCCGAATTACCGAATTACAATACTAACGAATTTAACCGAATCCGAATTTTTTTCGAATCGAAAAATCGCGGACGAAATTCGAAATATCTCAGGGTCACTTAGTGATAGAAACCCCAAATTTGGATATGTTATAGTGTTAGTTCTACTGTGTTTGCATACCAAATTTGGGGTTTCTAGCTATAAGTGGCCCCGATATATGTGGCCCCAAAGTCGGGTCGAAAAATGTAATTCTCTGCTGCAGAAAAGTGCTTGACATTTTGTGACCCGACTTTGGGGCCACATATCTCAGGGCCACTTATAGCTAGAAACCCCAAATTTGGTATGCAAACACAGTAGAACTAGCACTACAACCTCTCCAAATTTGGTTTATATCACCAAGTAACCCCGAGATACGTGGACCCAAAGTCGGGTCGAAAAATATTTTCGAATTCGGTTGAAATAATTTCAAATGCAGTTGAAATATTTTCAAATCTGGTTGAAATTATTTCAACTGCATTAGAAACTATTTCAACCAGATTTGAAAATATTTCAACTGCATTAGAAACTATTTCAACCAGATTTGAAAATATTTCATCTGCATTAGAAACTATTTCAACTGCATTAGAAACTATTTCAACCAGATTTGAAAATATTTCATCTGCATTAGAAACTATTTCTATCACCAAGTAACCCCGAGATACGTGGACCCAAAGTCGGGTCGCAAAATATTTTCGAATTCGGTTGAAATAATTTCAAATGCAGTTGAAATATTTTCAAATCTGGTTGAAATTATTTCAACAGCATTAGAAACTATTTAAACTGCATTAGAAACTATTTCAACTGCATTAGAAACTATTTCAACCAGATTTGAAAATATTTCATCTGCATTAGAAACTATTTCAACTGCATTAGAAACTATTTCAACCAGATTTGAAAATATTTCAACTGCATTAGAAACTATTTCAACCAGATTTGAAAATATTTCAACTGCATTAGAAACTATTTCAACCAGATTTGAAAATATTTCATCTGCATTAGAAACTATTTCTATCACCAAGTAACCCCGAAATACGTGGACCCAAAGTCGGGTCGCAAAATATTTTCGAATTCGGTTGAAATAATTTCAAATGCAGTTGAAAAAATGTCAAATGCAGTTGAAAAAATGTCAAATGCAGTTGAAAAAATGTCAAATGCAGTTGAAAAAATGTCAAATGCAGTTGAAAAAATTTCAAATGCAGTTGAAAAAATTTCAAATGCAGTTGAAAAAATTTCAAATGCAGTTGAAAAAATTTCAAATGCAGTTGAAAAAATTTCAAATGCAGTTGAAAAAATTTCAAATGCAGTTGAAAAAATTTCAAATGCAGTTGAAATAATTTCAAATCATGTTGATACTATTTCAAGCGGATTCGAAAATATTTTGCGACCCGACTTGGAAAAAAAAAATGAAATTGATTCTAACAGTCTGCAGAAGATCTGCAAAAAAAAAAAAGAAGTGAAATGGCTGTTAATAGTCTACAGGAGATCTGCTATTAAATTATATATATTTTTTCTATTCTGTTCTAATCTTTTCTATTTGAATTATAAATTTTGGAAGATGGTTATTTACTTATATACATCTGTCACATAAAAAAAAAGATGTGAAATGGCTGTCACGGATGTCGATCGCAAGGCAAGTACATATGCTGTATGTCATTGTCCACTTGCCACAACACCTGCCACAAGTGCCAAGACACATGTCATGAGTGCCACGTCACCGACCACAAGTGCCACGTGACCTGCCACGTGACCAAGTTGTGGATTGTCCACTTGCCATGTCACCTGCCACAAGTTATGGGGTTCCTAGCACCAAGTGACCCCCAGATATGGGGGATATGTCAAGTACTTTTCTACAGCAGAGAATTACATTTTGTGAGCCGACTTTGGGGCCACGTATCTCGGGGCCACTTATAGCTAGAAACCCCAAATTTGGTATGCAAACACAGTAGAACTAGCACTACAACCTCTCCAAATTTAGTTTATATCACCAAGTAACCCCGAGATACGTGGACCCAAAGTCGGGTCGCAAAATATTTTCGAATTCGGTTGAAATAATTTCAAATGCAGTTGAAATAATTTCAAATGCAGTTGAAATATTTTCAAATCTGGTTGAAATTATTTCAACAGCATTAGAAACTATTTCAACTGCATTAGAAACTATTTCAACTGCATTAGAAACTATTTCAACCAGATTTGAAAATATTTCATCTGCATTAGAAACTATTTCAACCAGATTTGAAAATATTTCAACTGCATTAGAAACTATTTCAACCAGATTTGAAAATATTTCATCTGCATTAGAAACTATTTCAACTGCATTAGAAACTATTTCAACCAGATTTAAAAATATTTCATCTGCATTAGAAACTATTTCTATCACCAAGTAACCCCGAGATACGTGGACCCAAAGTCGGGTCGCAAAATAATTTCGAATTCGGTTGAAATAATTTCAAATTCAGTTGAAAAAATTTCAAATGCAGTTGAAATATTTTCAAATCTGGTTGAAATTATTTCAACAGCATTAGAAACTATTTCAACTGCATTAGAAACTATTTCAACCAGAGTTGAAAATATTTCAACTGCATTAGAAACTATTTCAACCAGATTTGAAAATATTTCATCTGCATTAGAAACTATTTCAACTGCATTAGAAACTATTTCAACCAGATTTGAAAATATTTCAACTGCATTAGAAACTATTTCTATCACCAAGTAACCCCGAGATACGTGGACCCAAGTCGGGTCGCAAAATATTTTCAACTGCATTTGAAATAATTTCAAATGCATTTGAAAAAATTTCAAATGCAGTTGAAAAAATTTCAAATGCAGTTGAAAAAATTTCAAATGCAGTTGAAAAAATTTCAAATGCAGTTGAAAAAATTTCAAATGCAGTTGAAAAAATTTCAAATGCAGTTGAAAAATTTCAAATCATGTTGATACTATTTCAAGCGGATTAGAAAAAAAAAAAAATGAAATTGATTCTAACAGTATCTGCAAAAAAAAAAAAGAAGTGAAATGGCTGTTAATAGTCTACAGGAGATCTGCTATTAAATTATATATTTTTTTCTATTCTGTTCTAATCTTTTCTATTTGAATTATAAATTTTGGAAGATGGTTATTTACTTATATTCAATAAAAAAAAAGATGTGAAATGGCTGTCACGGATGTCGATCGCAAGGCAAGTACATATGCTGTATGTCATTGTCCACTTGCCACAACACCTGCCACAAGTGCCAAGACACATGTCATATTTCATCTGCATTAGAAACTATTTCAAGTACTTTTCTACAGCAGAGAATTACATTTTGTGAGCCGACTTTGGGGCCACGTACCCCAAACACAGGTATGCAAACACAGTAGAACGTGTTTATATCACCAAGTAACCCCGAGATACGTGGACCAAAGTCGGGTCGCAAAATATTTTTCGAATTCGGTTGAAATAATTTCAAATGCAGTTGAAATATTTTCAAATCTGGTTGAAATTATTTCAACAGCATTAGAAACTATTTCAACTGCATTAGAAACTATTTCAAATATATTCAACCAGATTTGAAAATATTTCATCTGCATTAGAAACTATTTCAACCAGATTTGAAAATATTTCAACTGCATTAGAAACTATTTCAACCAGATTTGAAAATATTTCATCTGCATTAGAAACTATTTCAACCAGATTTGAAAATATTTCATCTGCATTAGAAACTATTTCTATCACCAAGTAACCCCGAGATGCGGTTGAAATAATTTCAAATGCAGTTGAAATATTTTCAAATCTGGTTGAAATTATTTCAACAGCATTAGAAACTATTTCAACTGCATTAGAAACTATTTCAACTGCATTAGAAACTATTTCAACCAGATTTGAAAATATTTCATCTGCATTAGAAACTATTTCAACCAGATTTGAAAATATTTCAACTGCATTAGAAACTATTTCAACCAGATTTGAAAATATTTCATCTGCATTAGAAACTATTTCAACTGCATTAGAAACTATTTCAACTGCATTAGAAACTATTTCAACCAGATTTGAAAATATTTCATCTGCATTAGAAACTATTTCTATCACCAAGTAACCCCGAGATACGTGGACCCAAAGTCGGGTCGCAAAATATTTTCGAATTCGGTTGAAATAATTTCAAATGCAGTTGAAAAAATTTCAAATGCAGTTGAAAAAATTTCAAATGCAGTTGAAAAAATTTCAAATGCAGTTGAAAAAATTTCAAATGCAGTTGAAAAAATTTCAAATGCAGTTGAAATAATTTCAAATCATGTTGATACTATTTCAAGCGGATTCGAAAATATTTTGCGACCCGACTTTGAAAAAAAAAATGAAATTTATTCTAACAGTCTGCAGAAGATCTGCAAAAAAAAAAAAGAAGTGAAATGGCTGTTAATAGTCTACAGGAGATCTGCTATTAAATTATATATTTTTTTTCTATTCTGTTCTAATCTTTTCTATTTGAATTATAAATTTTGGAAGATGGTTATTTACTTATATACATCTGTCACATAAAAAAAAAGATGTGAAATGGCTGTCACGGATGTCGATTGCAAGGCAAGTACATATGCTGTATGTCATTGTCCACTTGCCACAACACCTGCCACAAGTGCCAAGACACCTGTCATGAGTGCAACGTCACCGACCACAAGTGCCACGTGACCTGCCACGTGACCAAGTTGTGGATTGTCCACTTGCCATGTCACCTGCCACAAGTTATGGGGTTTATATCACCAAGTGACCCCGAGATACGTGGACCCAAATTTGGGTCGCAAAATATTTTCGAATTCGGTTGAAATAATTTCAAATGCAGTTGAAATAATTTCAAATGCAGTTGAAATAATTTCAAATGCAGTTGAAATAATTTCAAATGCAGTTGAAATAATTTCAAATGCAGTTGAAATATTTTCAAATCTGGTTGAAATTATTTCAACTGCATTAGAAACTATTTCAACTGCATTAGAAACTATTTCAACTGCATTAGAAACTATTTCAACCAGATTTGAAAATATTTCATCTGCATTAGAAACTAGGGATGAGCCGAACACCCCCGGGTTCGGTTCGCACCAGAACCTTCGAACCGACCGAAAGTTCGCGCGAATTTTCGAACCCTATACGTTATAATGGACGCGAACGTTCGAAATCAAAAGTGCTAATTACAACGGCCAATATGCATGTTAATGTCATAAAACAGGTTTGGGGACCCGGGTCCTGCCCCAGGGTACATATATCAATGCAAAAAGAACTTTTAAAAACTAACGTTTTTTCGGGAGCAGTCATTTTAATGATGCATAAAGTGAAAACAAAAAAGTGAAATTTTCCTTTAAATATGGTACCTGGGGGGTGTCTAAAGTATGCCTGTGAAGTGGCATGTGTTTCCCGTGTTTAGAACTGTCCTTGCACAAAATGACATTTTTAAAGGAAAAAAAGAAGCCATTTAAAACCACTTGCGGCTTTAGGTTTGTTCTTAAGTAGAATCTGAACAGGTACATTATGAAGTGTAGCTCCATCCCAAAAAAATCTATTTTTAAGCTTTTTGGAGAACATAGGGAGGGGTTATCACCCCTGTAACATTTGCTGTCTTTGCACATCTGTTCAGAACATGTCACCTCACTTTCCGTCCCAATGACAAATGTTTTTGGAAAAAGTGGGGTTTTAATTGAAACAAGGATTGGTGATAAAGTATCAGTAGAGAGGAGATACCTTTTTCCCAAATTAAATCTAACAGGATAGAATTTCCCTTCCTAGGGGTAGATTTCCTCTCACTTCCTGTTTTCTCTTTCCATTTGCAAGTAGGAGTCGTTTGTAAGTTGGATGTTTGAAAGTAGGGGCCTGGCGTATATACTCTGCAGAAATTTGCCCTATTAGATGTTGGTGTAGCCACAAGACTGGTGGGCACAGGAATGGGCCCTGCTGTGAGTTAATAGATCAAGATTTGTAATTGCATGCACCTGTTGAACAGGGCAGAAAAATTGGGGGTGGTGGTGGTGGACGGTGTTGCCACAAGACTGTAAGCTCTCACAGTTACTCTTGGTGGGCGCAGGAATGGGCCCTGCTGTGAGTTATTAGATCAAGATTTGTAATTGCAAGCACCTGATGAACAGGGCAGAAAAATTGGGCCTTTGGCGGTGGTGGTGGACGGTGTTGCCACAAGACTGTAGGCCCTCATAGTTACTCTTGGTGGGCGCAGGAATGGGCCCTGCTGTGAGTTATTAGATCAAGATTTGTAATTGCAAGCACCTGATGAACAGGGCAGAAAAATTGGGCCTTTGGCGGTGGTGGTGGACGGTGTTGCCACAAGACTGTAGGCCCTCATAGTTACTCTTGGTGGGCGCAGGAATGGGCCCTGCTGTGAACTATTAGATCAAGATTTGTAATTACCCGCCCCTGTTAAACAGGGGCTGAAAAATTGTGCCTTAGGCACTGGTGCTGGTGCCACAACACTGCAACCCCTCACAGATACTGTACTTGGAGCACAGCAGTCACACGTGTTGCGAAGCATTTTTTAAAAAAATTGTAATTACCCGCCCCTGTTAAACAGGGGCTGAAAAAATTGTGCCTTAGGCACTGGTGCTGGTGCCACAACACTGCAACCCCTCACAGATACTGTACTTGGAGCACAGCAGTCACACGTGTTGCAAAGCATTTTTTTAAAAAATTGTAATTACCCGCCCCTGTTAAACAGGGGCTGAAAAATTGTGCCTTAGGCACTGGTGCTGGTGCCACAACACTGCAACCCCTCACAGATACTGTACTTGGAGCACAGCAGTCACACGTGTTGCGAAGCATTTTTTTAAAAAATTGTAATTACCCGCCCCTGTTAAACAGGGGCTGAAAAATTGTGCCTTAGGCACTGGTGCTGGTGCCACAACACTGCAACCCCTCACAGATACTGTACTTGGAGCACAGCAGTCACACGTGTTGCGAAGCATTTTTTTAAAAAATTGTAATTACCCGCCCCTGTTAAACAGGGGCTGAAAAATTGTGCCTTAGGCACTGGTGCTGGTGCCACAACACTGCAACCCCTCACAGATACTGTACTTGGAGCACAGCAGTCACACGTGTTGCGAAGCATTTTTTTTATAAAAATTGTATGTACACGCCCCTGTTAAACAGGGGCTGAAAAATTGTGCCTTAGGCACTGGTGTGGTGGCATGGATCATTGAGGAGGAGGAAGAGGATAGTCAGTGAACATAAGAGGACAGTCACTCAGCATCAGCATAGGCAGTCTTGAAGGGATGTGATATTAAAAATTATTCGGTTATATCCACCTCAGGTGCCTGGTAGCTGGTGGTGATCCAAGACTGATTCATTTTGATGAAGGTCAGTCGATCAACCGAGGCAGGCGCACCCTATGATCGGTGACAAATCCTCCAGCAGCACTGAATGTGCGTTCGGAAAGAACGCTGGAGGCAGGACAGGCCAGTAGCTCAATTGCATACTGTGCAAGCTCTGGCCAGTGATCCATCCTCAGGACCCAGTAAGCCAGAGGATTTTCGGTGGGAAAGGTGTCCAAGTCTGACCTTGCCCCAAGGTATTCCTGCACCATGTATATCAGACGCTGGCGATGGTTGCTGGAACCGATCATACCTTGGGGCTGCGGACTAAAAAATTGTCTGAACGCATCGGTCAGACGTCCACCTTCCCCACCGCTCCTTATGCTACTGACCGAAGCCTCAGCAACTCGTCGCCCAGGACCAGGAGTTTGTAGCCTCCCAGTTTCTGGGAACGCGTTGCACAGACCTTTCTGCAAGGCCTCCCTGAGATGTCTCATCCTCTGCTCCCTCTGCGACGGCAAGATAAGGTCCGCAACCTTACCCTTGTACCGCAGATCAAGGAGAGTGGCCAGCCAGTAATGGTCCCTCTCCTTGATCCGAAGAACACGAGGATCCTTCCGCAGGCTTTGCAGGATCAGGGAGGCCATGCAGCGTAGGTTAGCTGAGGCATTCGGTCCGGAGTCTTCTGGGTCACTGAGGATGACATGATCGCCAGCCACCTCCTCCCAGCCACGTACAAGTCCACTGGTTTGTTGGGACTGTACATCATCCCTAAAAGACTGCTGCTGCTGATGCTGAGTGCCAGGCTCCACCTCCATGCTCACACAATCCTCCTCCTCCTCCTCCTCCTCATCCTCTTCCTGTGTGATGGGTGGGACAGAAGGAACACTGTCCGGATAAAGGGGGCCTTGAGAGGCAAGGAAGTCCTCCTCTTCCTGCCTCTGTTCTGCCTCAAGTGCCCTGTCCATTATCCCACGCAGCGTATGCTCCAACAGGTGGACAAGAGGGACAGTGTCACTGATGCATGCACTGTCACTGCTCACCATCCTCGTGGCCTCCTCAAATGGTGAGAGGACAGTGCATGCATCCCTGATCATGCTCCACTGACGTGGGGAAAAAAAAACAAGCTCCCCTGACCCTGTCCTGGTGCCATAGTCGCAAAGGTACTCATTGATGGCCCTCTGCTGCGTGTGCAGTCGCTGCAGCATGGCCAACGTTGAGTTCCACCTGGTGGGCATGTCACATATTAGGCGGTTCTTGGGCAGGTTCAGCTCCTTTTGCAGCTCAGTCAGCCGAGCACTGGCATTATAAGATCGGCGGAAATGCACACAGACTTTCCTGGCCTGCCTCAGGACATCCTGTAAGCCTGGGAACCTGCCCAAGAACCGCTGCACCACCAGGTTGAGGACGTGAGCCATGCAGGGCACATGGGTGAGCTGCCCCTGTCGCAGGGCGGAGAGGAGGTTGGTGCCATTGTCAGAAACGACCATTCCTGGCTTAAGCTGATGTGGCATCAACCACCTCTCGGCCTGCCCCTGCAGAGCTGCCAGAACCTCTGGCCCAGTGTGGCTCCTGTCCCCCAAACACACCAGCGCAAGCACGGCATGGCATCTTTTTGCCTGCGTACTTGCGTAGCCCCTTGTACGCCTACGGAGCACCGCTGGTTCCAAGGACAGAGCACTGGAGGAAGAAGAAGAGGAGGGGGTGGAGGAGAGAGGTGTGTCACAACCAGTAGCAGTAGTAGCGTTTTGGAGGCGTGGTGGCGGAACAACCTCCAACACTACTGCACCTTGTCCTGCATCCCTCCCAGCTGCCAATAGAGTGACCCAATGGGCCGTGAAAGAAAGGTACCGTCCCTGTCCATGCCTGCTGGACCATGAGTCAGCGGTAATATGCACCTTACCGCTGACCGCCCTGTCCAGCGAGGCATGGACATTGCCCTCCACATGCCGGTAGAGAGACGGAATCGCCTTCCGTGAGAAAAAGTGGCGTTTGGGAACCTGCCACTGAGGAACCGCACATTGAACAAACTCACGGAAGGGGGCTGAGTCTACCAACTGAAAAGGCAGCAGTTGAAGTGCTAGCAATTTAGCCAGGCTAGCATTCAACCGCTGGGCATGTGGATGGCTGGGAGTGTACTTCTTTCTACGGTCCAGCAGCTGGGGCAGGGAAATTTGCCTGCTGCAATCGGACGTCGGTGTACTGCAAGTACTTGGTTGTGACACACCTAATTCTACACCTTCAGTCCTCTCAGAGCAGCTTTCAGAGAGGACTGAAGGTGTAGTGGGGATGGAGATCCCAGCTGAGGAGGAGCAAGGAGAGGTCCGCTTAGTTCTTTGGTGTGGGTCTTTTATGTGTGCCTGCCAACGAGCTGCATGGCAGGTCGCCATATGTCTGGTCATGCTTGTGGTGCCCAAGCGGCTGATGTTTTGGCCACGCGAGATACGCTTGAGACAAATATTGCAAATAGCAGTGGTGCGATCTGATGCACTCGTCTCAAAAAAGGCCCACACCAAAGAACTTTTCTGATAACGTGCAGAGGCAGCGCCCTGCACAGGCGGAGCTCTGCGGTGTTGTACAGTTGCTGTGCTGGCCTCTACCTGGCCTCCAGGGGGCATCCTGCCTCGTTGGACATGTGACGCCGCATCCTCCTCCTCCTCGTCCTCCTCCTCATCCTCTCTCCCTTCAGGCACCCACGTGGAGTCAGTGACCTCATCATCCCCTCCCTCTTCACCACTAGAGCAAACCTGGCAGTAAGCTGCAGCTGGTGGAACAGTACTGCCAGATTCCTCAAGCTGGGTATCATCATCCGAGCCTTCGAATCGTTGGGCATCCTCCTGGAGCATGTACCCAACACTGTGCTCAAAGAGTTCGGGGGACTCCTCAGGAGGACATGGTGGGTCTAGGGAAGGGGTGGCTGATGATGCTCTGCCAGTACCCTGAGCCTGGGTGAGAGAGGATGAGGAGGATGAGGAGGGCTTGGTCATCCATTCTACCAAGCCTTCAGCATGATGCGGCTCCACATGTCCAGCTGCCGAAAACAAAGACGCGCGTGTCCCATGGCCACGTGCTGATGACGATGCACGACCACGTCCACGGCCACGGCCACGTCCACTAGAAACAGAGCCTGCCTGCCCTGTGTTCTTGGCTCTGCATGCTCTGCCTCCCCTTGGCGGTCTTCCAGCCATTGTAGTCGGTAGTCCTGTGGGTGCTGCTGAGAAGAATATATAGGAGCTCTGTGTGATGCCACTAACACACTAGAAGTCCTATGGGTGCTTCTGCAAAGAAAATAGAGGAGCTCTGTGTGATGCCACTAACACACTAGAAGTCCTATGGGTGCTGCTGAGAAGAAAATATAGGAGCTCTGTGTGATGCCACTAACACACTAGAAGTCCTATGGGTGCTTCTGCAAAGAAAATAGAGGAGCTCTGTGTGATGCCACTAACACACTAGAAGTCCTGTGGGTGCTTCTGCAAAGAAAATAGAGGAGCTCTGTGTGATGCCACTAACACACTAGAAGTCCTGTGGGTGCTGCTGAGAAGAAAATATAGGAGCTCTGTGTGATGCCACTAACACACTAGAAGTCCTATGGGTGCTTCTGCAAAGAAAATAGAGGAGCTCTGTGTGATGCCACTAACACACTAGAAGTCCTGTGGGTGCTTCTGCAAAGAAAATAGAGGAGCTCTGTGTGATGCCACTAACACACTAGAAGTCCTGTGGGTGCTGCTGAGAAGAAAATATAGGAGCTCTGTGTGATGCCACTAACACACTAGAAGTCCTATGGGTGCTTCTGCAAAGAAAATAGAGGAGCTCTGTGTGATGCCACTAACACACTAGAAGTCCTGTGGGTGCTTCTGCAAAGAAAATAGAGGAGCTCTGTGTGATGCCACTAACACACTAGAAGTCCTGTGGGTGCTGCTGAGAAGAAAATATAGGAGCTCTGTGTGATGCCACTAACACACTAGAAGTCCTATGGGTGCTTCTGCAAAGAAAATAGAGGAGCTCTGTGTGATGCCACTAACACACTAGAAGTCCTGTGGGTGCTGCTGAGAAGAAAATATAGGAGCTCTGTGTGATGCCACTAACACACTAGAAGTCCTATGGGTGCTTCTGCAAAGAAAATAGAGGAGCTCTGTGTGATGCCACTAACACACTAGAAGTCCTGTGGGTGCTTCTGCAAAGAAAATAGAGGAGCTCTGTGTGATGCCACTAACACACTAGAAGTCCTGTGGGTGCTGCTGAGAAGAAAATATAGGAGCTCTGTGTGATGCCACTAACACACTAGAAGTCCTATGGGTGCTTCTGCAAAGAAAATAGAGGAGCTCTGTGTGATGCCACTAACACACTAGAAGTCCTGTGGGTGCTGCTGAGAAGAAAATATAGGAGCTCTGTGTGATGCCACTAACACACTAGAAGTCCTATGGGTGCTTCTGCAAAGAAAATAGAGGAGCTCTGTGTGATGCCACTAACACACTAGAAGTCCTATGGGTGCTTCTGCAAATAAAATAGAGGAGCTCTGTGTGATGCCACTAACACACTAGAAGTCCTATGGGTGCTTCTGCAAAGAAAATAGAGGAGCTCTGTGTGATGCCACTAACACACTAGAAGTCCTGTGGGTGCTTCTGCAAAGAAAATAGAGGAGCTCTGTGTGATGCCACTAACACACTAGAAGTCCTGTGGGTGCTGCTGAGAAGAAAATATAGGAGCTCTGTGTGATGCCACTAACACACTAGAAGTCCTATGGGTGCTTCTGCAAAGAAAATAGAGGAGCTCTGTGTGATGCCACTAACACACTAGAAGTCCTGTGGGTGCTTCTGCAAAGAAAATAGAGGAGCTCTGTGTGATGCCACTAACACACTAGAAGTACTGTGGGTGCTGCTGAGAAGAAAATATAGGAGCTCTGTGTGATGCCACTAACACACTAGAAGTCCTATGGGTGCTTCTGCAAAGAAAATAGAGGAGCTCTGTGTGATGCCACTAACACACTAGAAGTCCTGTGGGTGCTGCTGAGAAGAAAATATAGGAGCTCTGTGTGATGCCACTAACACACTAGAAGTCCTATGGGTGCTTCTGCAAAGAAAATAGAGGAGCTCTGTGTGATGCCACTAACACACTAGAAGTCCTGTGGGTGCTTCTGCAAAGAAAATAGAGGAGCTCTGTGTGATGCCACTAACACACTAGAAGTCCTGTGGGTGCTGCTGAGAAGAAAATATAGGAGCTCTGTGTGATGCCACTAACACACTAGAAGTCCTATGGGTGCTTCTGCAAAGAAAATAGAGGAGCTCTGTGTGATGCCACTAACACACTATAAGTCCTGTGGGTGCTGCTGAGAAGAAAATATAGGAGCTCTGTGTGATGCCACTAACACACTAGAAGTCCTATGGGTGCTTCTGCAAAGAAAATAGAGGAGCTCTGTGTAATGCCACTAACACACTAGAAGTCCTATGGGTGCTTCTGCAAAGAAAATAGAGGAGCTCTGTGTGATGCCACTAACACACTAGAAGTCCTGTGGGTGCTGCTGAGAAGAAAATATAGGAGCTCTGTGTGATGCCACTAACACACTAGAAGTCCTATGGGTGCTTCTGCAAAGAAAATAGAGGAGCTCTGTGTGATGCCACTAACACACTAGAAGTCCTATGGGTGCTTCTGCAAAGAAAATAGAGGAGCTCTGTGTGATGCCACTAACACACTAGAAGTCCTGTGGGTGCTTCTGCAAAGAAAATAGAGGAGCTCTGTGTGATGCCACTAACACACTAGAAGTCCTGTGGGTGCTTCTGCAAAGAAAATAGAGGAGCTCTGTGTGATGCCACTAACACACTAGAAGTCCTGTGGGTGCTGCTGAGAAGAAAATATAGGAGCTCTGTGTGATGCCACTAACACACTAGAAGTCCTATGGGTGCTTCTGCAAAGAAAATAGAGGAGCTCTGTGTGATGCCACTAACACACTAGAAGTCCTATGGGTGCTTCTGCAAAGAAAATAGAGGAGCTCTGTGTGATGCCACTAACACACTAGAAGTCCTGTGGGTGCTGCTGAGAAGAAAATATAGGAGCTCTGTGTGATGCCACTAACACACTAGAAGTCCTATGGGTGCTTCTGCAAAGAAAATATAGGAGCTCTGTGTGATGCCACTAACACACTAGAAGTCCTATGGGTGCTTCTGCAAAGAAAATAGAGGAGCTCTGTGTGATGCCACTAACACACTAGAAGTCCTATGGGTGCTTCTGCAAAGAAAATAGAGGAGCTCTGTGTGATGCCACTAACACACTAGAAGTCCTGTGGGTGCTTCTGGGAAGAAAATATAGGTCTGTGTGATGGGACTAACACACTTCAAGTCCTATAGGTGCTTCTGGGAACAAAATATAGGATCTCTGTGTGATGGGACTAACACACTTCAAGTCCTATGGGTGCTTCTGGGAAGAAAATATAGGTCTGTGTGATGGGACTAACACACTTCAAGTCCTATAGGTGCTTCTGGGAACAAAATATAGGATCTCTGTGTGATGGGACTAACACACTTCAAGTCCTATAGGTGCTTCTGGGAACAAAATATATGATCTCTGTGTGATGGGACTAACACACTTCAAGTCCTATAGGTGCTTCTGGGAACAAAATATATGATCTCTGTGTGATGGGACTAACACACTTCAAGTCCTATAGGTGCTTCTGGGAAGAAAATATAGGTCTGTGTGATGGGACTAACACACTTCAAGTCCTATAGGTGCTTCTGGGAACAAAATATATGATCTCTGTGTGATGGGACTAACACACTTCAAGTCCTATAGGTGCTTCTGGGAACAAAATATATGATCTCTGTGTGATGGGACTAACACACTTCAAGTCCTATGGGTGCTTCTGGGAAGAAAATGTAGGTCTGTGTGATGGGACTAACACACTTCAAGTCCTATAGGTGCTTCTGGGAACAAAATATATGATCTCTGTGTGATGGGACTAACACACTTCAAGTCCTATAGGTGCTTCTGGGAACAAAATATATGATCTCTGTGTGATGGGACTAACACACTTCAAGTCCTATAGGTGCTTCTGGGAACAAAATATATGATCTCTGTGTGATGGGACTAACACACTTCAAGTCCTATAGGTGCTTCTGGGAACAAAATATATGATCTCTGTGTGATGGGACTAACACACTTCAAGTCCTATAGGTGCTTCTGGGAAGAAAATATAGGTCTGTGTGATGGGACTAACACACTTCAAGTCCTATAGGTGCTTCTGGGAACAAAATATATGATCTCTGTGTGATGGGACTAACACACTTCAAGTCCTATAGGTGCTTCTGGGAACAAAATATATGATCTCTGTGTGATGGGACTAACACACTTCAAGTCCTATGGGTGCTTCTGGGAACAAAATATATGATCTCTGTGTGATGGGACTAACACACTTCAAGTCCTATAGGTGCTTCTGGGAACAAAATATATGATCTCTGTGTGATGGGACTAACACACTTCAAGTCCTATAGGTGCTTCTGGGAACAAAATATATGATCTCTGTGTGATGGGACTAACACACTTCAAGTCCTATAGGTGCTTCTGGGAAGAAAATATAGGTCTGTGTGATGGGACTAACACACTTCAAGTCCTATAGGTGCTTCTGGGAACAAAATATATGATCTCTGTGTGATGGGACTAACACACTTCAAGTCCTATAGGTGCTTCTGGGAACAAAATATATGATCTCTGTGTGATGGGACTAACACACTTCAAGTCCTATAGGTGCTTCTGGGAACAAAATATATGATCTCTGTGTGATGGGACTAACACACTTCAAGTCCTATAGGTGCTTCTGGGAACAAAATATAGGTCTGTGTGATGGGACTAACACACTTCAAGTCCTATAGGTGCTTCTGGGAACAAAATATAGGATCTCTGTGTGATGGGACTAACACACTTCAAGTCCTATGGTGCTTCTGGGAACAAAATGTAGGTCTGTGTGATGGGACTAACACACTTCAAGTCCTATAGGTGCTTCTGGGAACAAAATATATGTCTCTGTGTGATGGGACTAACACACTTCAAGTCCTATAGGTGCTTCTGGGAACAAAATATATGATCTCTGTGTGATGGGACTAACACACTTCAAGTCCTATAGGTGCTTCTGGGAAGAAAATATAGGTCTGTGTGATGGGACTAACACACTTCAAGTCCTATAGGTGCTTCTGGGAACAAAATATATGATCTCTGTGTGATGGGACTAACACACTTCAAGTCCTATAGGTGCTTCTGGGAGAAAATATAGGTCTGTGTGATGGGACTAACACACTTCAAGTCCTATAGGTGCTTCTGGGAACAAAATATATGATCTCTGTGTGATGGGACTAACACACTTCAAGTCCTATAGGTGCTTCTGGGAACAAAATATATGATCTCTGTGTGATGGGACTAACACACTTCAAGTCCTATAGGTGCTTCTGGGAACAAAATATATGATCTCTGTGTGATGGGACTAACACACTTCAAGTCCTATAGGTGCTTCTGGGAACAAAATATATGTCTGTGTGATGGGACTAACACACTTCAAGTCCTATAGGTGCTTCTGGGAACAAAATATATGATCTCTGTGTGATGGGACTAACACACTTCAAGTCCTATAGGTGCTTCTGGGAACAAAATATATGATCTCTGTGTGATGGGACTAACACACTTCAAGTCCTATAGGTGCTTCTGGGAACAAAATATATGATCTCTGTGTGATGGGACTAACACACTTCAAGTCCTATAGGTGCTTCTGGGAACAAAATATAGGTCTGTGTGTGTGATGGGACTAACACACTTCAAGTCCTATAGGTGCTTCTGGGAACAAAATATAGGATCTCTGTGTGATGGGACTAACACACTTCAAGTCCTATGGGTGCTTCTGGGAAGAAAATGTAGGTCTGTGTGATGGGACTAACACACTTCAAGTCCTATAGGTGCTTCTGGGAACAAAATATATGATCTCTGTGTGATGGGACTAACACACTTCAAGTCCTATAGGTGCTTCTGGGAACAAAATATATGATCTCTGTGTGATGGGACTAACACACTTCAAGTCCTATAGGTGCTTCTGGGAAGAAAATATAGGTCTGTGTGATGGGACTAACACACTTCAAGTCCTATAGGTGCGTCTGGGAAGAAAATATATGATCTCTGTGTGATGGGACTAACACACTTCAAGTCCTATAGGTGCTTCTGGGAAGAAAATATATGATCTCTGTGTGATGGGACTAACACACTTCAAGTCCTATAGGTGCTTCTGGGAACAAAATATATGATCTCTGTGTGATGGGACTAACACACACTTCAAGTCCTATAGGTGCTTCTGGGAAGAAAATATAGGTCTGTGTGATGGGACTAACACACTTCAAGTCCTATAGGTGCTTCTGGGAACAAAATATATGATCTCTGTGTGATGGGACTAACACACTTCAAGTCCTATAGGTGCTTCTGGGAACAAAATATATGATCTCTGTGTGATGGGACCAACACACTTCAAGTCCTATAGGTGCTTCTGGGAAGAAAATATAGGAGCTCTGCCTGCCTGCCACGAACACACTACAAGTCCTATAGGTGCTTCTGGGAACAAAATATAGGAGCTCTGCCTGCCTGCCAGGAACACACTACAAGTCCTATAGGTGCTTCTGGGAACAAAATATAGGAGCTCTGCCTGCCTGCCAGGAACACACTACAAGTCCTATAGGTGCTTCTGGGAACAAAATATAGGAGCTCTGCCTGCCTGCCACGAACACACTACAAGTCCTATAGGTGCTTCTGGGAACAAAATATAGGAGCTCTGCCTGCCTGCCACGAACACACTACAAGTCCTATAGGTGCTTCTGGGAACAAAATATAGGAGCTCTGCCTGCCTGCCACGAACACACTACAAGCCCCTCTTTCTAAATCAATTTTTGTAAATGAATCTATCTAACTCAATCTCTCTAAGTAAATCTCTCTAACTAACTAAATCCAGCAGAGTGTCACAGATCTATCCTGCTCTATCTACGCCGGAACAGCATGTGACCGGCGCAGACGGCGTGGCGGCCTTTTATAGGGGGGCGTGTACTAAAGCCCCTGAGCTGTAATTGGCTACAGGCGTCCTGCCTGTAGCCAATTATGGCTCTTCGAGTTTCCGGGGCTGTGATTGGCCAAGCATGCGGGGTCACAGTGCATGCTTGGCCAATCATCAGCCAGCAATGCACTGCGCCGGCCGCGCTGGCCGCAATGCATTGCGGGGCCGCTCGCATCACACGAACGTGATGCGAGCGGCCAAAATAGTTCTGGGCTCGCCGAGCGAGCGAACGCCCGGTGCTCGATGCGAACGTGGGTTCGCATCGAGCACCGGGCCCATCCTTATTAGAAACTATTTCAACCAGATTTGAAAATATTTCAACTGCATTAGAAACTATTTCAACCAGATTTGAAAATATTTCATCTGCATTAGAAACTATTTCAACTGCATTAGAAACTATTTCAACCAGATTTGAAAATATTTCATCTGCATTAGAAACTATTTCTATCACCAAGTAACCCCGAGATACGTGGACCCAAAGTCGGGTCGCAAAATATTTTCGAATTCGGTTGAAATAATTTCAAATGCAGTTGAAATATTTTCAAATCTGGTTGAAATTATTTCAACAGCATTAGAAACTATTTCAACTGCATTAGAAACTATTTCAACTGCATTAGAAACTATTTCAACTGCATTAGAAACTATTTCAACCAGATTTGAAAATATTTCAACTGCATTAGAAACTATTTCAACCAGATTTGAAAATATTTCATCTGCATTAGAAACTATTTCAACCAGATTTGAAAATATTTCATCTGCATTAGAAACTATTTCAACTGCATTAGAAACTATTTCAACTGCATTAGAAACTATTTCAACCAGATTTGAAAATATTTCATCTGCATTAGAAACTATTTCTATCACCAAGTAACCCCGAGATACGTGGACCCAAAGTCGGGTCGCAAAATATTTTCGAATTCGGTTGAAAAAATTTCAAATGCAGTTGAAACTATTTCAAATGCAGTTGAAAAAATTTCAAATGCAGTTGAAAAAATTTCAAATGCAGTTGAAAAAATTTCAAATGCAGTTGAAAAAATTTCAAATGCAGTTGAAAAAATTTCAAATGCAGTCGAAAAAATTTCAAATGCAGTTGAAATAATTTCAAATCATGTTGATACTATTTCAAGCGGATTCGAAAATATTTTGCGACCCGACTTTGAAAAAAAAAATGAAATTGATGAAAGAAGTGAAATGGCTGTTAATAGTCTACAGGAGATCTGCTATTAAATTATATATTTTTTTTCTATTCTGTTCTAATCTTTTCTATTTGAATTATAAATTTTGGAAGATGGTTATTTACTTATATACATCTGTCACATAAAAAAAAAGATGTGAAATGGCTGTCACGGATGTCGATCGCAAGGCAAGTACATATGCTGTATGTCATTGTCCACTTGCCACAACACCTGCCACAAGTGCCAAGACACATGTCATGAGTGCCACGTCACCGACCACAAGTGCCACGTGACCTGCCACGTGACCAAGTTGTGGATTGTCCACTTGCCATGTCACCTGCCACAAGTTATGGGGTTCCTAGCACCAAGTGACCCCCAGATATGGGGGATATGTCAAGTACTTTTCTACAGCAGAGAATTACATTTTGTGAGCCGACTTTGGGGCCACGTATCTCGGGGCCACTTATAGCTAGAAACCCCAAATTTGGTATGCAAACACAGTAGAACTAGCACTACAACCTCTCCAAATTTAGTTTATATCACCAAGTAACCCCGAGATACGTGGACCCAAAGTCGGGTCGCAAAATATTTTCGAATTCGGTTGAAATAATTTCAAATGCAGTTGAAATAATTTCAAATGCAGTTGAAATATTTTCAAATCTGGTTGAAATTATTTCAACAGCATTAGAAACTATTTCAACTGCATTAGAAACTATTTCAACTGCATTAGAAACTATTTCAACCAGATTTGAAAATATTTCATCTGCATTAGAAACTATTTCAACCAGATTTGAAAATATTTCAACTGCATTAGAAACTATTTCAACCAGATTTGAAAATATTTCATCTGCATTAGAAACTATTTCAACTGCATTAGAAACTATTTCAACCAGATTTGAAAATATTTCATCTGCATTAGAAACTATTTCTATCACCAAGTAACCCCGAGATACGTGGACCCAAAGTCGGGTCGCAAAATATTTTCGAATTCGGTTGAAATAATTTCAAATGCAGTTGAAATATTTTCAAATCTGGTTGAAATTATTTCAACAGCATTAGAAACTATTTCAACTGCATTAGAAACTATTTCAACTGCATTAGAAACTATTTCAACTGCATTAGAAACTATTTCAACTGCATTAGAAACTATTTCAACCAGATTTGAAAATATTTCATCTGCATTAGAAACTATTTCAACCAGATTTGAAAATATTTCATCTGCATTAGAAACTATTTCAACTGCATTAGAAACTATTTCAACTGCATTAGAAACTATTTCAACCAGATTTGAAAATATTTCATCTGCATTAGAAACTATTTCTATCACCAAGTAACCCCGAGATACGTGGACCCAAAGTCGGGTCGCAAAATATTTTCGAATTCGGTTGAAATAATTTCAAATGCAGTTGAAAAAATTTCAAATGCAGTTGAAAAAATTTCAAATGCAGTTGAAAAAATTTCAAATGCAGTTGAAAAAATTTCAAATGCAGTTGAAAAAATTTCAAATGCAGTTGAAAAAATTTCAAATGCAGTTGAAAAAATTTCAAATGCAGTTGAAAAAATTTCAAATCATGTTGAAAAAATTTCAAATCATGTTGAAAAAATTTCAAATCATGTTGAAAAAATTTCAAATCATGTTGAAAAAATTTCAAATCATGTTGATACTATTTCAAGCGGATTCGAAAATATTTTGCGACCCGACTTTGAAAAAAAAAATGAAATTGATTCTAACAGTCTGCAGAAGATCTGCAAAAAAAAAAAAAGAAGTGAAATGGCTGTTAATAGTCTACAGGAGATCTGCTATTAAATTATATATTTTTTTCTATTCTGTTCTAATCTTTTCTATTTGAATTATAAATTTTGGAAGATGGTTATTTACTTATATACATCTGTCACATAAAAAAAAAGATGTGAAATGGCTGTCACGGATGTCGATCGCAAGGCAAGTACATATGCTGTATGTCATTGTCCACTTGCCACAACACCTGCCACAAGTGCCAAGACACATGTCATGAGTGCCACGTCACCGACCACAAGTGCCACGTGACCTGCCACGTGACCAAGTTGTGGATTGTCCACTTGCCATGTCACCTGCCACAAGTTATGGGGTTCCTAGCACCAAGTGACCCCCAGATATGGGGGATATGTCAAGTACTTTTCTACAGCAGAGAATTACATTTTGTGAGCCGACTTTGGGGCCACGTATCTCGGGGCCACTTATAGCTAGAAACCCCATTTGGTATGCAAACACAGTAGAACTAGCACTACAATCTCTTCAAATTTGGGGTTTATATCACCAAGTAACCCCGAGATACGTGGACCCAAAGTCGGGTCGCAAAATATTTTCGAATTCGGTTGAAATAATTTCAAATGCAGTTGAAATATTTTCAAATCTGGTTGAAATTATTTCAGCTGCATTAGAAACTATTTCAACCAGATTTGAAAATATTTCAACTGCATTAGCAACTATTTCAACTGCATTAGAAACTATTTCAACTGCATTAGAAACTATTTCAACTGCATTAGAAACTGTTTCAAATCTGGTTGAAATAGTTTCTAATGCAGTTGAAATAATTTCAAATCCAGTAGAAATATTTTTAAATTCGGTTGAAATATTTTTAAATCCGGTTGAAATATTTTCAAATCTGGTTGAAATAATTTCAAATGCGACAGATTTTTCGAATTCGGTCAAAAACGAAACAAAATCCGAAAACGAATTTAACGAATCTAACTAAACAAAATGAATTAATTAACGAATTAAAACGAAACAAAACAATTTTTTTCTTTTTGCACGTCTAACACAGATGTCGATCGCAAGGCAAGTACATATGCTCTATGTCATTGTCCACTTGCCACATCACCTGCCACAAGTTGTGTATTGTTCACTTGCCACAAGTGCCACGACACCTGCCACGAGTGGCACGACACCTGCCACGAGTGCCACGTGACCGGCCACACGTGCCACATGACCGGCCATGAGTGCCACATGACCGGCCACGTGACCAAGTTGTGGATAGTCCACTTGCCACGTCACCTGCCACAAGTTGTGGGGTTCCTAGCACCAAGTGACCCCAAGATAGGGGCGATATGTCAAGTACTTTTCTGCAGCAGAGAATTACATTTTGTGACCCAACTTTGGGGCCACGTATCTCGGGGCCACTTGAAGCTAGCAACCCCAAATTTGGTATGCAAACACAGTAGAACTAGCACTACAACTACAGACTATTAGTATCTATTTCGTTTTCTCACCAGATCTCCTGCAGACTATTAGCATCTATTTCTTTTTTTAGCAGATCTCCTTTCACGATTCGAAAATATTTTGCGACCCGACTTTGGGTCCACGTATCTCGGGGTCACTTGGTGATATAAACCCCAAATTGGAGAGGTTGTAGTGCTAGTTCTACTGTGTTTGCATACCAAATTTGGGGTTTCTAGCTATAAGTGGCCCCGAGATATGTGGCCCCAAAGTCGGGTCACAAAATGTAATTCTCTGCTGTAGAAAAGTACTTGACATATCCCCCATATCTGGGGGTCACTTGGTGCTAGGAACCCCATAACTTGTGGCAGGTGACATGGCAAGTGGACAATCCACAACTTGGTTACGTGGCAGGTCACGTGGCACTTGTGGTTGGTCACGTGGCACTCATGGCAGGTGTCTTGGCGCTTGTGGCAGGTGTTGTGCCAAGTGGACAATGAGATACAGCATATGTACTTGCCTTGCGATCGACATCCGTGACAGCCATTTCACATCTTTTTTTTTTATGTGACAGATGTATATAAGTAAATAACCATCTTCCAAAATGTATAATTCAAATAGAAAAGATTAGAACAGAATAAAAAAAATATATAATTTAATAGCAGATCTCCTGTAGACTATTAACAGCCATTTCACGTCTTTTTTTTTTTGCAGATCTTCTGCAGACTGTTAGAATCAATTTAATTTTTTTTTTTCAAAGTCGGGTCGCAAAATATTTTCGAATCCGCTTGAAATAGTATCAACATGTTTTGAAATTTTTTCAACTGCATTTGAAATGATTTCAACCGCATTTGAAACTATTTCAACCGAATTCGAAAATATTTTGTGACCCGACTTTGGGTCCACGTATCTCATGGTTACTTGGTGATAGAAACACCAAATTGGAGAGTTTGTAGTGCTAGTTCTACTGTGTTTGCATACCAAATTTGGGGTTTCTAGCTATAAGTGGCCCCGAGATACGTGGCCCCAAAGTCGGGTCGCAAAATGTCAAGCACTTTTCTGCAGCAGAGAATGACATTTTTCGACCCGACTTTGGGGCCACATATCTCGGGGCCACTTATAGCTAGAAACCCCACAAACCCCGCACTACAACATATCCAAATTTGGTGTTTCTATCACCAAGTAACCCCGAGATACGTGGACCCAAAGTCGGGTCGCAAAATATTTTTGAATTCGAAAATCGGTCGAAAACTAAACGAAATCCGAAAACGAATTTAACAAATGTAACGAATCTAACTAAATGAAATTAATTAATTAACGAATTAAAACGAAACTAAACTAAACAAATTTTTTCCTTTTGCACATGTCTATGCCCTGTACACGCGGTCGGATATTCCGATGGAAACAGTCAGATCGGATTATGTTGTCGGAAAATCCGATAGTGTGTGGGCTCTAGCGGACTTTTTCCATCTGAAAAAATTTGAGAGCAGGATCTAAAATTTTCCGACAACAAAATCCGATCAGACTTTTTCCAATCGTGTGTAGAGAATTCCGATGCACAAAGTGCCACGCATGCTCAGTAGAAATTTGGAGATGAAAGCTATTGGCTACTGGCCTCTACGTAGTCCCGTCATACGTTTTCTACGTCACCTCGTTCAGAACAATCCGATTTTCCGACAACTTTGTCCGACCGTGTGTGTGCAACACAAGCTTCGGACAAAATCCGTTGGAAAAGTCAGACGGATTTTGTGGTGGGTATGTCCGACCGTGCATACGGGGCATTAGTCGTGCACTTCACAAATCTGGCCTTTATGGAAAAGTGGCAAGAAGAAAGCCATTGTTGAAAGAAAGCCATAAGAAGTCCCGTTTGCAGTTAGCCATGTGGGTGACACAGCAAACACGTGGAAGAAGGTGATCTGATCAGATGAGACCAAAATTTTACTTGTTGGCCTTCTGTGTGGCAGAAAACTAACACTGCACATCACCCTGAACACACCATTCCCACCATGAAACATGGTGGTGGCAGCATCATGTTGTGGGGATGCTTTTCTTCAGCGGGGACAGGGAAGCTGGTTAGAGTTGATGGGAATATGGATGGAGCCAAATACAGGGCAATCTTAGAAGAAAAGAAAATCTGTTAGAGTCTGCACAAGACTTAAGACTGGGGTGGAGGTTCACCTTCCAGCAGGACAATGACCCTAAACATACAGCCAGAGCTACAATGGAATGATTTAGTTTAAAGCATATTCATGTGTTAGAATGGCCCAGTCAAAGTCCAGACCTAAATCCAATTGGGAATCTGTGGCAAGACTTAAAGATTGCTGTTCACAGATGCCCTTCATCTAATCTGACAGAGGTTGAGCTATTTTGCAAAGAAGAATGGACAAAAATTCTCTCTAGATGTGCAAAGCTGGTAGAGACATCCCCAACAAGACTTACAGCTGTAATTGCAGTGAAAGGGGGTTCTAAAAAGTATTGACTAAGGGGGGCTGAATACAAACACATGCCACACTTTTCACATATTTATTTAAAGCCATTTATCATTTTCTTTCCACTTCACAATTATGTGCCACTTTGTGTTGGTCTATCACATAAAATCCCAATAAAATTAATTTACATTTTTGGTGTAGCATGACAAAATGTGGAAAATTTCAAGGGGTATAAATACTTTTTCCAGGCACTGTATGCTATTGATGCTTTAAAAAAGAGATTAGGTGGGTCAATAGGTGTTTTCTTTGCAGGAGTAACCTGTCATGGCATACACCCACGGATCCTAAAAGAATTGAGCTCTGTCAGTTCAAAGCCATTGTTTCTTTTTACAATAGTTTTTATTGAAATTTCAAATAGAAGTAAAAGTTTCCATTATACAAGCATAAGAAAGCCTAAAGAAATATGCCATTGTGGTAGAAAGATACATAGAAGTTTAAGAGATTTCAGAAGTTATACACTTGAATGCATTTCAATGAGTAATTCTCATGTATAACTTAGTTTTATGAAGAATCACAATATAATCAACATAAGGAGACAAAACAAAAAATGATATATATATATATATATATATATTAGTATGACATTACCCATTTTCCCTGTTGCTCTTATAAATGTAGTATGGAGAGAAGAACGAAACTAAGATAACATGACCATGAAACCTTCTCATTAATCCCCATGGATTTGGTATCCAACAGGTTCGAGAGGGCATATAGGACGTTATGACAATGATCAGAAATCTACTACCTCTTTCCATACTACGCACATTTTTTAAATATCTCTTAAGGTATAACTAACTGGCTGTTCCAAAGAAACTCATACAAAAAGAGAAAGTGTCCCTGAGAGGGATATTCCAAACAAAAACAAAGAACATAAAGGAGTGGAGAAGAGTCCAGATAAGTAGGAAAATTGAATAAAAGGAGTGGCAATAGAGAGTATAGTGAGAGAAGAAGTACACTCTCTATCTAATCGGTATATAACCAACCAATAGAATTTTATAAAGCATAGTTAACCCGGGCTTCCACACTTTATCAAAATAAGTTTGTTTGTCAAACAAAATCACCAAAAAATGTTCATTGATCACAATCCATGACAATTTATTTTTCAAAAGTTCAAGGGGAATTGTAGGTGACTTCCAGGCTTTTGCAATCCCAGCAGCAGTGAATATGAAGGCTATAAGCTTTCTTGCATGTCCCGGAATATCCGCAACTGGGTATCCCAGTAATGCTTGCTGTGGTGATTTAACAAGATTCACCCGAGTCAAGGAGTATATTAAATTATAAATGCGGATCCAAAATCTTTTTATTTTCAGACATGTCCACCATATGTGGTACATTGTGCAATCCATGCCACACCTCCAAAAAACCCTGGGATATACGCGGCCACTCTTACTGGTACCATCTCAGCAATACTTTATAGTTGGCATCGATCAGGGAAGTATTAACATAGGATTTAGATCTTGTTCCCATGTATTCATATACAATAATTTGTCTGATTTAGAAATTAAAATCAAATATATTTTTGATTTGGGACCTGTATGTTTATCAAAAGATCTACATAAGTATTCCATCGAGATGGAAGTAGTTAGGTCAGACGTATGTTGTAAAGTCTTCAGAAAGTGTATAATCTGGGAATAATGGTGTATTTCTGAATAAGGAAATTGAAATTTCCCTTGTAGAGTTTGTATTGACAAAATACCTTTGTGGTGACAAAAAATCAGCAATCTTTATTTGTCCACCAGGCAAAAACCTGGGGATTGGGACCCAGGGTGAATGCAGGATTTCAAGTTAAGGGAGCCAAAAGAATATGTGGAGAGACAAATTTATGAAGTTTTGTTAGTCTATACCATAAGCTTAAAGAAAAGGCGAGTGTAGGGCACATTATAGCTGGTCTATTTTTGTTCTGTAACAACATTTTATGGCTGATCAGTTTCATTGGATGAAGAGATGATTAAATATCCATCCACAAGAGTTGTGGAGCCTGTGAGTGGTAACATATTAATTGAGCCAACTGTGTTAAATGAAAGTACTTAGCTAAACTTGGCAACCCAAAACCCCCCTGTAATTTAGGTATATGTAAAGTGCATTCACCCGGGGTCCCTTATTCCCCCAAATAAAGTTTGATATTTTGCACTGAAGCAACTTAAGATCCGACATATGGATTGAAATAGGGAGTGTTCTGAACAGGTATAGTAACCTCAGCAAGAGGTTCATCTTTATTGTGTATAGTCTACCGAACCATGATGGTGGAGAACTTGCCCAGAGTTGAAGATCTACCGACAGCTTTCTATAAAATGGGGGATTATTGGCTCGATATAAAGTGTGAAGGGAAGGAGTAAGGAAAATTGCTAGATAAGGAGCTTCTTTTTGCCATTGAAATGGGAATGAATTTTGTATCATTCGGACGGTGTCTGTTTTCAGGGTGGTTGATTTTAAGATCCGAAATGTTGGTATAGAATTGTAATGTATGATATAGATTAGGTAGCAATGTTATCGAGAGGAGAGGAGCATTAAAATATCATCCGCAAAAAGGGCACATTTATGTTTTCTGTCTCCACAATATATGCCTTTGATGTCAGGGTAATTTCTGAGCTTTATTGCCAAGGGTTCTAGAGCTAAAATTAAATAAGATGGGAGACAGGGGGCATCCTTGTCGCATTCCTCTGTGTATATTCATAACTGGGAACTGTATCCCTTCACAATAAGTCTAGCTGTGTACTGTATAAGGTTCGTAGTATAGTCAAGAAATTATGACAAAACCCATAGTGTTTTAATACATAAAATAGGTAGTCCCATGACAGAGTTGAAGGCCTTATGAAGGTCTAACAACAATAGAATTCCCCTCCGTGTACCATAATGGTCCCAGTTAGAGTATAGTGCCGTAATTATATTTATCAGTCTTTGGGTTTGATCGGGTGCTTGTCTTTCGGGGACAAACCCAACCTGGTCCGGATGGATATAATGGGATAAGAAAGTACTCGGAATGGTCAGTGGTGTAAAGTGGTGTCCCCCAGGGTTCTGTGCTGGGACCAGTCCTATTAATTTGTTCATAAATGACCTGGAGGATGGGGTAAACAGTTCAATCTCTGTATTTGCGGACGATACTAAGCTACGCAGGGCAACAACCTCTCCGCAAGATGTGGAAACCTTGCAAGAAGATCTGAACAAATTAATGGGGTGGGCAACTACATGGCAAATGAGGTTTAATGTTGAAAAATGTAAAATAATGCATTTGGGTGGCAAGAATATGAACGCAATCTACTCTGGTGGCATCAAGGATGGAAAAGGACCTGGGGGTCCTAGTAGATGATAGGCTCAGCAATGGCATCCAATGCCAAGCCTCTGCTGACAAAGTAAGCAGAATATTGGCATGCATTAAAAAGGGGATTAACTCAAGAGATAAAGCGATAATTCCCCCACTCTAGAAGACTCTGGTCCGGCCTCACCTGGAGTATGCTGTCCAGTTCTGGGCACCAGTCCTCAGGAAGGATGTGCTGGAAATGGAGCGAGTAAAGCTTATAAAGGGACTGGAGGATATTAGTTTTGAAGAAAGGTTACGAGCACTGAACTTATTCTCTATGGAGGAGAGACACTTGAGAGGGGATATGATTTAAATTTACAAATACTATACAGGTGACCCCACAATAGGGATAAAACTTTTCAGTGGAAGGGGGTTTAATAAGACACGTGGCCACTCATTAAGATTAGAAGAAAATAGGTTTAACCTTAGACTGCGTAGAGGGTTCTTTACTGTAAGAGCGGCAAGGATGTGGACTTTCCTTCCAAAGGCGGTGGTTTCAGCGGGGAGCATCGATCGTTTCAAAAAACTATTAGATAAGCCCCTGAATGATAACAGCATACAGGGATATACAACGTAATACTGACATATAATCACACACATAGGTTGGACTTGTGTCTTTTTTCAACCTCACCTACTATGTAACTATGTAAGGTGTTTAATCGTGTCGCTAATACTTTAATCATTATCTTAAGGTCCACATTGATAAGTGAGATTTGGCGATAATTCGCACAGTCTCCATGGTCTTTTCCTGATTTAGGTATGACGTGGGTAAAAGCAGTGCTTTCATGGGTTCGCAAGGGGGAGCCTTTTTTTCAAATTATTGAAAAAAGAACATAAATGTGGCACCAGTAAATCCGACTATTTTCTATAATAGTGTCAAGAAAAACCATTGGGACCCGATGCTTTTCGACGAGATGCTGTCTTATTTCACTTTCCGTGAAATCACTTTCCATCAATTCTGTATGATCTTTTGCCACCCGAGGGAGTGAGAGATTCTGAAATAATTTATCTGCAAGGACAGTGGAAAACGAATCTGGAGAGGCATAGAGCTTAGAATAGATATCAAAAATTCTTGGACTATTAGATGTGGATTTTGGACTAATTTGCCATTTTTTTAAAGTAGCTTTTGCATAGCTGGGGTGTATAATCGAGGAGTGAGTTTTTTCGCCAATAATGTGAATGGCTTGTCTCCTATGGTATAAAATCAGTGCCGAGACCATTGCAGATACTTCTCCGCTTTGGTGGTAAGGCTAAGATTTAGAATCGCACGCGCCATGTCATTCGTATAAGCTCTAATTGAGGATTAGATTTCTGTTCAGGCATGATAGGCCACAGTTCTACTTCTTGTTGTATCGTTTGTTCGTGGATACACTTAGTTCTAAAGCCTATTTGAATCATTTTGCCACAAATTGTGGCTTTATGAGCTGCCCAGATGATATTCGGGGAAATATCAGTGGTGTGGTTATTACTAAAATATTGTCGTATCGCAATATACCTATAACTATGTCACTATAGATAGAAGGTTCATTAAGTAGGGGGGCATTTAGGCGCCATGAGGAGGGCTTAGGCTTGAACCATAGATCTAATAAAGTGATTTGTACTGGGGAGTGATCAGACCATGGTTTGTCAGTCAAGTTAATAAAAGGAAGCAATGGCGATAGATTAAACAGATGATCCATTCTTGAATAAGTTCTGTGTACGTCAGAATAAAAAGTATAATCTCGAACAGTGGGGTCATGATCCCTCCGAATGCCTATAAGATCATAAGAGTATAATATTATATTATTATTTCTACATGAAGGGGAATCAGCATTGTCCAAACCCTCCCCTCGATAGGCTGAAGATGGAGAGAACTGTATTTGCTCACCTCTCGGCATCTGGAGCAGTTCATCTATGGACTGGGAAGATAAAGGATCCAGTACTTGGTAAGCCTGAGAGGCTGTTGATGTGTGTGGTAACACTGCCGACATGTGAGGAAAATCAGTGTTCTTCTGTGACTGGGCAGTGCGTGGAGCTCTTCTCTGTCCCGACGCCATCTTAGGTGAAGGGATCTGCTGAGGTACTGTGTGACGATTTTGTCGACTTGGGTGGCTTATTCTTTACCGCTCCCATGGTTCTACAGGGCATGTTCAAGTCCCCAAGCTGAAGAGAGTGACCATCCGCTACTCCTGGGGCTCCTAATCGCTTATTATAAGCTTGAAAAGGGCAGAGTCTGGTCAGATCATGTCCGATCCCGGGGCCACACGCATGCGCACTAAAGCCATTGTTTCAAATTTTTAGGGACTGAAATGGTACCACTGGATTGGCGTAGGGCCAATGTGGGGTCTATATTAAAAAAGGGATCAAAGTCTTTACCAAGTAACTATAGACCTGTTAGATTAAGTTCTATAGTTGGGAAGATACTGGAGAGTTTAAAAAAAGACCACATAGATGAGTGCTTGCTGGAAAAAAAAATATTTTAAGCAACAGACAGCATGAGTTCATGAAAGACAGAAGTTGTAAAACAAATCTGATTTCTTTTTATGAGGAGGTAAGTGAAACCTTGGATAGAGGGGTGGCTGTGGATGTGGTATACTTGTATTTTGCAAAAGTGTTTGACACAGTTCCCCACACACGGTTAATGTGTAGGTAAAGTGTACAGGCTTGGAAAGTTCTGTTTGTAAATGGATAGAAAACTGTCTAAAAGTCAGAATTTAGAAGTGGTTAATAATTCTTACTGTGAATGGTCTTGGGTTATCAGTGGTGTAGACCAAGGTTCAGTGTTGGGACCCTTACTTTTTAATATATTTTTAAATGATATAGGGTCTTGGATTAAAAGTACAATTTCAGTGTTTGCAGATGACACCAAGCTATGCAGTGAAATAAAGTCCTTACAGGATGTCTCCAACTTACAAGCTGACCTCAATGCACTATTTAATTGGGCACCTATGTGGCAAATGAGGTGTAATGTTGATAATTGTAAAGTTATACACTTGGGAGCTAAAGAATATGCATGCATCATACATACTAGGGGGAGTATAACTGGGGGAATCAATGGTGGAGAAGGATCTGGATGTTTTGGTAGATCATAAGCTTAATAGCATGCAATGCCATGCTGCAGTTTCCAAAGTGAGAAAAGTCCTTTCTTGTATTAACCATTTCAGCCCCGGAAGGATTTACCCCTTTAATGACCAGGCCATTTTTTGCAATACGGCACTGCGTTACTTTAACTGACAATTGCACGGGTATACGACGCTGTTCCCAAACAAAATTGATGTCCACAAATAGAGCTTTCTTTTGATGGTATTTGATCACCTCTGTGGTTTTTATTTTTTGCACTATAAACTAAAAAGCCTGCCAATTTTGAAAAAAAAAACAATATATTTTACTTTCTGCTATAATACATATCCAAAAAAAATATAAAAAAACATGAGCATATATTGATTGGTTTATGCATAAGTTATAGCATCTACAAAATAGGGGATAGATTTATGGCATTTTTTTTACTAGTAATGGCGGTGATCAGTGATTCTTTGTGGGACTGTGATATTGCGGCAGACACCTTACTGACATTTTTTACACTTTTTTGGGAACTTGTGACATTATTACAGTGATCGCTGCTAAAAATATGCACTGACATTGTACTAATGACACTGGCAAGGAAGGGGTTAACATCAGGGGCGATCAAGGGGTTAACTGTGTTCCCTGTTTGTGATTACTAACTGTATGGGGCACTGTGTGACTGCTTAGCAGGAAGACCAACCTCAGTGTAATCCCCTGACCGGGATCTGCCTTGTTTACTTCGGCAGCTCCCTATTCTGCCTCTGCGGGGACCTGCTAATTGCCTTTCCCCACTGGCCAATCAGAGCATGTGTGTGCTGCTGGTGGCGCGCGTGTGCACCCAAAAAAGCTACTGCACGAATCACTGTACTGTTACGGCAATTTGCGCAGCCGAGCCACCTTGCTGCAGTACATCTGCGGCGGGTGGTCGGCAAGTGGTTAAGATAGATATGGACTCCAGAGAGAGATATCATTTTGCCCCTGTACAAATCATTAGTAAGACCTAATCTGGAATATGCAGTTCAGTTTTGGGCACCAGTTTTCAAAAAGGATATTGGGGAACTGGAAGTGCAGAGAAGGGCAACCAAACTAATAAGAGGCATGGAGGAGCTCAGCTATGAGGAAAGACTAGCTGAACTGAATTTATTCTCTCTTGAGAAGAGGACAATAAGGGGAATATGATCAACATGTATAAATACATAAGTGATCCATATAGTGAACTTGGTGTTGAGTTATTCACTTAAAGGTCATCACACAGGACAGGGGGCAGTCTTTACATTTAGAGGAAAATAAATTTCTTCTCCAAATACAGAAAGATTTATTCACAGTAAGAGCTGTGAAAATGTGGAATAGACTCCCTCAAGAGCTGGTTCTGGCCAGCTCGGTAGATTAGTTTAACCACTTGACCACTGGGCACTTAAACACCCCTAATAACCAGACCAATTTTCAGCTTTCGGTGCTCTCACATTTTGAATAACAATTACTCATTCATACAACACTGTACCCATATGAAATTTTTGTCCTTTGTTCACACAAATAGAGCTTTCTTTTGGTGGTATTTAATAACCGTTGGGTTTTTTATTTTTTGCGCTATAAAAGAAAAAAGACTGAAAATTCGGTAGAAAAATTCATTTATAAAATTTAGCAAATTTGTAATTTTTCTTGATAAATTTTGGCCAAAATTTATACTGCTACATATCTTTGGTAAAAATAAGTACAAATTGGGGTATATTATTTGGTCTTTGTGAAAGTTATAGAGTCCACAAGCTATGGTGCCGATCACTGAAAATTTATCACACCTGAAGTACTGACGGATTCATTTCTCGAGACCCTAACATGCCAGAAAAGTACAAATACCCCCCAAATGACCCCTTTTTGGAAAGAAGACATTCCAAGGTATTTAGAAAGAGGCATGGTGAGTTTTTTGAAGTTGTCATTTTTTTCCCACAATTCTTTGCAAAATCAAGATTTTTTTTTTCTTTTTTTTTTTTCCACAAAATTGTCATATTAGCAGGTTATTTCTCCCACACAGCATATGCATACCACAAATTACACCCCAAAAACACATTCTACTATTACTCCTGAGTACGACGATACCACATGTGTGAGACTTTTACACAGCGTGGCCACATACAGAGGCCCAACATGCAGGGAGCACCTTCAGGCGTTCTGGAGCACCCAGGGCAATTCTGACATTTCTCTCCTACATGTAAAAATCATAATTTATTTGCTAGAAAATTACATAGAACCCCAAAACATTGTATATGTTTTTTTTAGCAAAGACCCTAGAGAATACAATGGCGGTCGTGGTACTTGCGCAGCAATTTTTCGAACACGTTTTTTTGGGAAAAAAAATGTTTTGTGCTTTACAAAAAACAAAACTGTAAATTTAGCCCAATGTTTTTGCATAATGTGAAATATGAAGTTACGCCGAGTAAATAGATACCTAACATGTCACCCTTCAAATTGCACACACTCGTGGAATGGCGCCAAACTTCGCTACTTAAAAATCCCCGTAGGCGGCGCTTTAATTTTTTTTACTGGTTACATGTTTTGAGTTACAGAGGAGGTCTAGGGCCAAAATTATTGTTCTCGCTCCAACGTTCGCAGCGATACCTCACATGTGTGGTTTGAACACCGTTTTCATATGTGGGTGGGACTTATGTATGCGTTCGCTTCTGCATGCGAGCACACGGGGACAGGGGCGCTTTAAAAAAAAAATGTATTGTTCATTTTTCTTTATTTATTTTAGTTTGACACTTTTTTTCCCCCCAAAAAATTTTTTGATCACTTTTATTCCTATTACAAGGAATGTAAACATCCCTTGTAATATGAATATGACATAACAGGTCCTCTTTACAGTGAGATATGGGGTCAATAAGACCCCACATCTCACCTCTAGGCTGGAAAGCCTGAAATAAAAAAAATAAAAAAACGATCCTGGCTTCGATCGTAGTGAGTATCGCAGGGTATGGCAGGGTATCGCAGAGTATCGCAGAGTATCGCAGGGTATGGCAGAGTATGGCAGAGTATTGTTGGGTATTGCAGAGTATTGTTGGGTATTGCAGAATATTGCTGGGTATTGCAGAGTATTGCTGGGTATTGTAGAATATGGCAGAGTATTGCAGAGTATTGTTGGGTATTGCAGAATATTGTTGGGTATTGCAGAGTATTGCAGGGTATCGCAGAGTATCGCAGGGTATCGCAGAATATCGCAGGGTATCGCAGAATATCGCAGGGTATTGCAGAGTATTATTGGGTATTGCAGAGTATTGTTAGGTATTGCAGAATATTGCAGGGAATCGCAGCATATCGCAGGGTATCGCAGGGTATCGCAGAGTATGGCAGGGTATCGCAGAGTATGGCAGGGTATCGCAGAGTATGGCAGGGTATCGCAGAGTATTGCAGGGTATTGCAAAGTATTGCAGGGTATTGCAGTGTATTGCAGAGTATTGCAGGGTATTGCAGGGTATTGCAGAGTATTGTTGTGTATTGCAGAATATTGTTGGGTACTGCTGGGTATCCATCCATCCATGCTCAGCCATCCCTCCATACCCTGCAATACCCAGCAATACACTGCAGGCTATTGCTGTGTATTGCAGGGTATGGAGGGATGGCTGAGCATGGATGGATGATTTTTTTTTTGCCTTCCTCTGTAACTGTGGGTGTAGGATTGTGTATGATTTTTATTTTTTTTCCTTTTTATTGGTTGAACTAGATGGACTTGTGTCTTTTTTTTAACCTGACTAACTACTGTATGTCATCAAATGCCCAAATGTGAGGGTTACCAATAGTAACAGTTACAACTGTTCACACGAGGTAACGCTTTTATAGCAATAGGGGTCTGTTAAAATATATCAAGGCATTGACATTTTGCAGGTACAATCTTTTTTGCAGGCTAGCCATTCAATAGCATTTTACTAAAATTGACCTGTATGCCGTTGAAATATGCACTTCTCTTCTTCCTTATTTAAACACAAAAGAATTATAGATAGCAAAAAAACTTTCTTTTCCCTCTTGTAATCTTGTCACAGTAAGCGGTCGTAGCTGAGAATGAATGACTACGCAAAACAAAGAATGTCAAGCTGGGCAAGAAGAATTACCATCCTACTGTTTAAAATAACCCTTATCCAGGAGATGATTTTTATAAAACAGTTATTTTATAGCAAATTTGTATTCAGAACTTGCTTGCATTATTGGTTGCAGCAAATTAATTCTGGATGTTCCAGTTATTTGCAGTTATTTTCTCCTTTTTGGTCAAATACACCAATAAAAGTTCTTGGTTCAATGTGTTTGATAGGTGCAAAAAAGTCCTGTTGATCTTGTCAGACATCCACTGAGCTGTTAACTTCCTGTACATGCTGCCTGTGCTGACACTTATCAGTTCTCTGTACTACAGAACACCTCTATGTTATGGAGTAAAGGATGGGGAGTTTTTCTGTATTCCACACATATTTCCTATCCTAGGTTGACAACACTGCTTTTCCATAAATTCAGTAAATTGAGTTTTGTTAAACTAGGACAGGGAGCATGTTAAGCTGGTCATAGATAGAATTTTAAATGAAAAGGAAAAGACTTAGGAAAATTTGTACAGAAATTTTCAGAACATTGTTTTTTTGTTCAAAAGATTTTGTTTGCTTTTAACATTTGCATTCGGAATGATTGGACTTTACCAAACAAAAGGCACATACACTGTTGGAAATTCATTTGCTCGAGAACATTTTTCTCTTGATTTTCTCATCGCTGCAGTCGAAAACAAATGTTGACTTGACCCACTAATGATTGGAAAAATTAACAAACTTTCTTAAAACATTCTTTTCTTAAGAATATTCATTCAAAATTCTACCCATCTATGGCCAGCTTTAGTCACAGAAGCACCAGGTAAAAATAAAAGAAAAAGAAGAAAAGCCTAGGCAGCCCATAGATAATTCAACTTTCTTTCCTTCTACCACAGTTGAAAAGTAAGAAAATAACTTGATTCCCCCATCAACACACTCGGTCAGGGGAAAACGCCTACCCAGCTGGCGTAACACTGTGATTATTGCTATAATAGTAATAGGCAGTAATCAAATGTAAAAAATTGTACAGGTGGCTTGTACCCAAGTTGGTCGATGGATTAACTTGTGTACAATCAGCCTGCCCATACAGAAATTGAATCTTGGCAGGTCCCTGCTTAACCGGATTAATTTTGATCCATGGCTGGCTCTAAACAAATAAAGCAGCCAGACACATCTAAGAACTTGTAAGGTGCAATGTTTTAAATTTTTGTTCTTGAGTTATATGCACCTAAGCTGAAAAAAGATTGAGAAGTTCAGATTCTCAAACCTCTTGCAGTTTTGGTCTAGAGGTAAGCAAACCAAACCCTCGGGCAACCTCTGTGAATTTTGACTCAAAAGTGGAAAACATTCTTACTGAGGTCCAAGAGAAGCCAAAATATTGGTGTATTTAAATTTGATTATTATAACTGTAAATAATATTATATGTAATAAAAACAACCGATCATTTTTAAACTTTTTGCCATTACTATCTTAGGCATTAAATAACTATTGGTAACTGTTGGTAAAAGCGTATTGGTAAAAGCGTCTTTCCTCCATATGTAACTGATGTCCTCTTAAGCCCCATACACACGGTCGGATTTTCCGATGGATTCTGTCCTATCAGACAATGTTGTCGGAAATTCCGACCGTGTGTAGGCACCATCGGACAGTTTCCATCGGATTGTCTGACGGACAAAGTCCTATCTCCTGCTGGATAGATTTTTTGACAACAAAGTCCGATCACACCAAATCCGATCGTGTGTAGCGAATTCTGACGGACAAAGTGCTACGCATGCTCAGATCACATTACAAGACCAAAGCTATTGGCTACTAGCCTCTACGTAGTCCCGTCGTAGGCAACAAACGTCACCACGTTCAGAATGATCGGATTTTCCGACAACTTTGTCCGACCGTGTGTACGCAAAACCAACATCGGACAAAGTACGACGGACATGATCCGACGGACCTGGTCCTCGGATAATCCGCGCGTGTGTATGGGGCTTTAGTCTTTGACAAATTAAGTTACTTTTTGCCAAAGTTTTATACTGCCTTTGGATACAGTTAACCTAAATGGGAAATCGAGGTGAGCACTGACACACCCATGCCCCTGCATGATTATTAACTGTGCATTGGTAGGGCAGGGCTCACTTGCTTCCACCCCCTTTGCTATGAGCGCCCCTGTGAATTTTTTTCCAGGTAGTCATTCTGAAACTCCCTTTTCCCCCTTATGTGTTGTAATGGTATTAGTCTCAGGGAAGCAGCTGGTGCCAGTGACTGGTGCACTTTCAATCAGTGATACATAATTATTCTGCTCCTGTGGAGAAGAGAGCGGATGGGAGAGGGAATGCACTGTCAACTACGCTAGCTCGAAATCACTGCCACTGTCAAAATAGGACAAAATGCTACATGTACTTTGTCTCCTGGGGGCAGGATATAAGATATTTTTATGTTGAGATATCTTATTGAATTTTTAATTAGATTAAAAACACAAGATCCTAATGAGCATAGGGCCTAAGATGAAGGCACCAGACCCAGTGGGGTTGATTTACTACAGGCAAATCAGATGTTCACTCTAGAAGGAAATTTTAACTTACAAGTGAATTTCTCCTTGGCTTGGGAAATGTGGTAAAAAGACATTTTGCAAAGAATACCCAACCATGTTGAAGGGATAAAAAACTATTTTTACTTGCACCTGACTGGATCATTAGGGATACTTTGCGATATCCTTTGCAAAGTTATAGCGGACCTTCATTCATTTTTTCATCTTTCCATCTATTAAATCTTCTGCTCTTGTTGTTTTAAATTTGGATAGTAAAACATTTTTTTTCTGCCAGTAAATACCTTATACAGCCCACTTCCTGTTTCTTGTCTGGTCATTAGTCTAGGCTTATGATATCATGCACAGCTCTCTCTCACTCTCGAGAGTTTGCCAGGAAGGGGGGGGGTGAGTCATAAGAGGGCCAATGAGAGCTGCAGGGCTGCAGAGCTGGAGGTGTGCCTCCGTGTGTCTGTGTAAATCCAGGAAGTGAACTGTGGGCTTCAGCTTCCCACAGTTCAAATGACTGCAGCCAGACTTAGTAGAGGGAGATTTCTGCAGCATATTTGGCAAGTACAGAATCCCAGTGCATATAAAATAATATGCAAAGTGGTTGGAGGGAAGCATCAGAATTACAAAAATGTTTTTATAAAAAATTATGTGAGCAGACTGCAGTTCCTTTTTAACAGCCTATTTGCCTTTAGTAAATCAACCTCAATACAAGTGCTTTCACACCGACCGAGGCGTCGGCGGCATCTGCGGTAAAGTGCCGCTATTATTAGCTTCGCTTTACCGTCATTTTAGTGGCGCTATTCGGCTGCTAGCGGGGCTTTTTTAACCCTGCTAGCGGCTGAAAAATGGTTAAAAACGTCCGCAAAGCGCCGCTGCACACTTTTTTTACCGTCCTGCAAGCGCACCGCTCCAGTGTGAAAGCGCTGGGTTTTTTACACTGGAGAGACAGGAGAGGTTCTTGGAAAGAAGAAAGAAATGGCAGCACATCCAGAACTTTCGATTGCCTTTTATTTTGTTTCACAAGGTTAACACCAAATACACCAAACGGTGGTCACGTAGATGCGTTTCACACATACATCTTGTGGTAATGATTAAGCACAAGATGTATGCGTCTACGTGACCACCGTTTGGTGTCTTTGGTGTTATCCTTGTGAAACAAAATAAAAGGCAATCGGAAGTTCTGGATGTGCAGCCATTTCTTTCTTCTTTCCAAGTTTCCCACAGAGGCGGGTCGGGGCTTGCACTCTGCAAGATACTCCAATCAGCCTTATCCTTATACACCTGGAGCAGTGGTTCTTTTTCTTGTATTTTTAGCACTGTTGTGCCTGTAAAGCACCTCACTGTGAAAGCAGTCTAAATTTTACCTCCATCTACACTTGCATTTTACACTTGACAAAAGTAAACCAAGATTGCACTCTGTTTCACAGAGTAATGTGCCACTATCAAATGTACACACGTTAAGATTTTCTTGTTTTGTTTTTTTTCTTGAAAATGATGTAAAAAATAAGTTATTGCATTGTTAACAATAATTTGAAATAATGTAAGTGTTCTCAGGGGCTAAAGTGGGCTTCACAGTTAAATTATATTCTGGAGAATATACTATCATCTTTTCTATTCTCTGTCACACCAAGCTGTCCATTAAAACTGTTTAAGTAATACAATACAACATGACAAGGAAAAGAAGTATATAATTAAATTGCATCAGTGCCAGTGCATTGGTACTGCCAAACAGTTTTGTCTGCTAACGGTAATGGTTGTAGGGCTTCGGGTTGACCATGATTCTTTAAAATAGAGTCCAGGCACTTTGGATTCTTAATTTAATTGTTAGATCTCTGTGGGACCTCCATTAATTTGCAGTGACCCTAAGGAAAATAATTATAAATGCAATTTAATTCCCTCAATGTAGTACCAGCGAATAACATTATACACACAATACCCATCTCAAAATGTCAAAATGGGATGTCAGATACTCAGTTTACAAAAATGCTGAATCTTTCGAAATTACAATTAAATTAACTTGTAAAATGTTTGATCTGCTGCTCTACTTTATTCCTAAGTAAGGATGAACCAAATTAGAAATGTTACCTTGGATGGAATTTTGCTGAAAATCCTCACTTTTGATCTAAATTTTACCGTTTCTACAGAATGAATTGGAGCTAATGGGATGAGAAAACTAAGGAGTGCCTCGTGTTTTTTCATCATAATGCATTCTATGCATTAAGGTGAAAAAACACCTGCCAGTGACTGGCCCCCCAGCCCCTCCGTTTTTACTTACCTGAGCTCTGGAACTTCACCCGGCAGAGACGTTCTCTTCCTCTGCCCCGGGTTCTAGGGCTCTTGATTGGATAGAATGGTAGCAGCGCAGCCATTGGCTCCCGCTGCTATCAATCAAATCCAATGACGCGGGTGCCAGGGACGGGGCTGAGTTTGGTATTCGTGTCTATGGACGCAAATGCTGGACAAGGTAACCCCTGGGAGAACGCTTCTCCTAGGGGGTTATCTGATGCAGGGAGGAGCCACAAGAGCTGCCGAGGGACCCCAGAAGAGGATGTTTGGGGCCACTCTGTGCAAAACAAACTGCACAGTGGAGGTAAGTATGATATGTTTGTGTTTTAAAAAAAAAAAAATTAGCCTTTACAATCACTTTAAGTTTGTAAAGTGTTTTAAATGGCTCCTGTGGGTTAAAGTTTCTTTCCACTTTTTTGAACCTGTCCTTGTGCCATAATGTGTCCCCTCATCAGTAGGGATGGGCCCGGTGTTTGATTCAAACCCATGTTCGAATCGAACATCGACCGTTCGACTGCTCGTCGAAACCAGAACTCTGAGGGCCGTTCGCATCAAATTCGTGTGATGCGAACGGTCCACAATGCACTGCGCCAGTCGCAGTGCATTGCTGGCTGATGATTGGCCAAGCATGCACTGTGACCCCGCATGCTTGGCCGGCGGCCTCGTGTAGTGTGTTCCGGCGTTAGGAACAGTGTCAGTGACAGACTGTACTGTACGGTGTACACACTATATCTGCTTGTGATTCATTTCTGTGTGGGGAATAGTGTAGGGAAAGAGGAAAAATAGGCAGGGATAGTTTATTCTTCTCAGTGCTGTTCTCAATCTCTACCAATCCAGCCATCTGCAGGAGTTAGTGTGTGTGTGCTGTGTGAGTATAGCACAGCAGTAGCACACTAAACCACCTTACCCTGTATCTGCCCTTCTGCCCTGTTGTCATCTAAGGCAGCCATCTGCAGGAGTTAGTGTGTGTGTGCTGTGTAAGTATAGCACAGCACACTAAACCACCTCACCCTGTATCTGCCCTTCTGCCCTGTTGTCATCTAAGGCAGCCATCTGCAGGAGTAAGTGTGTGTGTGCTGTGTGAGTATAGCACAGCACACTAAACCACCTCACCCTGTATCTGCCCTTCTGCCCTGTTGTCATCTAAGGCAGCCATCTGCAGGAGTTAGTGTGTGTGTGCTATGTGAGTATAGCACAGCACACTCACCCTGTATCTGCCCTTCTGCCCTGTTGTCATCTAAGGCAGCCATCTGCAGGAGTTAGTGTGTGTGTGTGCTGTGTGAGTATAGCACAGCACACTAAACCACCTCACCCTGTATCTGCCCTTCTGCCCTGTTGTCATCTAAGGCACCCATCTGCAAGAGTTAGTGTGTGTGTGCTGTGTGAGTATAGCACAGCACACTAAACCACCTCACCCTGTATCTGCCCATCTGCCCTGTTGTCATCTAAGGCAGCCATCTGCAGGAGTTGGTGTGTGCTGTGTGAGTATAGCACAATATACACTACCCATTACAATGTCTGGAAGACCAACAAGGAGAGGCAGACAGTCACTAGCCAAGAAAACAGGGCAAGCAGGCTCTGTGTCTCGAGACAACAGTGCTGGTCGTGGACGCGGTGCATTGTCATCAGCAAGTGGCCATGGGACACGATTGTCCTTATTTTCGGCAGCTGGACATGTTGAGCCGCATCATGCCGAAGGCTTGGTAGAGTGGATGACCAAGCCCTCCTCATCCTCCTCATCCTCTCTCACCCAGGTTTAGGGTACTGGCAAAGCAGCTGCCAACGCGTACTCAATGTCATCATCAGGCACCCCTTCGCTAGACCCACCATGTCCTCCTGAGGAGTCCCCCGAACTGTTTGAGCACAGTGTTGGGTACATGCTCCAGGAGGATGCCCAGTGTTTTGAAGCCGATGATGATACCCAGCTAGAGGAAGGCAGTAGCGTGAGCGCAGAGAGAGGGGATGCTCAAGGACAGCAATCTGGCAGTCATGTTCCACCAGCTGCAGCTTACTGCCAGGCTTGCTCCAGTGGTGAAGAGGGAGGGGATGATGAGGTCACTGACGCCACGTGGGTGCCTGAACAGAGAGAGGAGGAAGAGGAGGAGGAGGAGAAAGAGGAAGAGGAGGAGGCGGCACATCTCCAACGAGGCAGGATGCCCTCCGGGGCCAGCTTGAGGCCAGCACACCAACTGAATCAAACCGCAGAGCTCCGCCTGTGCAGGGCGCTGCCTCTGCATATTATTACAAAACTTCTTTGGTGTGGGCCTTTTTTGAGATGAGTGCATCAGATCGCACCGCTGCTATTTGCAACATATGTATCAAGCGTATCTCGCGTGGCCAAAACATCAGCCGCTTTGGCACCACAAGCATGACCAGACATATGTTGACCTGCCATGCAGCTCGTTGGCAAGCGCACATTAAAGACCCACACCAAAGAACAAAGCGGACTTCTCCTTGCTCCTCATCAGCTGGGATCTCCAACCCCACTATACTTTCAGTCCTCTCTGAAAGCTGCACTGAGAGGAATGAAGATGTAGAATTAGGTGTGTCACAGCCAAGTTCTGCGGGCACTCTCATAGCAGTACACCCACATCCGATTGTACCAGGCAAATTTCCCTGCCCCAGCTGCTGGACCGTTGAAAGAAGTTTACTCCCAGCCATCCACATGCCCAGCGGTTGAATGCTACCTTGGCTAAATTGCTAGCACTTCAACTGCTGCCTTTTCAGTTGGTAGACTCGGCCCCCTTCCGTGAGTTTGTTCAATGTGCGGTTCCTCAGTGGCAGGTTCCCAAACGCCACTTTTTCTCACGGAAGGCGATTCCGGCTCTCTACCGGCATGTGGAAGGCAATGTCTTGGCCTCGCTGGACAGAGCGGTCATCGGTAAGGTACATACTACCGCTGACTCACGGTCCAGCAGGCATGGACAGGGACGTTACCTGTCTTTCACGGCCCATTGGGTCACTCTTTTGGCAGCTGGGAAGGATGCAGGACAAGGTGCAGTATTGTTGGAGGTTGTTCCGCCACCACACCTCCAAAATGCTACTACTGGTTGTGACACACCTCTCTCCTCCACCCCCTCCTCTTCTTCTTCCTCCATGGCCTCTTTGAGTGCTCTGTCCTCAGAACCAGCGGTGCTCCGTAGGCGTCCAAGGGGCTACGCAAGTACGCAGGCAAAAAGATGCCATGCTGTGCTTGCGCTGGTGTGTTTGGGGGACAGGAGCCACACTGGGGCAGAGGTTCTGTCAGCTCTGCAGGGGCAGGCCGAGAGGTGGTTGACGCCATGCCAGCTTAAGCCAGGAATGGTGGTTTGTGACAATGGCACCAACCTCTTCTCCGCCCTGCGACAGGGACAGCTGACCCATGTGCCCTGTATGGCTCACGTCCTTAACCTGGTGGTGCAGCGGTTCTTGGGCAGGTACCCAGGCTTACAGGATGTCCTGAGGCAGTCTGTGTGCATTTCCGCCGATCAAATAATGCCAGTGCTCGGCTGGCTGAGCTGCAAAAGGAGTTGAACCTGCCCAAGAACCGCCTTATATGTGACATGCCCACCAGGTGTAACTCAACGTTGGCCATGCTGCAGCGACTGCACACGCAGCGGAGGGCCATCAATGAGTACCTGTGCGACTACGGGACCAGGACAGGGTCAGGGGAGCTCAGATTTTTTTCCCCATGCCAGTGGAGCATGATCAGGGATGCATGCACTGTCACCATTTGAGGAGGCCTCGAGGATGGTGAGCAGTGACAGTGCATGCATCAGTGACACTGTACCTCTTGTCCACCTGTTGGAGCATACGCTGCATGGAATAATGGACAGGGCACTTGAGGCAGAACAGAGGCAAGAAGAGGAGGACTTCCTTGCCTCTCAAGGCCCCCTTTATCCAGACAGTGTTCCTTCACTCCCACCCATCACACAGGAAGAGGATGAGGAGGAGGAGGAGGAGGAGGATTGTGTCAGCATGGAGGTGGAGCCTGGCACTCAGCATCAGCAGCAGCAGTCTTTTAGGGATGATTTACAGTCCCAAGAAACCAGTGGACTTGTACGTGGCTGGGAGGAGGTGGCTGCGGATCATGTCGTCCTCAGTGACCCAGAAGACTCCGGACCGAATGCGTCAGCTAACCTACATTGTATGGCCTCCCTGATCCTGCAAAGCCTGCGGAAGGATCCTCGTATTCTTTGGATCAAGGAGAGGGACCATTACTGGCTGGCCACTCTCCTTGATCTACGGTACAAGGGTAAGGTTGCGGACCTTATCTTGCCGTCGCAGAGGGAGCAGAGGATGAGACATCTCCGGGAGGCCTTGCAGAAAGGTCTGTGCAACGCGTTCCCAGAGACTGGGAGGTTACAAACTCCTGGTCCTGGACGACGAGTTGCTGAGGCTTCAGTCAGTAGCAGAAGGAGCGGTGGGGAAGGTGGACGTCTGATATATATGGTGCAGGAATACCTAGGGGCAAGGTCAGACTTGGACACCTTTCCCACCGAAAATCCTCTGGCTTACTGGGTCTTGAGGATGGATCACTGGCCAGAGCTTGCACAGTATGCAATTGAGCTACTGGCCTGTCCTGCATCCAGCTTTCTTTCCGAACACGCATTCAGTGCTGCTGGAGGCTTTGTCACCGATCACAGGGTGCGCCTGTCCACCGACCTGAAGATGATATAACTGAATAATTTATTTTGACATGTCACATCCCTTCAAGACTGCCTATGCTGATGCTGAGTGACTGTCCTGTTATGTTGACTGACTATCCTCTTCCTCCTCGATAATCCTGATGATAGCTTGGAAGAACATTTTTGTTTCTGGGTGCAACCACCAGTGGCTAAGGCCCAATTTTTCAGCCCTTGTTTAACAGGGGCGTGTAATTACAATTTGTTTATGCAATGCTTTGCAACAGGTCTGATTTCTGTGCTCCAAGTACAGTATCTGTGAGGGGTTGCAGTGTTGTGGCACCAGCACCAGTGCCTAAGGCACAATTTTTCAGCCCCTGTTTAACAGGGGCGTGTAATTACAATTTTTTATGCAATGCTTTGCAACAGGTCTGATTGCTGTGCTCCAAGTACAGTATCTGTGAGGGGTGGCAGTGTTGTGGCACCAGTGCCTAAGGCCCAATTTTTCAGCCCTGTAATTACAAATCTTGGTCTAATAATTCACAGCAGGGCCCTGCGCCCACCAAGAGTAACTGTGAGGGCTTACAGTGTTGTGGCAACACCGTCCACCACCACCACCACCAAAGGCCCAATTTTTCAGCCTCTGTTTAACAGGGGCGTGTAATTACAAATCTTGATCTAATAATTCACAGCAGGGCCCATTCCTGTGCCCACCAAGAGTAGCTGTGAGGGCTTACATTGTTGTGGCAACACCAACATCTAATGGGGCAAATTTCTGCAGAGTATATACGGTAGGCCCCTACTTTCAAACATCCAACTTAGAAACGACTCCTACTTGCAAACGGAAGGAGAAAACAGGAAGTGAGAGGAAATCTACCCCTAGGAAGGAAAATTCTATCCTGTTAGATTTAATTTGGGAAAAAGGTATCTCCTCTCTACTGATGCTTTATCACCAATCCTTGTTTCAATAAAAACCACACTTTTCCAAAAATATTTGTCATTGGGACGGAAAGTGAGGTGAAATGTTCTGAACAGGTGCACAGACAGCAAAACAAATTTACCTGTTCAAAATTACAAACAGATTCTACTTAAGAACAAACCTACAGTCCCTGTCTTGTTTGCACCGCCTGTATACTGCTGTTCAGAGTATATAGGGTTGTAGTAGGTATAGGGTTTTATGGGGTAGCCATGCCATTTTTCTCAAAGATTTCCATCCATAAAGCCGCAAGCAGTTTTAAATGGCTTCTTTTTTTCCTTAACAAATGTCATTTTTTTGCAGGGACAGTTCTAAACACAAGAAACACATGCCACTTCACAGGCATACTTTAGACACTCCCCAGGTACCATATTTAAAGGAATATTTCACTTTTTTTTCACTTTATGCATCATTAAAATGACTGCTCCCGAAAAAACGTCCATTTTTAAAACTTCTTTTTGCATTGATACATGTCCCCTGGGGCAGGACCCGGGTCCCCAAACCTGTTTTATGACAATAACATGCATATTGGCCGTTATAATTAGGGTTGCCACCTCATCCCTTTAAAACCGAACACATATGAATTACACAGGTACTGTGACTGATTAAGGTGGTAATTAAACTCACTTGGTGCCTTATCTGCATTAAATTAGCCTCAGAACCTGTGTAATCCATATATGTTCGGGTTTAAAGGGATGAGGTGGCAACCCTAGTTATAATTAGCACTTTAGATTTTGAACGTTCACGTCCATTGTAACTAATAGGGTTCTAACGTTCGCGCAAACTTTCGGTCCGTTCGCAGGTTCTGGTGCGAACCGAACCCGGGGGTGTTCGGCTCATCCCTACTCATTAGCTGGGGGCATAAGGAACAACTAAAATCTTAACTCTAGTTCCTTGTTTATCATAAAGTTATGTGATCAGCATGTCAGCAGTGTTAAAATAATCATATGATTTAATTGACATTGGTGTCCTCTCAAGTTTTCTTCTTTATTGTTGGCATCCGTGCTGTTCAAGACGCTGTTGCTTTCAGTTCCAATGCTACTGCTGCAGTTTGGAGAAAATACATGTTCTTCATTTTTTTCACATCATTGGCCTCCATGAACAGTTTATTACACCTCCTAATGCTATAGTACCATGTTGAACCATTTTTATTAATTGTATGGCTGTATACAATATTTGGCTAATGTGCGTGGTTCATGATGCTGCAACACAGTACATTGTGTAAAAAATTTATAGTGGTTATTTAGCATTTTGGATTGTCAGCTGCTCAGAATGCTTGATACTGTTGGTCCTACCCAGCATTGCTCCATAAGAAAACAAACACCTGTATTATAATTAGCTGCTAGGAGCAAATTGGATCATGCTTTGCTGGGGTTTTTTGCCTTCCTCTGGATCAACTATGGGTATGTGGTTGTGTATATATGATTGTAAAAAAAATATTTTTGTTTGTTTTTTTGTTTGTTTTTCTCCCCTTTTTATTGGTTGAACTAGATGGTCTTTTTTCAACCAGACTAACTATGTAACTATGCTTGCATGTCTATGTTCTCAAGACAGAACATCCTCCATCCAAAAACAACATTCAACTCATTTATCAATGCTCTTCTCTTTCATCTGTATATATTTGTACATGTGTGATTAGTCAAAAGTGGAGAAAAGGTGTATGGGAAACCAGTAATGGGCATAAAAGCACAAAATCACAACAGATAGTTCATAGGTGTGCACAGCCTATTGCATTAGGGTGTGCACCCAAAAGCTCAAACACACATGCGCAGTAGAGCAGAGGACAATGTCAGTAGAGCAGAGGACAGTGTCAGTAGGGATGAGATCGTGTCAGTAGTTTTTAGTATTTTATTAAAAAAAAATTATATATTTTTTTATATTTTCCAATTTGTTAGGACCCTCTTTGAGGGGCTTTGGTGAAATCGCAGCAAAAGGGACTGATTACAGAGATTTACCAGTCCCTTTCTCTGTAGTCTCAGTTGCCACAGGGGTAGGGGCATTCAGCAGAGGAAATCTACATCGCACAGGGTGATTAGGGTGTGCCCAGGCACACCCAGCACACGCCTATGAGATAGTTACACATTCATTAAAGTCAATGTTCAAAATTTGTCCATCTTTAATCACCATCAAAGCATACATTTTACTTGCAAAACATTGCTTAGGGATAAAATATTTAGTATAAACACTTTGAAATAAAATGTATATGAAAACCTGCCTTACTTACCTCTGGAATAAACTTGTTTTCTCGCTAAAGTTAATTTTCTAAAGAGTTAAATGAAACTTCATCACAAACAAATCTATACTATGTCTCTAAAGCAATGTACCAGGAGCTCTGTAGGTACCCAGGGGCTCATTTCCTTGTGTATATTCTCTGACATGAAAAGAATAGTCCTGAGGCTCAACTGTATATCCTGTTTATTCCAAACACTATCACAGCTCATACACCAGCAAAACATCCAGAATAGAGTTGAGCCCCAGGAATATTCCTTTCATTCCTAATGAAGTTGTAACCATTCCGAAATGAAAAAATAGAGCCCATATAACACACAAAACTTCTTTTGGTGAATATATTGTGGCGGTAACTCATATTTACAAGCATTTTTATAAACCAGATATGTATCTGACCATTCAAACAACTTACTGCTGGAAGGCTTTTTTTTTTTTTTTTTATTCCAAAATATAAGTCCAATACAGAAAGATAAAAACCTCTACAATACATATATCCAATGCATCAGGATGTATTACTACTTAATAGCAAATCATTGTCATAAGCCAAGTGAAAAGACTGCAGCAAGCTGGTTCCCAGGAGACCAGCAGATGGTTCATGTGGTCACAGATATCTTTTTCTCAAAGTTTCATTTGTAAACCATTTAAGTTCTGTTATTGTGGGTTCTCTATTACAGAATGTTCTTATCTATTGGAAGTATGCTATAGACTTTTAATTTGCCATCACTATAAAACGTAGCCTCAGCCTAAAAAAATCTAGTAAAAAATATTGCAATATAGTTAAAATATTAAAACTGACAGTTAAATGTTTTCATCCTGTTCATGGTCTGGGGTTTATATGTCCTGGGACCACTTTGCTCATGACCCACCCACCTCCCCCCAAACACACATACACTCACACACTATAAAAACAAAATGATTGACTATGCCCCTTTTGATCCCATTTGCTGACATGATTACTGACACAAATTCTAGAACATATGAAATATGAGCACAACAGTGTTTTAATTATTAGTACACAGACCATGGCCACAATCACCCTGCTTAATAAGGTTCCACATAGTGGGACTTGATTCAAACTGTTTTGCTCATAGCAATTTTACCAGGGATATTATTATACTGCAATTATATAACATATTCTAGAAGCTATAGGGACTTACATGTAGATGCCAGTAGGGATGAGCTTTGAACCATGTGCTCTACCCAAACCCAAGCTGTTCACAGTTTGCTGAACAGGTGAGCTCAATGGGCAGATGTGGCCAGTTTGTCCGCCCACCTGAACCTCCGACTTCTGCAGCCAGAAAACAAGCTGGAAGGCATCTTAGGAGATGTCATTGAGCAACTATGCTCATGACTGGCAGATTTATTGATATTCAGCAGCCAGCTATGGACCTGCCTTTTGCCGAGAGAGTTCAGTGGGAGAGGATTGTCAGAAAAGGTAATTTCATTGTGTTTGAGTTAGTGGGTTGTCTGGGTGTCATTCACAGTGACTGAGGATGGATCTACATTCCTGGTTGATCTTGGATTGGATGGAATTATGCGTCAAAGACACAAAACGAGACACCCCTGACTCCACCCCTTTGCCCTGCCCATGTATACCCCACCTTTTTAATGAAGCGGCCATCAAAGGCAGCCTCACCAGTGCCCATCAAGGCAGCCTCACCGGCGCCCATCAAGGCAGCCTCACCAGCATCCATCAAATTCAGCTTACCATCACCCATCAATGCAGCCTACCAGCGCCTATCAATGAATGTTTACTTGCTTCCATTCATTTGGGAGTCGGGACACAGACACAGTCCTCCGCTGCGTCTCTGACACTATGTGTGAACGGAGCTGGCGGCTGCCTACTGATTCTGAGACTTAGTTGCTTGCTGCAGAGAGAAGAGAGTAGGAACACCAGTGGCTGGGCGCCCTAGGCAGCAATCCTCCCTAGGTGGCTACCTAGTTTGCCAAGTGGTAGCACCAGCCCTGGGTTCTGCATTACAGCACATTGCACATGCTAGCACCTCAGTGTATGTTTGCAGATACCAATATTGCTGCTTCTACTAGCTATCTAAAATAATTATCATATTTAAATGTTGAGCAGTTGCCTTCATCAACTCATTAGAAATCCACAGCAGTGGTCAGGATGTTGCAGATATAACCAGAAAGTACAAAAATAAGTAAGTCATCCTTAGGGTTTGAGTTAGCATAGCTTCTGGTCTTTGTATTATTTTTTTAGGGCTTTGTATGAACTCTTTTGATTTCCTAATATCAAGAATCTTTGTATACAGTATTTGTATACAGCATTCAATGCCTTAATATTTCAATTAATGATTGTTTTGTCCATTCTAGAAATACACTGTATATAATAATGTTGATATTGTTTTAATTAAACCACATCCTTCCATGACATGTGGCTTATTTAATGCTGACAAAATCTATAGGATTAACAGATGAGTCAGTGTGTCTAATTAGGCCTAATTAGCAAGAAGAAACTCTCTGCTGGAATAGCTTTCTATATACATATGATAGGGTTAGGTCAGATTGCTATTTATATGGACACGTACCACACTATTAACAAGTCCTTAAGGGTGTTTAATCAATGAACAATCCACAGAGTTTTGACCCTGGTACTATCCCTATCTAACACATGGAATGGTATTCACCTCCAACTGCAAATCAATAAAAATTCTAGGCGGCAACATTTATCTTAACAAAATATAATACTGACACTTAAAGATAGTGAAATGAATACATGTTTTAATAGGGAATATGATTCTATTTTCTAATTGACATCTTTTATTTATTCAGTCTACATTTTGCACACATATTCACTTTAGAATGTCATTGCTTAAAAACAATTAGTAAAGATTAGATACAAATGAGCACAGTACAATCTTGTGTCTGTGGGTGTGTATGAGTCTTTTGAGTAACACATTGATATTGTTTTTCTAACAAAATAAAATGAGGGGTTCCACCTACATTGACTAATTTGATATTTTATAAATGATTCACATGTACGGTGAAGCAATGAGCAACTTTTTTGATCTGCCAAAATGTATTCATTGAGACTAGTCCAAGCTGAGCTGAACTTTATTAATCAAACTTTATTAATCATGATCCCCAGGCTTCTAAATTGCAGAATTATTTGCATATCAGACAGATCTGCATTACAAAATATTAAGGGGAACCAAATCATTGCAGTTTACTTATACTCCTAACTCTTTTCTGTCAGTTTTAAAACATGCAATTAATATATGCAAATATACACTTATTGTATTTATTGTGTATTTATAGTCATTTTCCCTGTAAAAGAATATGTTGAAAACATATCCCTCCAGTGAGGAGTGTGTTAAATCTTCGCTTTCTCGCAGGGACATGGCAGATAGGGTGCAGGTAATATTTAGGATGGCCATAGATAGTCTGATAATAATTAGTGACACTCCTGATTTCCAGCATCCCTTGCAAGTCGCAGACTGTGCAAGGGAGAGAGGCATCCATTGCCAGCCTCTTCTGGTGGTTTTGCAGCAGCTTGGAGCCCGCTTCTACTCCATTCACACCTGATCCAGCTGGTCCGTGGTGTGGCGCAAGGTCATCCCCTGAGCCAGGATTCTGAGGGAGTCACTGCAGAGCCTTCACACCTTGTCATCAACACCCCCAGTCACAGGGATCGGTGAGCGGGCACCTACCCATCCTCTCCTGATAAGAGACATTGCATGCATACAAAGTTGTTTTTCTTTCTACTTACACCTGTAGAACTCTGTGCCATGCTTACACCTTGTCAAGCAGCTACAGTGTTCATCTTGTGTTGGGATATCACAGGCACACTCTGCATCCCCTGCTTGCCAGGAAACACAGCCTAATTTGCCTTACTCTGCTATTCAGTACATCTTCAGACAAAAATCACTTAAGTGCTAGCTACAGATACAAGTGCTTCCTTTCTTCAAAGAGACTACATCTAACCTCCCCTCACCAGGAATTGATAGTTGTAGTGCCAGAAAAGCCTTGTTTTTACCTTGGACGTTTTCTTAAAGGAGCAGGTTAAAGTTTTACAGGTTAAGCTATTTGTGTTAAATTGCATAAAATATTATATTTAATCTGGACCTGTGGAGTTGCTCTATATATTCTGCCATCAGTTATTATCTGTTGCTGTTATTGTCTCTGTCATCAGCAGTACTTTTCAAGAGGTTCTACTCTAGGAAACAACTTATATCATTAAACTCTAAAAACAGTTCAAATATTCTCGCAATGTCTAAAATATATGTTATGCAAAAGAAACAAGATACAGCCCTCCCCAGGTACACAAAAGAGGTCCCATTGGGGGTTCTTGGGGAGTGGGAACCACAATTTCATGGTAAACATATATATATATATGTATTTAACATACAAGCTTTAGTTTAGAGTTTTCTGTTAGTTAAACTCATAAGCATGTATCTAAATATAAACTTGCCTGTGATACTGTGTAAAACGACATACAATGTATACATTGTTTTCTCCTGATTCTATTATAAAACAATAAAAAACTATTGATGAAAAAGAAACTCTAAGAACAAAGTTCAACCATTTTACCCAAGTTGTGTGTGTGCTTTCAATTTCAAGGGCAACCAGTGGGATACAGATTCAACAAGTGGCCCTCATGGGGATAGCGCTACATGTCTGTGCATTGTTTCGGGGGTAACACAGTGGTTTTGAGTGCTTATGGGACTTCTATGCCTGTAGGGTTTCCTTATACCCATCTGATTACGTAGCTGTAGTTCTCTTGCAAGTATAGTACATAGGCTGTCTGATTAGAATTAGAAGAAAATCATTTACATAGTTGAATATCCCGTACATTGAATATTCCTGTACACAGTGTTCACTAAGAAAAACATCTAAAAGTTTTTTTTAATTTTCCCAAACCTCCCACTGACACCAACTGTGGAAGGCAGTTCCACATCCTTACCACTCGAACATCCCTACCTTACGCAATTATGATTGAACCGCTTCTCATTCAACTTCATTGGCCACGTGCAGAGGCATTGCTAGGTCTACAAAAGATCTGGGGCTAGAGCCCATAGCAGCCCATTGCATCGTAGCCCCCCACTTACATCAGGGTCCCCAGAGAGCCCCCCCTTACATCAGGGTCCACAGAGAGCCCCCTTACTTCAGGGTCCCCAGAGAGCCCCCCCCTCCCCTTGGGGACCCCTGCACAGATTCGGGGCTATAGCCCCAAAAGCCACCCCCTTTATGGGCCTAAGGTTAAATCCTTTTTCCCAATAATACAGTCCCCGTTTAAAGATTTGTATATTGCAATGTGCCATCTTGTGTCCCTTATCTAGGGAGAAAAAGTTTAATGTTTACAGTTGTTCCTCATGCCCTTCTCTGGACTCTTTCCAGTCCAAACACATCTTTCCTTAGGATTAGTGACCAAAACATATATTTCACATTATTATTTCACACTGTATGCAAACCAACAGCTTTCCTCTACAATATAGCAATGCAAGATCTTTCAAGATGTTCATAAACTTTTCAGCTGTTTCTTGCAAACAATTTAATTTCTTTTTAAAACATTTTCTTTAAACTAATTAAGAAAAATAAATATCAATGGTAAAATAGCCGCTCAGCGAAATTATGCTAATTAGAAAGATAATTGTTTTTGTCTAATTACTTACTACACCCCTATATACCGAATGCATCAAATAAACTGATAAAAAATATATGACAAACAGGTAAAAATAGCTGTGTGTCTTATTTAGTGTTGCTAAATCATCTGTTACATAAAAATGTTACCTTTCAATAGAGCTGATTAAAAATTCACTTCAATTATATAAAAGTAAAAAACTTTATATCTTAACATCATGAAATGAAAGCAAGAAAATTGAGGGGTTTGTATCACATTTTTACTTTCACTATTACTTATTAATAACGCTAAACCCTCTTAATATAGTTATTAGCACATTGAGCAAAGCTATTTGAAAACAGCATTTTTGTGGTCTTTAAATAACACAGATTTAAAGTGATTCTATCACTAGAATATAATCTTGAATAATAAAAAAAAACCTTATGTGATTACTGTATCATGTAGTGATGTGCAGTATTGGTCAGTGGGAGTAACAACGTTTTCTGCATAAGAGCAGTGTTCAGTGCCAGTGTCCAGTGAAAATCATTTGCATTATTTTTAGAATTTGCACATGTGAATTGAAATCACATTAAACACCCTTTTACAATAGAAAATCTCAAATCAAATTTGGAACACCTTGAAGTTTGTGGAATTCAGTATTCAAAAAGTGTTTGCAGAATTCTTACTGAAACTTGATTCAGCACAGCAAGCATCTTTGCTAAGACATCATTAGGTGCTAGATAACAACTCAGCTTGTAACTTATAGAAGTACAGTGATTAGAGAGTTTTTCTATTGTGAGTCCCATTAGCTCCAATGGGTATGGAGTGTATGGAAATGCAGTATGGCCATGCAGCCCATCAGATTGCAGTACATTGGGTTTCTATGGAGGACCTGCTTGTTGTGGATAAAGTCCTAAAGGGAAACTATAAGGACACAACCGTTTTTTCCGTCAGAATAAACTCTGACGGTTTTTCCGACGAGGTTCCGCTGAAATGGACTTGCCTACACACGATCACACCAAAGTCCGATTGTTTAGAATGCGGTGACATAAAACACTTACAACAGGACTAGAAAAGAAGTTCAATAACCAGTAGCCAATAGCTGCCCTTGTGTCGTTTTTGGTCCGTCAGAACAGCATACAGACGAACAGTTTTCCCGATAGGAATTGATTCCTTCGGAAAAAGATTTAAAACATGTTCTATTTCTAGCTCCGTCATAATTTTCGGGAAAAAAAAAGTCTGCTGAAATGACTTTTTCTGCTGGAAAGTCCGACCGTGTGTACAGTACACGGCATTATGGTCTTCATCACGTGCCTGCCTTCTTCAAAACATAATTAAAATGACACTCCCAGAGAGCACATAGTCAGATGGTGAGAGGAATGGGTCTCTGTTAACAATGTGCAAATAGAAGCATTTTATAAAAGCACAGGAAAATAGGTAAGAATGCGTGTGAGTTAATGCAGCATCCCAGCACTGAAACATGCTATGAAGATGGTGTAATATATAATGTTCCTTTTTGTAAAGCACTGAAAATTTTGATAGTTCATTTGGATGTTACTCTTTTCTCCTATTTAATATACAGCATGGACTTTCAAATACAGTACACTGTGGATTATTGTGTATTGTAACTGACTTATCTCAACCGGTAATTTACTTGTTATTTACAAGGTATAATTGAAAGGGGGCACTGGCACTTATGAGGGAGGGAGATAATGTCCCCCAGAAGAAAGCTTTTTGGATCTTATACTTTGGATCATAGTACCAATTTAATAACATGGATTGACTCAGATACACTATGATACCCGAGGTATTGGGACGCCTGCCTTTACACGCACATGAACTTTAATGGCATCCCAGTCTTAGTCCATAGGGTTCAATATCGAGTTGGCCCACCCTAGCTATAACAGCTTCAACCCTACTGGGAAGGCTGTCCACGAGGTTTAGGAATGTGTCCATGGGATTGTTTAACCAGTCTTCCAGAAGTGCATTTGTGAGGTCAGGGACTGATTTGGACAAGAAGGCCTGGCTTGCAGTCTCCGCTCTAATTCATCCCAAAGGTGTTCTCGCGGGTTGAGGTCAGGACTCTGTTGCAGGCCAGTCAAGTTCCTTCACCCCAAATTCACTCATCCATGTCTTTATGGACCTTTATTTGTGCACTGGTGCGCAGTCATGTTGGAAACAGGAAGGGGCCATCCCCAAACTGTTCCCACAAAGTTGGGAGCATGACATTTTCAAAATGTCTTGGTATGCTGATGCCTTAAGAGTTCACTGGAACTATGGGGCCAATCCCCCCTCCACCAAATGATTTGGACCAGTACACAAAGCAAGGTCCATAAAGACATGGATGGGCAATTTTAAGGGGGGAGGAACTTGACTGTCCTGTACAGAGTCCTGACCTCAACCGATAGAACACCTTTGGGATGAATTAGAGTGGAGACTGCGAGAACGGCCTCGTCCACAGCAGTGCCTGACCTCACAAATGCGCTTCTGGAAGAATGGTCACACAGTCCCATAGACGCATTCCTAAACCTTGTGGACAGCCTTCCCAGAAGAGTTGAAGCTGTTACGGACTAAGACTGGGATGCCATTGAAGTTCATGTGCGTGTAAAGGCAGGCGCCCCAATACTTTTGGTTAGATAGTGTACATCATTATGCCAACATTACACAAACAAATAGCACTAGTAGCTAAAGTAAAAAGAGTCAAGCAAATCCCGTGCACCAAGCTGCTTCTCTAACCTTAGTAGCAAATGTTCCAAAGAAGCTATCAAGATGTATTTTTTCACTTGGGTGGTGGTATTAAACTCAAATTTTGCACATAACACCATATAACCAATTGCTGGCTTTGGGTACAGTAATGGAGATCATCACATTATCTGTTCATATCATCCAAAATACTAGAAGATAAAACAAAATATTCAAATGCACATCTTCATTAGCAACACCAATGTCAGTCCCAAGATACAAAGATCTGCTAGTCTGGATTGTGGCATATTATCTCTTCTTGTATGGCTGTTTTTCTTTTTACGGGTTGTTTTTTTGAGTCTATTTATTTTTTACATTAAAATAAAACTTTCTTCTTTTTGTATTTTTGACAGATTGAAAGGCACTGGGGAATGTGTTTTCATAATACAAATAAAGAATAACAGCAACAATAATAAACATATGTCATACAGATAATAAAATTAACTTTAAAATATTCTACACACAGTAAATACTACAGTTTTATTCCAATATGTAACACAGAATGGCAGATTGACAATACTTTATTTGTGTTGACAATCTGCCAATCTGTGCTACATATTGGAATACAGCTATAGTCACATCGTCAGGCTAGGATACTGGGTTTCAAAACATAAATACTGAGGGTGGAAAAGAAAGTTCAATGACCAACTAATCCTTCTCAATAAGCAATGCAGTTGTGCTAAGGTCATAACATTATGTCAATGTGATTGTTACTTCCTGCAATTCTATTATTGTTGAGCACTTCCTGAATGGAAATGTTGCGGGTGTTAGACAGGAGCATTGTCTTGCCTCTAGACTTACAGTAGAGGGTGCTGAGCTGCCAGAGTAGAGTATAACTTAAAATGTGAAATATGCAATGCCCTATACAGCATTCAGTCAAAATCATAGAGACAGCAAAAAATTATAAAAAAAAATAAGTTAGCATGTAAATTAAAACATCCCAGAAACTATCTGGCTAGATACATGTAGGCAGGTTGGGTTGTTAGTTATCTAACCTTCCCAGGTGGAAAGGGATAAAACTTTTCTCTACACTTTCTGGGGCATTTTTTAGGCTCTGCCCTCCAACCTGTGCTGTATAAGAAAGGGAGCGGAGATGTCCACAACCCGCATGGGAAGAAATGGGAGGCCAAGCTTGAAGATGTAGCCACCAGCAAGTCCTGGAATGTATATATATATATATATATATATATATATATATATATATATATATATATATATATATATACATATACCTGCATGTTTGTCTAGCACTTTAGCTATGATTAAGCACCGAACCAGATGTGGAATGCGTTAGATGTGCTTGTTAGCTTGTATCCTGTGCTGTTGATGCTTTGTTTTTACACCCAATAAAAGTGACTATATTGGAGTGCGGCCATCCAGCTTTTCTTTGTTCCATATTTCTGTTGCTATGATTAAGCACCGAACCAGATGTGGAATGCGTTAGATGTGCTTGTTAGTTTGTATCCTGTGCTGTTAATGCTTTGTTTTTACACGCAATAAAGGTGACTATATTGGAGTGCGGCCATCCAGCTTTTCTTTGTTCCATGTTTCTGTTGCAAACAGAGTCAGCACCTATTCTCTGCAGAGACAGCTGTTTCAATGGAAGGGTGTTTGTCTTGGAGCAGTGAGCCTTTGCCAAGTCCTGGAATGCACTTTGGGAAGCCTTACTGAGTTGGGACTCTACCTCTCAAGGATTCTCACCTCTGGGAATGTGCACACCTGGCTCCAGTTAGCTATAAAGAAACTGACATTGCACTGTGGACTATATTGTTGAGTTATACAGTAAAGCCTTATCAACTGTTTCATGCCTGGTCTGAAGTTATTTAAAAGGGTGCATGGAGGTACATAGTGTATTCAAAGAACAGGGCCTGTAAAGCCCATATGGTGTGAAGAGTAAGGAATCGATAGCATTAGAGACAGGGTCGGTGCTCTGACACCCTCTCAAGGGCTTGGTTTACAAAAGCAATTGGGATCGCACAGAGACACCAAGGACCTAGCCACATGGTACAGGAGATCTGAAGAAGTTAATAAGTGCACGCATGAGGTCTGGAACCCATTCTGTCTCTGGGAGTGAGGTGGCAGAGTAAAGCTGGACTGGTGGAGCAGGACACAAGCTCAGCAGTGTCCCCCTCTAAATGCTACATTCTGGAAGTTAAGGTGTGCAATGTATGGGACAATGTATGTCCCAAGAGGATCTGTCATGTGGTTTTACAGTTGCACAAGGTGCAACTTATTTAAGGTTCCACCTTATTGTTAAATTCACATGACTTCGGCCTGCCTGGACCCAGGCATTAGTGAGTACATACCCAGATGGGAGAAGAGGTCCCATGTGCAGGGCAAGTAGGCCCCGCCCACATACAGTAGTGTGAAAAAGTATTTCCCCCCTTCCTTCTTTTTTTTTCCATATTTCTCATACTTAAATGATTCAGATCATCAAACAAATTTTAATATTACACAAATGTAACCTGAGTAAATCCAAGATGCAGTTTTTAAATTATTATTTCATTTATTAAGGGAAAAAAGCTGTTAAAACCTGCCTTGCCCTATGCGAAAAAGTAATTGCCCCCTACCTTGTTGAATCATGAATAAACTGTGATTAACCACAATTTTTTGGAAAGCTGAGTTAAATTTAACTTGCCACACCCATGCCTGATTACTGCCAGACCTGTTGAATAAAAAAAAAAAAAAACACATAAATAGGAGCTGTCTGACAAAGTGAAGCAAGCTAACAGATCACAAAAAGCCACACATCATGCCACAATCTAAAAAAATTCAAGAACAGATTAGAAACAAAGTAATGTACATGTATTGGTCTAGGAAGGGTTTCAAAGTAATTTCTAAGAGCCATTACCCACAAATGGAGATAACTTAGAACAGTGGTGAATCTTCCCAGGAGTTGCCGGCCTACAACAATTACTCCAAAAGCATGACCTTACACAGGCCGTTCATGCTGAAAAACCCTCCAATGTGGCTGAATTAAAACAATTCTGCAAAGAAGAGAGGGCCAAAATTGCTCCACAGCAATGTGAAAGACTTATTGCCAGTTATCGCAAACGCTTGATTGCAGTTGTTGCCGCAACCAGTTATTAGGTTTAGAGGCAATTACTTTTTCACATAAAGCCAGGCAGGTTTGAACAGCCTATTTGCCTTAATAAATAAACCAGCATTTAAAAAACGCATTTTGTATTTACTTGGGTTATCTTTGAGTAATAATAAAAAATTTTGATGATCTGAGTCATGTGTGACAAATATGGAAAAAAAAAAGCAGAGAGGGAGCAAATACTTTTTCACACAACTGTACATGATAAATCACAATATACATAAAAATCTAAAATCTTATAACATATAGATATGTATTGGAGGTAAGCCCAATCACTAAACATAAACCTATAACAATAATAGACAGTCCAAAAGAAGCCAACTTGCAAGAGGAGAGGGAGACTCACAGGTATATGTAAATAAAACACAAGTGCAAGAAAAGTCCAATAGTGTAACACGTTAAAAACAACAATTTAATATAAAAAAAATCAAATGCAGGAAATTAACTCACAAGGAAGCTGTAATTTGCATGTAATACATTTAGACCAACTGGATATCGACCCATTAGCAGTCCCAGTGATTGATCAATGTATCTTAGGCAGCCTGGTGTGAAGACCTGTGTAATGCCTCAGCAGTCAGTCTGTTAGCCCACAGCAGCTAGAGATATTGGAATTCCCAGGAACCTGCTGAGTGGTAGCAGTCTGCTGTCTTGTTTACAGTAGTTCACCTAGTGGTGACTTCTGGTACATGTTTTAGGGAGGACTTCCCCTTCCGTCCTAAATACTTCTAAGAGGGTTGAGATGACTGCAGCAGATGGACAGGAAGGTTAACCAATGTCTACAAATGAAAGGTAAAAATGAAATGAAATGAAGAGCTTAGACATTCTGTTTAAAATAACAAGATACAAATAAACGGCTCATTGAAAGATAGCCTAACAAATCCAGCCTTTTTCTGCAATATTTACCTTCAATCCAGAGATTAAGTTATGCCTCTAGATGAGCTCAGTCTGACAGCCAGAATAATTTAACCCACAAAGGAGATGTTAATTTAGGCATGTCAAGTGTTAAATACTTCATCCGTTGTTGGTCCCGGGTATAGCGATGGTCACGGGGTGGTTCACTGCGTCCTGTGTCTAATTCTCTGGCTGGTCCAGTGGCGTTGTCGGTTCCCAGCGTTTCCGCATGGCTGGAAAGCAGGCTGTGGAGGCTGTGTACTGCTCTGTGAATCCGAGAGACAGTACTGTGATCGCTTCCGGGTAACGGGGTCACGTGGGCCGCGCTTCGGAGCATGCGTGCTCCTTCATCAGGCTAGGTCCTAGCCTGATGAAGGAGCACGCATGCTTGTATCAGCCAGAGAATTAGACACAGGACGCAGTGAGCCACCCAGTGACCATCGCTATATCCGGGACCAACAACGGATGAAGTATTTAACCCTTGACATGCCTGAATTAACATCTCCTTTGTGAGTGTTCCTAATTTATTTGTAATAAATTTGTTTTAACATTGCTGCACTTAGAGGGCTTTCTTTCTTTTTTATGTTCCAGAGCTTCTTCTTGCTTGCATCGACTGGCTGCCTTTTTTTTCTTGTATAGGTTTTTTTTGCTTTTATGTGATCACTATTCGATTTCGAAGCATTTCCACATTTATAGGTTTTAGTTATTTTAGTAGCGCAGAGTTCCTTTCACGATTATTCTAGAAAAATAGATAGACTGTGGGTCCTTAATATCTGCATAGAATTCAGCCTTAGAGCATAATGAAGAAGCATTATTCCTAAGAGGATGGGTACTGCAATGTGTGGCATCAGCATTACCTGCTGGACTTCCAACACAGCATGGTATGTCCAGAATACTAGATTACTGGCAGGTAGGTGATTGGTATTTATTCAACTATCCTTGAGCTGAAAACAGAGGCCTTTAGCTTAAAGTAATTTTCACTTTTTGATTTGAATTTACCATTATTTAAAAATATACCCTTTACCGTGTATTGCCCTACAGCTTCTCTCATTACTTCACAGAAATACTGCAAGCATTTTATGGATCTCATGCAAGATCCCAAAAGACTTGGTTTTCTAACATGATATTTATTGCCTTAAAACAACATTCGTGCCTGTGCTTAAATTTTGTGAGGAATTAGTGATATTTATTTCTTAGTTTATTGGTCATTTCCTATACATATAAGACAGCGTAGTAAAAATGAGCTTAGAAAATTGTAAATGCTGTATGACTGTCCTACACTATATAAGTCACAGGATTTATAGTTGATAATTTACAAGTGTATTATGTCTTGCATTGACCCAGAGTTAGAATTAATAACGATGTAACAAACATATCATATTCATAGAGTTAACCTTTTTCTTCTTCTCAATCGATGTTTATTGAGCTCTACATACGGTAAAAACAGCTGTGCTTTCAAGCTTTGCTATAGGATCTTATTTCCCAATATGGGTTCCTGATAAATCTTACAGCATGTGTTAGCATTACCCTGTTAAAGCGGGACTGTACCTGAATTTTTTTTTTTAAAAGCCAGGAGCTACAAATACTGCAGCTGCTGACTTTAAAAAAATGGACACTTACCTGTCACAGGTTCCATCGATCGTTCTGCTCTCTGCTGCTGCCGGCGCCATTCTCGGTGAGGGAATCAGGAAGTGTCGCCTTTGCGGCTTCACTTCCCGGTTCCCTACTGCGCATGCGTCAGTCGCGCAGCGCAATGAGAATCGTCAGCGCTGTCTGCCGGGACACGTGTGTGTCCCGGTGTACTATCACTTTCTGTCCCCCATCAGAAAGTGTCTGCATGCGCAGTACACAGGACTACCAGATTCCGAAAATTGCCGAAGATGAACGGCGCCTGCGCCGTGAGTCCACTTTCAAGCCCCACCATCCAAGTGGACATAGAGTTAGAATATAAAAGAGCCGAGCGCAGCTAGGCCGTGCCCGAAGTGTGGCGAGTGAAGCGAGCCCGCAAGGGGCCCTCTAAGTTTGTGTAGCCCTATGTCCACTTGGGTGGTGGGGCTTACAACTCGACTCACTGCGCAGACACCGTTCATCTTCGGAGATTTTCCGAAAATCCTTCTGCTCCGTACTGCGCATGCGCTGCGCTTGCACAGTACACAGCGGACACTTGGTGATAGCCGGACTGTTCGTGTCAGAACACCGGCAGACAGTGCGCCGGGACAGGAAGTTGCGTAAACTGTGTTAGACAGGTATCTGCACCCCCTCCCCCCTGAAAGGTGCCAAATGTGACACAGGAGGGGGGAGGGTTCCGAAAAGCGGAAGTTCCACTTTAGGGTGGAATCTCTCTTTAAACAACTGCTCTAATAATCTAATGGAAAATGGGCACAGTTAACATTTTCTCTTTTGGTACAGCTCCTAAAATTCTTAGTTTGAAGGGCAATCTCAACTCATCCTATATTCCTTTCCAATCAACCTGAGCATTGATATTGCACATACATAGAGGTGAATGAGGCAATAGAGTTTCCATTTTAAAACACAATAAACTGCATTACATAGATGTGAACTAGTCCCATAGGAGAGAAGGTTATTTCTTCTTGAAATGCATATTTTGCAAAATTCTGCAGGAAAATGGGCAAGTGTGAATAGACTCTAAATAGCAATACAATGCCACGTACACACAGAAAGGGTCAGACGGAATCATTCCGTTGGATATTCAGTTTTTCGTTCTTCTTTAAAAAATTCTGATGGACCTAGAACATGCTTTAAATCTTTCAGACGGAATCAATTTCTATCGGGAAAACCGTTCGTCTGTTTGCTGGTCCGACGGACCAAATATGACGCAAGGGCAGCTATTGGCTACTGGCTATTGAACTTCCTTTTCTAGTCCCGCCTTACGTCGGACGGAACTCCGTCGGGAAGACCGTCGGAGTTTATTCTGACGGAAAGTCCAGTCGTGTGTACGCAGCATAAGCCTTCCTAAACAACCAAATTGTAATGCATAATATGCTTAAAAAATTACTCTATAATGATAGCGGCACAGTCAGACTGTTTGATAAATTGCTCCAGCTTCCCCCCACACACGCACATACACCAATCCCTCCTCCTGCTTTCTCCTGTGCAGTTTCCTGTCTGTAACTTTAGTTAAACTCCCTGCACACTGTCCGGTCACCTGAGTCCAGGGGACAGATACACACAATTGGAGTCAGGAGTGCACCGCTAAGGTAGTGGACCCTACGGCTGACTGCTGCGGATGGGACTGTGGGTGGTTCAGGAAGGCAGGTCCACTGGAGCACCTACACGGATTCCACTGGAAGCTAGAGCATAAGATTGCCCAGGGCATGGAGTCTAAGAGCCAGCAGGTGTTCACCAGAGCCTCTAGTGGGGAGGATGGACTGCGCTGCAACTGACTCCAGGTCGCGGCCCCCAGGGTCTCCCAGCTCACGAAGGTAGTAAGGAGATAAGTCGAAGGTCAGGCCAATTAGCAGACAAGGATAGACAGAGAACACGCCAAAAGGTCAGGGTCAAAAGCAAGCAGGGATAGTCAAGAACAAGCCAAGATCAGTAAACCGGATCAGATGTAGGACACAGAGCAATGAGCATGCAGAAACCAAATCACACAATATTGATCAGCACAGCTGGCTTGCAGTGCACAGGTTAATATAACGTTCCCTAATAGAGGCTGGGGTGGAGCCATGCTTTGAGGAGAGATTACTTAAGCAGCCAGGGGAGAGTGGCTGGCCTCTTAATCTGAACAGATGGAGAGCTAAGCTGATAGACAAACATTACTGCATAACCATGACAGTACCCCCCCTCTTACAAGGCCTCCCCCTCCTCTGCCTGGGACCAGGCTTAAAGGGAAACTTCAGAGGAAACCTCCTCAACAGACAAGGTGCAAATACCTCAGATTCAGTGATCCAAGACCTCTCCTCAGGACCAAACCCTTTCCAATGTACGAGGTACTGAAGAATGCATTTAAGGAGCCGGAATCCAGAACTTGACTAAGCTCGTACTTTAGATTGTCCTCAGAGACTGGAATTGAGGTAGGGAGAGGACGAGAGGACTTATTGAGGACTAAAGACTTTTTAGGAATGGGCATGAGAAGACCATCAGGAGTCTGAGCAGAGTCCCCCAGACCCTGAAAAATGAGCTGGACATCCAGCACAGGACCATCAGACTGGGCAGAGGTCAGTGGATGCCTGAGGCCAGGTTGGTTAGAAGGTGACGTGTCACAGGAGTCAAGCTGGATATCTAAAACACAAGCAGAATGCAGAGAGCCCTGAAAAAAAGGTTGAAAACCCCACCTGGCCGAATGAGGCAGTCTATCCAAAGGATGAATTGAGCCTCTTAGACAGGTTTGAATGGATGTAGTAGTAGTAGGGTGAGGCCAGGTTACAGAAGGTCCTGAAAAAGAAAAAGCAGGTAGCTCATTGGGCATGGGCTGGACTGGCATAGCTGGTGAAGAGGCCGACTGAATAGCATCTCCAGGTGCAGCGACTACCACAATCGCATCGCAGGGCATAGTGACTGTGGAACTGGTGGACAAGCTAGCCTGGCTGTGCGTCCAAGGGAGTTTTGGGAAAGGCCAAGGTAAATGCTTATGCAAACTGGATTGAATGATCGGCTCAGGTTCACAGGTGGACTCCTCATCCAGAGTGCCACATGACATAGAGAGTGCATCAGCCTGACTATTGCAGCACACATCCCAGAAATCGTTATATGCAGCGGGAAGAGCAGAAGATACTGGGATGGTGGCAACAGGAAGTTTCTCTTTTGGGGCAACTTTGAGTAGGCAGGATCAGGAACAGGAAGAACCCCAAGCAAGGATCTGTCCAGCAGTCCAGTCAAGGTATGGAGAATGGAGCCATAACCAAGGAAGACCTGGTGGAGAGTCCCTACTGACATCTTAACAGTGAGGGTCTGCAAGCGGATAGGGCCCCCTGGGAGAACAGTGCCATCAATCGCCAAGACCACCAAAGGCGTTGTGAGGGGCAAAAGGGTAAGTCTCCTGAAAGATGCAGTTCCCCAGTCCATGAAATTGCCAGCGGCTCAGGAATCCAGATATGCCAAGACCAAATGAGAGGAAGCGCCAACATGAAGGAACACAGAAAGAAGAAGACGAGAGGGTGAAGGTGATATTTCAGGGTCCAATACTCCACATTCCTGATGTATTAGCCCCGAGCGTTTTTCTGGACGAGGAGAGCAAGTGTCACGAAAATGACCTTTGGCCTTACAATAGAGGCACAGGCCCAGAGTTCTGCACCTAGCGTGTTCTTCAGGAGATAACTTGGACCGGCCCAGCTGCATAGGTTCCTCAGCTGGCAAGAGGTGCTCCTTGGGTCAAAGAGAGGGGACAGTGAGCTCAGACTGCCTAAAGAATGGAGAATGGGGAGTGGTGGCATCTTTTTTCCAGGGTCCTCTCCTGAAAGCGAATATTGATCTGGTTAGTTACACAAGGTGATGACACCGTCCAGATCAGCAGGGATGGTTCTTCCTGCTAATTCATCATTCACTCTATCAAAGAGGCCATGTAAAATGGTTGCAACGAAGGCCTCATTATTCTAGCTCAGCTAGGCAGTCAAAGTACGAAAATGACCGTGCTGGCCCACAGAAGCGGACTCTTGACGGAGAAGTAAAAGGGCGCTGGCTGCTGAGGAGACACGACCTGGTTCCTCGAAGATGTTCTGAAAAAGTTTCAAGAAATCAGACAGGCTAGAAACCACTGGGTCATTCAGTTCCCACAGAGGGGCAGACACCGTTGGAGTCAGGAGTGCACCGCTAAGGTAGTGGACCCTACGGCTGACTGCTGCGGATGGGACTCTGGGTGTTTCAGGAAGGCAGGTCCACTGGAGCACCTACACAGATCCCACTGGGAGCTAGAGCATAAGATTCCCCAGGGCGCGGAGTCTAAGAGCCAGCAGGTGTTCACCAGAGCCTCTAGTGGTGAGGATGGACTGCGCTGCAACTGACTCCAGGTCGCGGCCCCCAGGGTCTCCCAGCTCATGCACACAGTAGGCTACAGGGGGACAGAGAGGAAGCAGCAGCCCAGGAAAACAATGGATAGTAAGGAGATAAGCCAAAGGTCAGGGCAACTAACAGACAAGGGTAGACAGAGAACAAGCCAAAATATCAGGGTCACAAGCAAGCAGGGATAGTCAAGAACAAGCCAAGATCAGTAAATAGGATCAGACGTAGGACACAGAGCAATGAGCACACGGAAGCCAAATCACACAATATTGACCAGCACAGCTGGCTTGCAGTGCACAGGTTAATATAGAGTTCCCTGATAGGGGCTGAGGTGGAGCCATGCTTTGAGGAGAGATTACTTAAGCAGCCAGGGGAGAGTGGCTGCCCTCTTAATCTGAACACATGGAGAGGTAAGCTGACAGACAAACATTACTGCATAACTATGACACACACATTATTACCTCTAAATACTATCCCTTCCTCAAGAGCAACTCAGTCCTTGTGTGTATAATTAAAAAGTGGTCTATCAGTCTATCAAGCCTTGTACTGTAGAACACAAGCACACAATGCAGGTTGCCAATGCATGTGTAATAATAAGAGCAGCAGACCCCAAATATCACATCCTGAATTTCTGCTGAGTGGATACGCCTCATCAAAACATCTAGCATCTAAAACCTAATGAGGAGGCCTGCCAAAGCTTTACAAAGTGGTGCCTCTAAAGAATAGTTCTGATTTCCTAACACTATTTGGAAGGCATAAACTGATTTAGCAACAGCTACTAAAACTGTTGAAAACAATGAGCAGCTAAATGAGCATAGGCGTAAATGATTTCAGAGCTTAAATCTGTTGCTCTGCACTTGTAATGCCGCGTACACAAGAGGGGATTTTCCATCTGAAAAATCTCGGATGGTTTTTCTCACGGAATTTCCGCTTAAACTTGGCTTGCATACACATGGTCACACAAAAGTTTGCTGAACTTTCGACCGCCAAGAATGCGGTGACGTACAACACTATGACGAGCCAAGAAAATTAAGTTCATTGCTTCCGAGCATGCGTCAAATTGTTTCCGAGCATGCGTAGGAATTTTGCGCGTCGGAATTGGTACAGACAATCTAAATTTCCGATCAGAAATTTTTCCGACCGAAAAATTGAGAACCTGCTCCCAATCTTTTTCTGGCTGGAATTCCCCCCGCAAAAGTCCGATGGAGCATACACACGGTCGCATTTTCCGACCAAAAGCTCTCATCGGACTTCTGCTGGTCAGAATTTCCGATCGTGTGTACGCGGCATAAGAGTAAAAAAAAAAAAAATCAATAACATTTTCCTTTAATTTTCACAAAGAGATGAATACAATTTCAAAAATTGTGTAAAACAGGGCACATATTAATCATTAAAATGAATCTTCCATACACATACATGCTTAAATATTGCAGTAATCTAAACAATGTAGGTCAACAATAACTATTCATGAACTTTTAGCTAGCTCGTTAATGTAGAAGCTAATTCAGTAAAAACTAGTGCAAAATAATGACAACCTTTATTGAGGTTAAAAAATGACCAAGCCGTAGCCAGGAAGGCTATATTGTATTTATAGTCTCCCCTCAGCTATGAGAAATGATCTTTTGCTTTCCTAGTAAACCCACTGTAGGGAAACTGTACATTCTGTAAATCATTTCTGCAATAGTTCTGAAAGATATTATAATCTTTAACACGTAATGATTCATATTTTAACATAGACTTGAAAGCTTAAAATTACACAGCAAAGAGAATTTTTTCACATGGTTGCAGGGAGATAATTCTATATGTAAAAAGGCATTATATAAATTTGGTATATTATGTAAATTGTATTTTATGGTCTCAAATGAAGATCATAATTAAATGTCATGTGTGTTATACAGTAAATGCTATTCTTTACTGTACTAGCTTGTGCAGGGTTTTCTGGGACTATTCCCAAATCCAACGCTATTAATTACTTCACAACTGGACCGCAGATGCTAAACTGCACACAATCTTTAGATTAAAGTGATACTAAAGTCTTGTTTTTTTTTTTTTCTTTATTAAAATAAATGTTATACTTACCTGCTCTGTGCTGTGGTTGTGCACAGAGCAGCTCAGATGCTCCTCTTCTTAAGTCCCTCTTGGTCCCTTCCTCCTGCCCCCTTAGCAACTTGCTATGGGGAACCCGAGCCGTGCTGCAGCTCTGTGTGTCTATTCAGACATGAAACCGTGGCCTGGCCCCACCCCCTCCCTATCCTCATCGGCTCATTGACTTTTTATTGACAGCAGTGGGAGCCAATGGCACCCCCAATGAGGAGGGAGAGTCCCGGCCAGCTGAGGCTGTCCTGCATATCTCTGGATCGAGATGGGGGCACAGGTAAGTATTAGGGGGGCTGCTGCACACAGAAGGCTACAACTGTCCCTGCAAAGTGGTCCAAGAATTAGATAATTTATGTGCAAATTTTTCCTTCTTTTTTCCTATTTTTCATGACCTATTGATGTTACTACACTATACATCACTTCCACTTTTAATCTAAGATTCCACTAGTAAAACACTATTACACTATTTTGAATGATGAAGGCATTTTTGTATGTATAAATGCACTTTACATACTTTTTTAGCCATTTTTAGCAACTTTTTTGAAGTTTGCGACTTTATGCGACTTGCTGCGGTTTTCAGCCTTTTTTGCATTTTTGAATGATGAAGGCATGTATAAATGCACTTTACATACTTTTTTTTAGCAATTTTTAGCTTTTTTTTGCGACTTCATGCAACTTTTGCCTTTTTTATCACAATAATACCCTCTTTTCTCTTATGTTCACCTTCGGATATCATTATACATCCTCTAACATCATTTTTTACCTCTAGTCCAGCAGAATACCATAATGCAATTATATTTCTTACCCATTTTTTAACTTAAATTACAATTTGTAATATTGTGTATTATGATATGTATTTTGGTATTATGCGGTGTGGCGTTACAACTTGGAGTTAAGTAGTCCTTTTAAAATTACCCCTCGTCATGTTGCGGAGTAGTGTTGTCTATTGGCATTTTAAATCACACTACTAGCATCCGCCATGCCGAAGTCTGGACTAACCAAAAATGGCCGCAGTCACATGGCCATCAATTTAGGGCACACCACATACCATATAAAAACCGGATGGTGTAGCAAGATGGCACCACTCCAGATGATGTCCCATTGATAAAACGCGTAGGACAGTACTACACAGCGTTATTGCATCACTTCCGGTTTCGAGTCATGGAGCGCAGATCGCTCCGGTTTCCTGGTTTTAAACACTGTTTTTGCTTTTAATGATTTTTATTAAATGTGAGTACCCATCAGTATTATTAATACATTTCTGGATATTTGTACGGTATCACACTATGGAGTCTCTTTCCTCTCTACATGTGGGCAACATCTAAGAGGTTAACAGTGAGGAGACCGCTTACATCGCAGACAAGGAGGCACTTGGAGAACAAAGGACAAGAAGTTTCCTCCCACTCCACAGGCTACACAGTGGCTTATACTGTGAAGGTGAAATACCTCCTTGTGGGGTGAATAATAGCGGTGAGTGCGTTTCTTATGGGGCACTGTTTTCCAAGAAGCACAGAACAATTTGAAGGAGCACTTTATTGGACTTTTTTTTATACACCATGGTTTAAGGACGGTATATGCATATTTCTGAACCCAGTTTCACAGCAACAATATACACCAGTTATTAATGTTAGATTTTTTTGCACAGAAATGTCACTTTGAATTGCAGGTTTTGCTCCCCTGATTGTGTTTATTTTATTTTATGTTCGTTTGAACATAACAATATGCATTATATATAAGCGGTTAGGAAGTTTACACAGCAGGATTTTTTGTGGATTTTTGTGAATATACAAATATATATTTTCTGCACTTTTATTGTCACTTTTTGCACTAAATGCACCAGTGACACACACCCCTCAAGTATTTAGAGGTTGTAGGTCACCTCTTAATAAGAGAAGAGCCATACCTATCCCCTCTTTTTCACATGTCTTCTAGATTTACCTTAGGGTGAATTTATTGATAGAGGCTGCAGCTTCTCATTTTTCATTTTCACCATAAACGCGGGGGTCTAATAATTTTTTTCACTATGTGCTAATTAATGTGTAACACATAAAGTATATAAGATACAGATTATGGTATTCTCCATGAGAATGACTTTATCTGCTTTTCGCCAGTAGAAGTAAAATTATCTATGCCCAGGCACTATCCAAGGTCAGCACCTGCTTTCTGGACCCAGAGATGCTGGTTCAGTAATTACGCAAAAACAAATCCTGATGCCTGACACAGATCAGCCTACAGCAGACTGATGACATCATCTTAGCCTAGGCAAAGTCAATTGACTGGAGCTCAAGGATTGCTTTTTAATGAAACAAGGTACAGAATGTCTGAACAAATATTTCATTAGCATAGTTAACAGTCAAAACTGGCACAATAAGTTATAGCTCTTGTAAGAGAGCAAAGGCTGGGTAACCTGGCTTAATCGTAGTGTACTACAATGACCAGTATGGAAGTATAGGGAAGAATTCAGGCACAATACCAAGGGTTCATGCTGGTTATGGCACATTTCCTGATGCATCAAGGCAGCACGCAATGGGTAAATGCTCTGCCGCTTAACCCTATAGGACAAGATATCTAGAAATTTGTTCTCTACACATGGTCATTCTATTTTCTGTCCTTACCAGTTATCTTTATTGCTTTTGGATTCTCTAATTTGTTTGCCCTTACCTGACAATATTTCTGTGGCCAGCCATAAATTTTAAAATTTTCCCTGGTCTTTAGCATGTGCGTTGCTAGGTCTACAAAAGATCTGGGGCTAGAGCCCATAACAGCACAGTAAAGATAGGCTTGGGCGGGCATACACATGTATATAATATACGTGTGTGTGTGTGTACATATGCTCAGACCAGAGAGCCTCCCCTTACATCAGGGTCCCCAGAGAGCCTCCCTCTTGCATCAGGGTCCCCAGAGAGCCCCCTTAAATCAGGGTCCCCAGAGAGCCTTCCCCTTAAATCAGGGTCCCCAGAGAGCCCCCCACCTACACCAGGGTCCCCAGAGAGCCTCCCCTCCCCTTGGGGACCCCTGCAGAGACTCTGGCTATGGGCCCCAGATTCTGGGCTATAGCCCCAAAAGCCACCCCCTAGCGACGCCACTAGTCTTAAGTAACTGCCTATGACTCTAAATGAGGCACATGGCAGGGAGTTCTATTGTCTCAGTCCATTCTCATGTTGCAAATGCATAAAACAGCAACATTTTTCTATGGTCTCTGTCCATCCTGTCACTTCTCCTTCCTCTATTTTGGTTCAGTAGCAGCTCTGACTCTTGAGTATGGTATGTGCCTCTGTTCATTTTGCATAACTTCTCATGTGCAAGCAGCTGCTTCCCTCAGGGTCCAGTCTAATGCTAGCTTCCAAGATGTTCCAAGTGTTTTTTGCAGTACACTACAACAGTGGAACTGTGGAATACATTGTGCGTTAGCAGCACCCTCTCTTCTGTGTAATCAATATATCACATTATGTCCTGCCATGATTCCCTACGAAAGAGTAAGATTGTACACTCACTTTCTGCAATTTTACTTTCCTGGTGCATCTTCATAGCAGCTCATAGTGCCCCCTTCATGCCATGGCTCACTGATTGTTTATGTGAATGACAATGGGCAAATAGGGGATACATTTGTATAAATCTCATCCTATGGGGAAAGGGGCAGAGCATTAACCCTTTGTGAGCTACTATGAAGATGCACCAGGAAGGGAAAATTACAGAAGGTGAGTAAACAATTTTCTGTTCAAAAATGCTGTAAAATTCAGCTCCCCTTCATCCATTACAAACTAGTGAAAGGTCTTATGATTGTAAGGGCCTTCTAGGTGCATGTTGTGGCAAAACTTCCCCCAAAGTAACAACACCAGCCTCACCAGCCTCACCAGACTGTTCTGTGGCTGGCCATACACTGGTAGATTTTCGAATACATCTCATCAGAAAATGTGATAATGCTATCAGAGATCAGATGAGTGTCAATGAAAACTACTTCAAAATTTTGTTTGCTTTTAACATTAGATATTGAATTGAATTTCCGGAACATTAATCGCATACACTGTTGGAAATTTGTTCTTTGGAGAAAAAATTCCATCCTAAAAATTTTGAATGAAATTCTACTAATGTATGGCCATACAAATGTTTGCCTTTGTGCCAGCTGACACATGTGAAAACAGGTCTCTAATAATCCTAAAACACCCTGAGCCCTTAATCCCAGCAAAATAGTACTTAAGAGAACACTAGCTTAATCCCCTCTTACAATCTGTACCAAAAGTAATAATACACCCATGTATTATGATTTACACAATCCCTCACTACCTTGCCTGTGCTTAGAGACAGTGCACCAGCAGCAAACAGAATAATTATAGAAAAATTTAAAAAACCAAAAATGTAAACAAGAAAATGACTACATCCCAACTAGCCTATCTGTTGACATGGGCCCCTGCCTGTCATTCGCCAGCTTCAAAGGTAACTTTGCATCCTTGATAAACTGCAATAGAAATGTTTGAACCATTTCTGGTCAGAACCATGTTTGGTCAGATACTCTACAAGAGTCAAATACATCTAAATTGATGCCAACGCTTAAGATTTTCTTATTAGAACATGAAGTATGCACCAGCATATTTAATATCAGTATCCAAAGGACATAGTGAAACAAACAGCTGTTTCTTCAGAGCAGAATTGGGTAAGGATCTGTAACAAATTTTGTTGAAAATGAAGTGCAGAATATAAAAAACAAACACACATACTCCCCTATGTGGCGGCAGCTTCAATCTGATGCTGCAGCTGTCCTCTGCTGGCGCTAAGGCTGAGAACCAAGTGTCACACCTTCACTGTCAGTCACTGCCTCTCTGCTCTTCCCCTCCAGCACTCACTGGAGCACCAGGCTGTAGAGGTGAGAGCAGCTGGCTCATGATCTCAGCAGCACTCTGAGAGGCTGAGACAGCTGCTGGTCATGCATCAGGGTGGATCCTAACATTATTGTCAGAGTCTCTGCAGAGCCTGGACCGGCTCTGTGACATCAGCCGACAGAGAGCTTTAGCCTGCTGTCAGCTGAATCTGAGTGACAGGAATAAAAAAATAAGTACACTTCTATGACGCAGAACAGAAGTATGGCCAAAAAAGCTTTGACTTACTTCCCTTTTAAATTCCCTGCAAAGTATGTTGGTCACCCAAAGGGGACTGATTTTTTCTTAACAAAAGTGGAGTTACTCTTTAAGTAAAAATGGTACTCATAATTCAAATACAGTAGCAAATGTTTAAGAAATTCACCATACAGCCATATTAAGCAAAAGCCTAAATGGTTATTTAGGCATCATTGTGAGAACCAGCAGCAATTTTTCTATGCCAGTGCACTTTGCCAGTCCAAGAACATATCACAGCATGCTTCATGCTAAGTCAGCATCTGAAGCAACGTAGTCGTGAAGGGAGATCGGTGTCCCCATGCTTAAATCACTGCCTCCCCACACACACACACACGCATACAAACAATACCCCCCATCCCACTTTGTTTAATCACTGCAAAAAAAATACTAGTGATAATAACCTACAATTCGCTCTTACCTAAATCCATGGTGATGTGATGCACCAGTTCCTTAGACTGCAGTGGCATAATGATGTTGAACTAGAAATTCCCCTTTAACCTCCTCAAGACCAAGCTGCTTCACTCCCTGACCACCCAAGATTTTTTCCAGCTTTCACTGCTGTCACATTTTGAATTACAATTACTCTGTCACACAACACTGTACCCAAATTATTTTTATATTGATTTTTTAAGCCAGAAAGAGCTTTCTTTTGGTGACATTCAGTCACCACTTTGTTTTTAAATTCCTGCTATTTAAAGGAAAAAAGACTGAAGATTTTGAAAAAAGTAAATATTTTCTTAGTTTCTGTTAAAAGTCTTTGCAAATAAATAATCTTTCTTCATAAATTTAAGCCAAAATGTACAGTATCTCACAAAAGAGAGTACACCCCTCACATTTTTGAAAAATATTTTATTATTTTTTTTCATGTGACAACTATGAAGAAATTACACCTTGCTACAATGTAAAGTAGTGAGTGAACAGCTTGTATAACCGTTTAAATTTGCTGTCCCTTCAAAATAACTCAACACACAGCCATTAATGTCTAAACCGCTGGCAATAAAAGTAAGTACACCCCTAAGTGAAAATGTCCAAATTGGGCCCAATTAGCCATTTTCCCTCTGTGTCATGTGACTCGTTAGTGTTACAAGGTCTCAGGTGTAAAAGGGGAGCAGGTGTGTTAAATTTGGTGTTATCGCTCATACTCTCTCATACTGGTCACTGGAAGTTCAACATGGCACCTCATGGCAAAGAACTCTCTGATGATCTGAAAAAAAGAATTGTTGCTCTACATAAAGATGGCCTAAGCTATAAGAACATTGCCAAGACCCTGAAACTGAGCTGTAGCACAGTGGCCAAGACCATACAGCGGTTTATTAGGACAGGTTCCACTCAGAACAGGCTTTGCCATGGTCAACCAAAGAATTTGAGTGCACAGCATCATATCCAGGGGTTGTCTTTGGGAAATAGACGTATGAGTGCTGCCAGCATTGCTGCAGAGGTTGAAGGGGTAGGGGGGGCAGCCTGTCAGTGTTCAGACCATACGCCGCACACTGCATAAAATTTGTCTGCATGGCTGTCGCCCCAAAAGGAAGCCTCTTCTAAAGATGATGCGCAAGAAAGCCTCCAAACAGTTTGCTGAAGACAAGCAGACTAAGGACATGGATTACTGGAACCATGTCCTGTGGTCTGATGAGACCAAGATTAACTTATTTGGCTCAGATGGTGTCAAGCATGTGTCCACACAAAATATTGACACTTTGGGCCCAATTTGGAAATTTTCACTTAGGGGTGTACTCACTTTTGTTGCCAGCAGTTTAGATATTAATGGTTGTGTGTGGAGTTTTTTCGAGGGGACAGCAAATTGACACCGTTATACAAGCTGTACACTCACTACTTTACATTATATCAAAGTGTCATTTCTTCAGTATTGCCACATGAAAAGATATAATAAAATATTTACAAAAATGTAAGGGATGTACTCACTTTTGTGAGATACTGTATTCTGCGATATTTCTTTAGGGGGGGGGGGGGGGGGGTAGGTGTCTATTATTTAGTCTATGTGAAAGCTATAGTCTATAAACCATGGTATATTTGAAAATTGATCAAATATCTTGGACTGACTGCCATTTTGAGGCCCTAAATTCCAAGGACAGTAACCCCCCCCCCCCCCCCCCCCCCCCCCCCTGCAAAAAAAAAGTAGACAGTCCAAAGTATTCGGTAAGAGGCATTGTGAGTTTTTTTTTGTAAGGAACAGAGTTGCACTTAATAAAACAAAAATTCCCAACATAAGCGTCAAACTAAACAATAGTCCTCTTAAAAGAAAAGGATGGTGATTAAGCAGGATGGCGTCCAAACAGCAGTAATATGATCTTGCAAAAAATATTCCGCTCAAACAGTGACATCTAGTCCACTCCAATCCCCTGTGTAACAGACACCATGTGACATCCATATGACATCCCCACCGATAGTATGGAAAGATTGCCTGCTTACCAGCAGCACTAGACCTTTTGAAAAGGCCAGTAACACAAGTGTGGCTAATTACCCCGCCAGGGTCTTTGGATAACAATCCGACCAAAACTCAATGGTCCTGTAGGCGAATCCTCTCTCCAGATATCCGAAATGTCCCACTCAAAAATAAAAGAGGCTCCACATAGTTTAAGATCAAACCATTTATTTGTAAAAATACCTCATACAGAGGAAAACTTGTAAAATAACACCGGCCAGCATAAACATAAAAACAAGCACTGTGTTTCCAGGAGCACTGTGTTTCCAGGCATGTCGTCTGCCCAAAATCCAAGCCTCACCAAACTGTGAGTATTTTGATGTTAAAAACAATTTGTCACAATTTTTTGGAAAATTACTTATTTTTTTCACAAAGTTATCATTTTAACAAGTCTAGGCATACTTACAATTACACACCTAAACACCTTTATGCTACTCCACCCAAGATGAGACTTTTTCACAGTCTAGGTGCATATAGGGGCCCAGATAGTACCTTTGGGCTTTTAAGGAGCATAAATCGAAGCCGGTCAAATGCAGACTCTTGAACCATCATCTACACTACACCATTGAACTCAGTGGGAATCTGCTAATGTTGCATGCAATTCAAATGAACGTTAAAACAACAACTATTTGCCAACCCCATACCTTCTGTATTCCTAAAAAAAACATAAAAATGTCATATAAAATTACGTACTGAAAATATAACTATATTACAAAGTAACACAATATACAATGGTGATTTATCAGTTTAGTTTCAGCAATTAAATATATTTAACTAATAGAAATGTATTACTGATATATAATTTCTTCCACAGCTCCAATTATCTGCTTTACTAACTTTTATTGCCTGATTCACAAGTGTTCTGCTGTTTTCAAATTGCTGTAACTTGTACTGTGCCAAAAAGTTTACTGCTGCTCAAACATTATTAATGACGCTCTTATATAAACCTCAAAACACCAAACTAGATGCCTTTAAATTGTTAATTCGCCTTATGTCATGTGCAAAATGTATGAGGTTCACTCAGAATTCAATTCTAAACATATGAAGGCTTCAATATGTGGAAAGAACACCCAGTGGGTTACCTACTTCATTCCACTCACAAAACATGCTACAATAAAGACAGGATTCTTCTTTCTATAAACCAAAAAATATTTAAAGCAGTCTTCCAACCTTTCCCTTATTTTAATAAATTGTAGAGATGGTATCCTTACTTGTGACATGTCTTTGTAGACATGCATGAATGAGCCAATTGTTTTCATTTTTTAATTGTCTTGTCTTATCAGCTCTATATAAGTGCTCCTAATTGAATATACTGGATATCGAGAATTCCACTGGGCTTCTTTAACTACCGGAAAAGGACGGTTAACTACCGTATAAGGTGAGGTCAGTGGCTAGTGAGGCACTGGTTAGTATCAGAGCCAGATACACACAGTTTACATACACTGCAAATGTTAGAGTGAGAGAAATAATTCTAGCACTAGACCTCCTCTGTAACTTTAAGCATGTAACCTGTAAAAACCTATGAAGATTTTTAAGTATTGAAGTTTGGCACCATTCCACAAGTGTGCGCAATTTTAAAGCATGACATGTTAGGTATCTATTTACTTAAATATGTTTTTTTGCATTTGTGCAATTATAAGGACACTTGTTTATTCACTGATTATTGCACTATAGGAACGATATTTTTTGCTTTTCTTTACAGGATTTTTCACAGGCATTTTTGAAATCACAAAGATTTGTTTTTGCAAAAAAAAAATGAAAATTTATATCAAATACTTACCATAATTTTCCTTTCCTGATAGGCTCCATGGCAGCATACGTGTAGATTAGCCCCGCCTCCATAACTACCCAATAGGACCCCTCTCCCATAAATCTTTGCTCCTGGCTGCTATCCGTGTTCCGTAACTAGCCTACTCCAGACATTTGGGAGGGAACTCCTGCTGCCATGGAGCCTATCAGGAAAGGAAAATTACGGTAAGTATTCGATATAAATTTTCTGTTTTCCTGACAGGCTCCATGGCAGCATACGTGTGTCAAATAACTCGCCAAACACACCCGGGTGGGCAAAAATGTTGAGCAAAGAAAACCAAAATGTATTTAACATTGTCCACCGACAACACTTGTAAACCAAAATTAATAGAAGAAAGAGCAGCTGTCTCAACACAGTAGTGATAAACAAAAGTTTTAATTGTAGACCAAGAAGCCGCTCTACAAATAATTTCAGGCGACACATGCCGAGATGCTGCCCTCGAGGTCGAGATGCTCCGAGTCGAATGAGCCGTCACTGCCTCAGAAGAAGCCAAGCCCTTTGCTCTGTATGCCCTTTGAATGGTCTGCACAATCCAAGAAGAGATTGACCTAACTGAAGCTTGTATCCCCTTGTTCTTTCCCTGAAGAAGGACGAAGAGAAATTCCGTTTGTCTGAACGAAGCCGTTACCTCCAGATATTGTTTTAGAGTGTGGCCTACATCCAGAGGATGGACACCTTGATCTTCTGAGGTCTTGAAGGTAGGGAGTACAATCTCCTGATTTTCATGGAAGACCGTGGTCACTTTCGGGTTTGACGCTAACATGGGAATCAGTACCACTCTGTCTGCAAAAAAGGTCAGAAAAGGTTCCTCCAAACCTAAATTCCTAATTTCCAAAACTCTTTTCGCTGAGGTTATAGCCACTAGGAAGATGGTCTTTAGAGTGAGGTCTTTTACAGACAAAGGTTCAACAGAATCTTTCCCAAGATTCGACAGAAAGTCCAGCACTAATGGAAGGTCCCATTTGGGGAACCTAGGTCTTCTTTGTGGTTTGAGCCTGATGGCACCCTTAAAGAATTGACGAACTAGGCCATGAGACTCCCGTAAAGGCCGAGATGGCTGACACTTGCACTCTTAATGAGCTGACTGCTAGGGGTAAATCCAGCCCTGATTGAAGAAAGCTCAAAATATCTTGGACTGCTGGAGAGTTACAAGAATTTGACCTGGAAGACATGTGTACAGTAAACCTGGACCATATGCACTCGTACACTCTATCAGTACTTCTTTGTCTGGCACTAAGAAGGGTTGGAATAGCTTCTTCTGGATAACCAAGGGCTTCTAGCCTTCCCCTCTCAAGAACCACGCCTTGAGGTGTAGACAAGATGGGCACAGGTGTAACATCGTGCCTTGGGATAATAGATCCGGCCTGAGAGGCAGGGGAACTGGATCTCGATGGCTGAGGAGCAGCAACAGAGGAAACCAAGGCCTGTTGGGCCAGAATGGAATGACTGCAATGATCTCCACCTTCTCTGTTCTGAGTCTCCGCAGAAATTGTAGAATCACCGGGACTGGAGGGAAGGCATAGGCCTTCTGGAATTTCCAACAATCTGTGAGAGCATCTATCCTGTATGCCTGAGGATCCCTGAACCTCGAATAGTACTTTGGCATCTTGTAATTGCACGGGAAGTGGACAGATTGACCTCTGGAGACACTCCCAGAGTCAGAAGCCACTCGAATACTACTCTGTGGAGGGACCACTCGTTGTTGTCCATTTCGACCCGTGACAGAAAGTCCACTTGAACATTCTGGATCCCCGGAATGTATACTGCCGAGATGTTGGCTAAGTTCTTCTGAGCCCAGTTCATTATTGGCTCCACTTCTTGTAACAGGGACCAGCTGCGAGTTCCGCCTTGCTTCCTTATATACGCCATCGCAGTTGCATTGTCCAACCTTAGCATAACAGATGAATAGCATAACAGATGAATAGATGGCGAAATGATAGGAGCGCCTGAAAGGCTGCCCTTAACTCCAAAATGTTGGAGACAACCCCTTGAGATGGGAATGTCCACCTGCCCTGAGCAACATCCGAAAGGCAATGAGCGCCCCAACCTTGGTTGCTGGCATCTGAGGTCACTGTGATCCATGAAATGGGAATGATCGAATGGTGATTGCACAGATTCTTCCCTTGAAGTCACCAGAGGAGAGATGTCCTCATGAATGGGGTGAGAAATATGCGCTGAGTCTGGCTGATTGAATCCCACTGTTGCAGAAACCCTTTCTGAAAGGGACGAGTGTGCCATTGTGCCCACTTTACCATAGGAATGTCTGCTGTCATTGTGCCAACTATCTTCAGTCATTGGAGAGCAGAAAGGTGAGATGATCCAAGGGCTGCATGAATCCTGTCTCGGATCACTACGATCTTCTCTTCTAGGATGGAGATAGTGCCTTCCACCGTGTTGAACTGAGCCCCTAAAAACACGAGGGATTGTGATGGCTCTAGATGGCTCTTCTCAAAATTCAGGAGCCACCCGAATTCTTGCAGGATGGAGATGACTACCCTTTTGTGCTCCAATAGCTGATCTCTGCTCTGGGATAGCAAAAGCAAGTCGTCCAGATAGTGATGGAGACAAACCCCCTTGACTCTGAGAAGAGCTACTACTGCTAATAGCACCTTGGAGAAGACCCAGGGTGACGTGGTTAACCTGAAGGGTAGACATGTGAACTGCAGGTGTTGGTTGCCTACCGCAAAGCGGAGGAATTTGTGAAAATCCTTTGCCACAGGAAGTATCTTTCAGGTCGATTCATATCAACCAGTCTCCCCGATTCACAGACTGCTGAATGGTAAGCAGGGACTCCATTTTGAATTTTTCCTTGCGAATGAAGGAATTGAGATGGGGTCAGGTGTATCACCGGCCTCCATGTGCCGTTTTTCTTCTGAATCATAAACAGGGGTGAATACATGCCTTCGCCGCGCTCTTCTTCTGGAACGGGTACGGCTGCGCCTTGCTCCAATAAACAGCTCACGTAGGTCAATAGGACCTGTATTTTCTCTTCTGAGCCTGGAAGAGTTGTGGGAACAAATCTGAGCCTTGGGGTGTTGCTGAAGACCCATTTGTGACCGGACGATACCGTCTTGACGGTCCAATAATCCCGAATTGAGGCCGCCCAAACATGTCTGAAGTGGAGAAGGCAAGCCCCCAATTGACATGTTTGAGCGGGCCCAATTTCAAAAGGACTTCACGGAATCCTGATTGCCAGAAGAACCGCCTTTTGAGTCTTTTTTGAAGGAAGATTGTCTCGACTTCCACGATCTTGAGAACTCCCGACCAGGCCTATAGCTTCTTGCATCCCTGGCGTGATCAGAGTTCTGCCTTCTTGGGAATAAACGTTTTTGGTTTTGAAGACGCCTATCTTGGGGGAGAAACACAGATTTCCCACCTGTGGCCCGGGATATGGCAGAATCAAGCTTATTGCCAAATAAGGATGTCCCCTCAAAGGGGATGCGGCACTAAGCCTGCTTAGATGCTGGATCTGCCAGCCATCGACGGAGCCATAATGCACGGTGTGCTGAAACAGCCGCCAACATATCCCGAGACATCAAGCGAATGACATCAATGGATGCCTCCCCCAGAAAGGCGGAAGCCATCCTAATTTCTTGGATAGGAGAATCTTTCGCTGTTTCCACCGAAATACCTCTCAGGAACTCCTCGGCCCAGGATTCTATGGCCTTAGAGACTGCTGCAATTGCAAGTACTGGTTTGCACGCCATTCCTGATGTCAGAGAAATCCTCTTCGAGTCTGAATTGATCCATCTCTCTAAAGGATCTTTGAAAGATACAGCTTCCCTTTCCTGCAGGGATTCCTTCACAACTCGCCTCACCATAGACTCTAAACGCTGGTCAGCGCCATCTCTTTCATCTGCCACTTTAGTAAAGCAATGGTCACATAGGGACTTGTCTGCTGGAACAGGCATCCTGCACCCCCAGCATGATTTTTCTGGCCTCTTACTGGAATGAGCCACAGGGGGGCGAGAATAATCTCTGTCACGCTGTTCGGACCTAGCGAACATATGATGGCTAGACCTTGAGGAGGATTTACGGTGGTGCGATTTTGATGATCCACTGTGTCTATAAGAGCTATGCTGTGGATCAGACCTGGAAGGGCTGTGAAACAGAAAGACAGAAAGAGGGGACATATAGTCACACATGCTACCTATGCTCAACTCTCTCCAATAATTTAAACATAAAAATTACAGCAACCTACCTAACATGAGCGGGCTGGCCACTAGGGGGCAGTGAGGCATCCATAACACCAAACTTTGATACTGCAGCAAATAAAAAAATAAATTTTTTAGCCACCACAAGGGAAAACACATATATCCCTAGCATAAGGGATTGCTCTCACCTCAAACCGCTGTGCTGTCAGCCCCGGGAAGTCGCTGTGTCCTCTGCAATCATTCCCGGGGCTCTGACAGCTCTCAAACCCTTTTAAAACTGGCGAACGTGGCATCATTGCCAACGTCAGACAAGAGACGCTTGCGTGCATGCGCAAACCAAGCCTCGCATTCACATCGGATCCACACATGCGCAGAAGGCCCGCGATGCCCGGAAGTCGGAGAGAGTCGTTTTCTTGAACGCGGAAGCGCCAGCAAACAGCATGGGACAGAGAAATTAACACAGGAGAAATACATAGATACAGCAAAACACATAAACACTGCTGCCATGGACAGATACAGACTCACCACTCCACCAATGATCACCTGGCCGAACAAATCCAGATACACACACACCGGACCTCCAGCAGATAATGGCCACCCGTAGCAACAGGCAAACAGGCCGGGCGCACTTAAGGTAAGACAAACCATTTCTTCAGCGCTACTCTGCAATTACACTCCATACCCTGTTTAACAGTCAGGGCCTATCGGAGGAAACAAACTTTGTCATTCGGCCGATCGATCGCTGTGAAGTCCTCTTCAGGTAGGAGAACCACTTAGTGATACGGAGGAGGACAAAAAAGGAACACGGATAGCAGCCAGGAGCAAAGATTTATGGGAGAGGGGTCCTATTGGGTAGTTATGGAGGCGGAGCTAACCCACACGTGTGCTACCATGGAGCCTATCAGGAAAGGAAAATTACGGTAAGTATTTGATATAAATTTTCAGTTTTTTTAGCAAAAACAAATATCTTTGATTTCAAAAATGCCTGTTAAAAATCCTGTAAAGAAAACAAAAAAATATCGTTCCTATAGTGCAATAATCAGTGAATAAACAAGTGTCCCTATTAATTGCACAAATGCTAAAAAACATATTTTTTTCACATATATTTCTTTTCACATGGTCCTACGGAGGAGGACAAAAAAGGAACACGGATAGCAGCCAGGAGCAAAGATTTATGGGAGAGGGGTCCTATTGGGTAGTTATGGAGGCGGGGCTAACCCACACGTATGCTGCCATGGAGCCTATCAGGAAACATATTTTTTCACATATATTTCTTTTCACAGCGCAACTTTTTCTTTGAATTTATGTTATATTGTGTGTATCTCCCTTATGCCACGTACACGCGAGCGGACTATCTGGCGGGATTGTCCGAAGGACTAGAGTCCGCCGGACAATCCGACCGTGTGTGGACTCCAGCGGACTTTTTCTTCCCAAAAGTCCGGCGGACTTAGAAAGAAGTGTGGCAAAGTCTGCACGTTCGAAACCTCCGCTGGAAATTCCGGCGGATTGTCCAGTGGACTAAGTCCGCAGGATAGTCCGGCCTAAAAGTCCGATTGTATGTACGTGGCATTAGTGTTGCAGCTATTAATATTTAGTCATTTTTGTTGTCCAGCGCAGTTTTTCTTGCTATACATCTATTTACTCAGCATAACATCATCTTTCATAGCATACAAAAAAATCGGGCTAACTTTAGTGTTTTTTTTGTTTTTCTTTTATTCGTGAAATGGTTTATTTAAAAAAAGTGTTTGAAAAATTGCTGCGCAAATACCGTGTTACATAAAAAGTTGCAATGACCACCATTTTATTGTCTGGGGTCTCTGCTAAAACAATATATATAATGTTTGGGGGTTCTGAGTAATTTACTAGCAAACAAATTATGATTTTTACATGTAGGAGAGAAATGTCAGAATTGGCCTGGCTGGCAAGGGGTTAGTTACCATAAGTAATATACAATTAATTATTATATATTGTTTTTAAGGTAATTTACTATATTTTCAAAAACTGTACTCAAGCAGGTGGCTTAGCGGACACATTTATGAAGTTTGAAGTTATAACTCAAACCAGCAGTTTCACAGTAAATAGATAAAAAATTAATTATTATGTTGTAACATATAGCATTATAATATATGATTTAGCTTGTTTTTCAGCAGCAGAAGATTTGTCTTTTAGACACATGCCACTTCTATGACACTGCAGTGAGAGGACTGCCTCCACTGCAGCATTTTTATTGGATAGCTGGGGCCAATAGTACTTTACCATTGGTCCAAGGCTCCATGCTGTCCATTGAACTCAGTGCCTTTGACAAGAAGTGAGAGGCACTGTGAGCTCATCCTCTCAGTCTGCTGCAAACAGAGTGTGCCAGTTTGTATTTAAACTGGCCGCTCTGTATCTAGTTTCTGACAGACTGCACAAGGAGCCCTGTATCTCTGGAACCATAGGCCCCAGGATCCCCACAGTTTGACCAGTGGTGGTGTAGGACTTTGGCTACCTACTCCCTACTCATTTTGTTTGTTTTTTTATGTTCTGCCTCACCTACCTCCCCTGACTGCACGTATCTGGTACTTTGCATAGGTATTATCCAAAAGAAACCTCTGCATTATAAGTTTAACAGACCACCCAGAAAAAATAAGAATAACTATATACAGATATAAGGAAGTGAAGGTGCTAAATAAAAAAAATACCCATTTTATTGCACACATAATATATTAAAAACTATTATACAATGTTAAAATTCCCCTATAGACCTGCTCGCTGATTCCTATTAATGTATACCCAAGGTGACAAAATATAACAATAAATATGAATTATATGAATCCAAATGCACCAACTCCAAGGATTTCCCAGTAAAATAGAGGGCTAACCCTTATATATCAGACTTTGTTGATTACACTTATTGAAGTAGTGTCCTCAGTGGACCAGGAGGTTGCAGTCTGATAAGTTGTATTGCATCCCATATATGGGCAGAGTTAGCATGTGAACTGAATAGGAAACAAAATAAATCTACATTATCCTTGTCTTGTCAATGCAGCATTTTATGCACACATATCCCAACAGTTCAATAGTCTAACATAGCCGACTGATTGTGCTATAAAGAAGACTGCTCCTTTCTCCAGGACATACAATTGCATCAAGAAACAATTGCTGGACTTACATTTCCAAAATTATGCCAATGCACATATGCTTCTACCATTCAATTTCTGAGAAAAGTAAGTTGGTGTTTGTTATCAACCTCCTAACTGAGGAAGCACTAGATTTGGCCTCCCCTTACGTAGAAAAGGACAGCACAACTCTGCATAATTTTGAGATTCTTGGGACTGTAATGAAACAGCTTTTTAATGATTCCAACCGCTGCACTATTGCTGAAGCAAAGTTGCATAGTTTGTGCAGGGTAGATGCTCTGTTGCTGAGTACACAGTTGTTTTCCAACATTGCTGTGCAAACAATCCAACTTAAAGGCGCTGGAGGCAGTTTTGCAAGGAGAAATGGGCAAAAATCCCAGTGGTAAGATGTGGCAAGCTCATAGAGACTCATCCAAAGTGACTTGGAGCTGTGATAGCTGCAAAAAGTGGCTCTACAAAGTATTGTCTTTAGGGGGGGGTGAATAGTTATGCACATTGACTTTTTCTGTTATTTTGTCCTATTTGTTGTTTGCTTCACAATAAAAAAATATAAAAAATCTTCAAAGTTGTGGGCATGTTCGGTAAATAAATGATGCAAATCCTCAAACAATCCATGTTAATTCCAGGTTGTGAGGCAACAAAACATGAAAAATGCCAAGGGGGTGAATACTTTTGCAAGGCACTGTATGTTTATATTGTGGAGGGTCTGGGCATTATGCAGCTAACTGTCCCAAGAAAGTTAAAGAACAATTGCTGTGACTGATTTTATAGTACCTGAACAAACAAACTCCATTAATCAGTGTCCCCCATTTATCCATGAAGAAAATAAAGTTAATTCTCTACTATCTAATATTGTCATCCCTATCAAACTTATTACCAAGGGACATGAAATTCCTTGCTTTGCTATGCTGGACTCCTTAGCTCAGGGAGGAATTTTGTAGACCTTTATCATTTATTTATTTATTTCAGGTACTTATATCATCAGGACTTGTTACCCATGAAACGTTTCCTCTGGTACTCCAATTTGAGGCTGATTATTGTGATACTATCAGGTTTCAACTGATTACGTCACCAAAATTTCCTGTCATCCTTGGCTTTCTTCCCCTAATCCCTCCATTAACTGGAGAGCACTGACTATAGATTGTATGTCCCCCATTGCAAAGAACATTGTAGAGAACCTTTTCAAATAAGTCTTTCACCGATCAAGGAATCACAAATCGATGTGGTAACTACCTATTCATACTGTATGATAACCTGCGGGATGTCTCTGATAAAAAGAATGCCGATCAATTACCTCCTAATTGCCCTAATGATTGTCCCATTTAACTGCTCCCAGCAGCAGAAATACCTTTTGATTAACTTTTAAATCTCTCAGAACCTGAATTAAAAACACACAGGAAGTGGCTTGTTGAGAACTTAGAGAAGGGCTTTATTTGACACTCAATGTCTCCTGCAGGGGCAGCCCTGTTTGTTGAACAAAAAAGACTCCACCAAGGGATTTGAATAAGATCACTATTAACCACTTACAGACCTGAAGATTTGCTTGCTTAATGACCAGGCCATTTTTTGCGATACGGCACTGCGTCGCTTTAACTGACAATTGTGCGGTCGTGCGACGCTGTACCCAAAACAAAATTTACGTCCTTTTCCCCCACAAATAGAGCTTTCTTCTTTTTTTTTTACAAACCAAAACAATGGTACAAACAAATAGAGCTTTCTTTTGGTGGTATTTGATCACCTCTGCATTTTTTTTTTTTGCGCCATAAACAGACAAATAGCGAAATTTTGATAAAAAATTTTTTTTTTTTACTTTTTTCTGTAATAAATATCTCCAAAAATGTTTTTAAAAATCAAATTTCTTCATCAGTTTTGGCCAATATATATTCTTCTACATATTTTCGGTAAAAAAAAAAAATCGTAATAAACGTATATTGATTAGTTTGCGCAAAAGTTATAAGTTATAGTAGGAGCAGTCGATCTGTCTCTCCTCTCCTCACAGAACAGGAAGTTGTGTGTTTACACACACACACGTCCATGTTCTGGCTCTTGTGCCCGCGGTTGTGCGTGGCCAGTGGTCATCGCAACCACCGGCAACACACATCGGCTCCACCGCTGTGCAGGATTGGTCGGCAAGTGATTAAAAACTGTTATCCACTTGCCATAATCCATGAAATGTTGAAAAGACTCCTCTGTCAAAATCTACAAAACTAGACTAAAGCCCCATACACACGGTCGGACAATCCGCGGACCAGGTCGGTCGGATCCTGTCCGTCATACTTTGTCTGATGTTGGTTTTGCGTACACACGGTCGGACAAAGTTGTCGGAAAATCCGATCATTCTGAACGTGGTGACGTTTGTTGCCTACGACGGGACTACGTAGAGGCTAGTAGCCAATAGCTTTGGTCTTGTAATGTGATCTGAGCATGCGTAGCACTTTGTCCGGTCGGACAACCGTACACACGATCGGATTTGGTGTGATCGGACCGTGTTGTCGGCAAATCTTTCCAGCAGGAGATAAGACTTTGTCCGTCGGACAATCCGACGTACACTGTCCGATGGTGCATACACACGGTCTGATTTTTCAACAACATTGTCCGATCGGACAGAATCCATGAAAAAGTCCGACCGTGTGTATGGGGCTTTACTGGGAGCATATAACTTTGTCTGCATTCATCAAGGACACAAAGGGAAATCCGCCTTTTGGTCTTTGCAACACTCCCACAACTTTTCCCAGAACCAGTTTTTGGGATACATTATTTCTCCAAGAGTGAGCATGGATCCCAGGAAGATCAAAGCAGTGGTGAATTGGCCTGCCCCTAGAAATGTTAAGGAAATATAATGATTTGTTGGATTTGCCAACATCTACAGAAAATTCATAAGAAACCTCTGTAAAGTGATGGCACCAATTACTCAGCTGACAAAGAAAGGGTTGCGGTCACCTGAGGCACAGACTGCCTTAGGTAAGTTAAAGACTTTTTTTTTTTTACTTCTGCACAAATACTGGTACATCCCCATCCTGAACTACCATTTATCATGGAATTGGATGCTTCAGATTCTGCTTTTGGACATCATCTGTATGTACCTGAATTAGTTCAGATAGAAGCGCTCGGATACATTGGTGCATGACTCTAAACTTGCTGGGCATTCTGGAGTTTCTAAGGCAGAAGAATTTTAATTTGCCTTCCTTCTGGTGGCCTGGTTACAAGAATGATGTCAAGAACTATGTGACCTCATGTCTGATCTGTGCACACAGTAAGGCAACTCAATCTTCTTCTTTGGGGTTACTCCAACCACTCTCTGTTCCTCCAAGACCATTAAGGGGCAATTTCTAATGACTTTGCGGTCGATCTTTCTCACTAATAATAATAATAACCATCTCACTAAGATGGCTCCTTTTATACCTGTTAATGGTGTACCCTCTGCTGAACAAACTGTGGAGTTGATTGTTTAAGAAGTCTCTTAACTACATGGAATTACTGAAGATGTGGTGGTGTCTGACAGAGGAGTACAGTTTACTCAAACATTTTTTGGAGCTTTAGGTTTAGGCCTGATGCACACTGGACGTTTTCTAAACTCTCTTAGAAGTCTTCCTCCTGCCAGCAATGTTTGGTCAAAAAATAAAAACGCCTGACGCTTGTAAAAGTGTGTAAAACTGTAAAAAGTGTGTTTATAGGCGTTTGGGTGTTAATTAATTTCATTGGCCAGAATAAATAATCTATTTATAGAGGACCAGGGCCTCTTTATGTCAGAGCTGTCCTCCTGATGACTTATGATCTAAGGACTGGTGGGGTAATGGTCAAAAAGCAGCAGGAGATGTTGAGGAAGTACAGATCTACATAATTAATGAAGCAGAATCAGAGAGATCAGTATAATCCAAAGAAAGGCCACACACCAATGATGTCTTCACAGGCAAAGCTTGAATCAGTCAACAAGCTTCAGCATATGGCCTGATGCCAAGCACCATTCCTCTGACATGAAACTTGTCAGAGGAGTGGTCCCCAGGGTGATCTGTCCTCATAGGTGTGTGTTTTTTCCTTTGAATTATACTCAAATTCAATGAGTATAATTGAGTGACAGCTTCTGAACCAGCATCTTATTCCAGCATATGAGGGGAGACTATTAACCTGCATTGTGGATAATTTCCTAGAGATACATAATATAACTGGATATATAAAGGGAAAAGTTGATCCAGGAAGTATCCAATTGCCTCTTGGGGGATCAGGAAGGAATCCCCCCCCCCCGATAAAGCAAATTGGAATATGCTTTATTGTTTTTTTTTTGCCTTCCTCTGGATCAACTGTGAGTATAGTATTGTGTATATAGGATTGTATAATTTCTTTTTTACCCCTTATATTGGTTAAACTGGATGGACATGTGTCTTTTTTCAACCACACTACTGTAACTATGTATGTAAACCTCTTCTCGACGACGTGGTGCATATATCAGGGGGCTTTAATGCTGAGAGACTGCATATATGCGACTCTATGTAAACACTTTTTTGTGCTAAGAGCGTGCACCCTGAGCGCTCCCAGCACAGACGTGGTCGGGGACCGGAAAGCTCCCATGCATACTTGCAATAGGAAGCTTTCCGATCATGTCACTGCTGAGACAGCCAATTAAAACGCTTACATGACATTGTCAGCAGGAAGGGGTTAAGGTTGAAGTGGTGCACTTTTTTATGACTGTGCAATAGGGGAGATGCTTGCATTACAGATATTCGGGTACTGATTTTTTTGCCTGCAAGCTTGCAAAAGAACAGAGGGCAAAACAGTGGTGATATAACAAAATCTCACTCCAAATCTTGCGAAACTAGCAGTCAGTAATGAGTGAACCAATTTTAGCTGAACAGAATAGAATATGCAAACCTAAAAATCCCAGCAATTGAACTCCATTGAAGTCAAATAGAGACAAATATTGTTGTTTCTGAAATTTTTCTAGGCCAATTTGCAAACTTAGCATGGGTTGCTTGACATTGCCCTGGGGCACATGTATTAACAAAAATGATCCTACAATTTAGCAAGAAGTATAAGGCTTAAGGAGGAACATTAAAAATACACAATTCCGTTAAATAGCATGCTTGGGAGATTAATGACTTGACGACCCGCCACAGTACATATACTGTGGTGGGTTGGCACGTGCTGACATGCGTACATGTATGTCATGTGCTTGCACAGGGTTCAGAAGCACTCTCCCCCAATAGACACAGTGGTTTGCAGATTTCAGTACTTGGGGCATGCTGATCATCCAAGTTAGAGTTCTGGTATAGATTTTTGAGGCAGACTCCACAAAAAAACAGAAAAAAATTGGAATGGTGTCCCCCATATCTAGGTATGCAGCCTGGATGGCCAGGAAAGGTAGGGGCTGTGAGCGGTTGCCCCCTACTACTGAACCATTCCTGCATACATGCCCTATACATGTAATGGGTACCCTGGCAATGACTTTGCCCATGTTGATGGGGGCAAGGACCTCATCCCCACATGCCTGGCCTTGTCAACATGGGGGACTGCAGCAGTGTTGCCAACCTACCAGACTGAAATTCACTGACACAAAACTGCAAATTTACTGGCAGAGCAAAGTTTTTAATGGCATTTTCTAAAGTTACAGAATTACAGTTTTCAGTGCAAATGTCAGTACTTAAGCTACAAACGTATTACAATATGCAGTTAGTACAGTGGTTTAAGACAAATATTAAGGTTAAGAAAAACATATTTCTTATGTTATTTTTGATATAGTAAGGGCGGGTTATTATAACCCATCAAATTTTGTCTTGTATGTCACCACTGGGGAGATTTCCCCTTAATTTCTGTTCCATAGAAAGTGAGGGGAAATCCCAGGTAGTCACCAGGATCACAAGAATTTATGTCCCCAATTCTAAAGACCTCCTGTCTCCATCCCTCCCTTATCTCCTGTCTCCATCCCTCCTTCATCTCCTGTCTCCATCCCTCCTTCACCACCTGTCTCCATCCCTCCCTCCTTCACCTCTTGTCCTTATCCCTCCTTCATTTTTATCATCTCCTGTCTCCATCCCTCCATCACCTTCTGTCTCCATTGTGATAGACCTAGCCGGGACACAGGCTTTTTGAGAGGACTAAATGCGAGCCTCTTGCCAACCGATTATGGGCCCTGGATTTTAAGGGGCACAGGGTGAATGAGAACCCCACTATAATCTGCGCTAGTCAGATTCAATTGCAGGGTTAATTAGCACATACAACAATAGGTGAAATACTCTTTAGAATCTGTGTCAAGATAGACTGGACTCATTTGCATTATACAAGACAACAGACAGGTGGCTGGAGTTGATGATATTAGCATCTAAAATGTGTGAAGCTCGGTGACAACAAGTCTGACCTGTAGTGAAATCCTGATGGGCACAGAGTCACATCGGCTGCTTAAAGGGATTAGTTAATTAGCTCATGTTAATTTGTTACAGGTGTATTGTTAGAGTAAAATGAGCAGGAGGGGGGGGTCTCCTCTTCTACTGTATATAAATACTTGTCAGTTTGGTTCTAATAAAACAGTCCATGCTAGCACTAAGCAAGTCTTGTTTTGTTTAGTGCTTGGGAGTGGTTGGAATATCTGAGATCCATATTCAGACTTGGAGGAAGTGGGATATGACAAAAGCACTCAAGAGGAGTGTGGGAGCGTTTCGTCACATCCATCATCTCCTGTCTCCATTCCTCTTTCGTCTCCTATCTCTATCCCTCCTTCATCTCCTGTCCCCATCCCTCCATCACCTCCTGTCTCCATCATCTCCTATATCCATCCCTCCATCGTCTTCAGTCTCCATCCCTCCATCATCTCCTGTCTCCATCCCTTCATCACCTCCCGTCTCAATCCCTCTATCACCTTCTGTCTCCATCATCTCCTGTCTCTATCCCTCCTTCATCTCCTGTCTCCATCCCTCCTTAACCTCCTGTCTCTATCCCTCCTTCATCTCCTGTCTCCATCCCTCCTTAACCTCCTGTCTCCATTCCTCCTTAACCTCCTGTCTCCATCCCTCCTTAACCTCCTGTCTTTATCCCTCCTTAACCTCCTGTCTCCATCCCTCCTTAACCTCCTGTCTCCATCCCTCCTTTACCTCCTGTCTCCATCCCTCCTTTACCTCCTGTCTCCATCCCTCCTTTACCTCCTGTCTCCATCCCTCCTTTACCTCCTGTCTCCATCCCTCCATCACCTCCTGTCTTCATCCCTCCTTCATCTCCTGTCTCCATCCCTCCTTCATCTCGTGTCTCTATCCCTCCTTAATCTCCTGTCTCCATCCCTCCTTCATCTCCTGTCTCCATCCCTCCTTCATCTCCTGTCTCCATCCCTACTTCATCTCCTGTCTCCATCTCTCCCTCCTTCACCTCCTGTCTCCATCTCTCCCTCCTTCACCTCCTGTCTCCATCCCTCTTTCTGTTGCAGGTTCCTCCAACCTCTTCACCCTCCATCACTTCTATCCCTCTGTTACTCTATTCCTCCCTTCTTTTATCTTTCCATAACTCCATCCTTTTATCTCTTGCTCCATCCTTGTGCCTTATATTCCTCCACCTTTTCTATCCTCCATCACTTTCATCCCTTTATTATTGTCACTTCCTCTTTCTTTCCATAACTCCATCCCTCCATCCTTTGCTCCATCATTCCATTTCTCTGTTTTGCTCACATCCCTCCATGCCTTGCTCTATCCCATCATCCATCTCTCTGTCACCCAATCTATACCTCCATCCTTTAGGGCTCTTTCACACAGTAATGTCCGTTTTCACAGACTTTGTTTGCTTGCCAGAGATCGAGCCGGTGGATGACAGTTACGTCTCCGCTCACTGTGCAGAGATGGACCTGTCAGATCTTCGCTCTCTTCCAGAAGGATGGAAAATAGGGTTTCCATCTATCTGAATTTGGCGGAGTGAATCAGATGTCAGTGGACTTGTCCCCACTGACATCCGTCGCTCCATAGAGATGTATGGAGCATCCGTTCAGGTACACCTGAAAAACTGACAGGCGGACCTGAATGGTCCGCATGTGTGAAAGGATCCTAACTCACTCCTCACGGTTTCCATCTCTCTGTACATCCACCTCCCCCATCACTCCACTACTCTGTCTTTCCATTATAAACAAATAAAAATACTCCAGTGCGCTTCCACACCAAATTTGCTCACTACTTACTAAAAAATATATGAATAATAAACACCTTAAGATCATCAAGCACAATAAATAATCAAATATATAAATGATCATAGATTTTATAAACACATACTTTACAAAACCAGCCTGATTTGTGATATCGCTGCTGCCCGCCCTCTACTAGAATGCTGGGATTTGTAGTGCCACATAGCCTGACACATGAAGTGGTCATGCAGGAGAGGAGGCTGTGCATGGTAAGCAGGCAATGGGTAGGGACAGAGAGGTGTAATAGAGATTGGGGGAAGAGCAGTTCACTTCACACACAAAAAATATTCTAGTGTAAGAGCGTGAGACAGGAGCCTTCTACACAGAGCCCAGGCTAGGCTGAACTCCGTCCTCCACTGCAGACTGTCTCCACTCCTCCCCCACCCAGCATCTCCTGTGAGTAACTCAAATACACGCCTGCTGGGAAAGGGGGAGGGTACAAGTAGCTTCACTTACTCAGAGTCAGATAGATCATCAGAGACTCTTGGTCTCCACCGGCTTCGGCCCGGGAACTGCATATGTGCAGTCAAGCCAAGAGCGTCACTGGCTGAAAGTGGATTTTTTTTCACTGGCAGGCTTCTCTCTTTACAGGCTTTCACGGGCACTGAAAAATTGCCCAGTTTTTACGGGCTGCCCATAAAAACATGGGCGGTTGGCAACACTGGACTGCAGTTTACCCTCCTTTCTAACTCATTAACAAAAGAATGTAAATTTTAAATAAAACACACAGACTTTTTGAATATGTATGTTTTTTTTTTTTTTTAAATGTCATGCTGAGTGATCCCCTGCTGACACAAGCATTATGACACGCACTAATGAACTGCTGGACTCTTGCCACAAATGGCAGCTCCTGGGCTGGCTGCTGAATGTCAACAAACTAGCCAGTAATGCTGGATCAATAAACAAATATGCTAAAATACAATCCAGCATTAGCAGCGCTCAAAATCCATTTAACAAGAGTCCATGATAAAAGCCGTCCAAATATTCAAAGGACTTAATCATATATGAAAAATAAATAAATCAATGAAAGTTCATCCATGTGCTTCCATGCGATCTGTATCTTATATTTCGATCATCACCACACCTCGTGAATTAACACCCCTATGGTCATGAACTCACCAGATGAATGGTGATAATGAGCCAGTATGATGATCCACGGACACAGCGATCCTTCCATCTATGTGTCACTTATGACAAGAAAGCACACATATATAACGTAATTCAGTAAAACACAAAATGTATTCAATCAATTACCCCCTTACAAGTTGCACTCACAAGAAAAGTATTTAATACAAATGTTACAATGTAAGCAGTCCTGTCACATTCATTTTTTTTCTCTCACCACCTAATAGATTCCTCTCACATCGGTGTACCCGGGTTGAGCTTGACCGTTGATAGACTGGATAGCTGTGAAGTCATGCCCTGACGTATGTTTCATTATTCCTTCATCAGAGGGCATCTGACGAAATACATTTTGAGTTTTATGGAATTACGCTATGTATGTGTGCCTTCTTGTCATGAGTGACACATAGATAGCCTTCTTTTGGTGGTATTTAATCACCACTGGGCTTTTTATTTTGCTATATAAAGAAAAAAAGACTGACAATATTGAAAAAAAAAAAAAGTTTTCTTACTTTCTGTTACAAAACTTTGCAAATAAATAATATTTCTTCATAAGCTTGGGTGAAAATGTATTCTGCTACTTTTCGTTGAATAAAAAAAATCAGTGTGTATTATTTAGTCTGTGTGAAGATTAAAGAGAATGCTCTATTTCTGGGAAAAAAGGGACATCGATTTTGTTTAGGTACAGCACCACCCAGCCGCGCAATTGTCAGTTAAAGCTACGCAGTACCGCATGACACAAAATGGCCTGGTCAGGAAGTGGGTAAATCCTTCTGCCGCTAAAAATTGCAGATCACCGCCATTACTAGTTTAAAAAATAAAATAAAAAAATGCCATAAATCTGTAGCGCCATGACCCCTGGGGGCGGCTATGTTTTTCTGGGCTTACCGATTACCTCCTACGCCTTGCAGCTCATCGTTCTTGTCTAGGGGTTCCCAGGGTTAGTACCCAGTAACTGCGGGGACTGACACTCAAATTCCTTTTGAGGATTTTTATTTGCACAAAACGTTGAACAAAACACAGTCTCTCAGTTGGAAATAGAGGGCAAGGGTAGAGAAGCTCAAGCACTTGGAATTTGCTGACACTTAAATAAATGTCTCTCTCTAGATGATCCAGGGAGTAGCCACGCGCAACTGGATAGCTCACTGTTGGATAAACCCCTGTTTGTAGATCTAGCAGCTAACAAGTGATTTTTAGCATAGCAAAGTCTCTGCCACAGACTTGGTTGTGAAACTTCAAATGAGCGCAAATTCTCTACCACAGACTTGGTTGTGAAACTTCAAATGAGAGCAAAGTCTCTGCCACAGACTTGGTTGTGACTGATGGATAGGTTAGGAACTTTTCTTATGGTACCAGTATCTCTCAGCCGTTCCGGCCATACCGTAGGAAATGCGGATTCAACTAGTGTCCATACATCTCAGCTTCCAGGCTCTTACCGAGCAGCCAGTCTTGTGCGTGGCCCTCCTCCAAAGAGTCCTCCCATGGTCGCATGTAGAGTTGCTGGGCCTCTCCAATCCTGAGACGGCACCGGAACACTTCAGAATCCTCCTTCAGTTACTGCGCCTCGAACTAGCCACGTCCGAGGCTCGGAAACGGATGGATCCCCACCCCAGGCCATGAAGGCCCCTGGGGCTGGTCAGGAGAACCAGGACCATGGAGTCAGCACACACTCCAGGACCGGAACCAGAACGGGACCCCGAACACGTGACTTCAGCACCTTAAGTACCCCCCCCGGAAAAAAACAAAGAGGCCAGACACGCCCACTGATTGGCTCCGGGGAAAGATTGGTACCCAATGCGTCAAACCAGACTGCGTTCTAAGACCTGTCATAGGTGCTCACCTCACCTATGACCAGGCAGAACCTTAATACAGCCCAGCCAAACTGATGCCAAAGTATAACCTAGAATAATTACCCCCAAAACTCAATTACAGTTCTGGGGAAAAAACTAAATTTGCAGGCATAGCGCGCACTTTGAAAAAGTGCCGGCGCTACAAATCTATTACCTATTTTGTAGACACTATAACTTTTGTGCAAACCAATCACTATACGCTTATTGTTTTTTTTTTTTTACCAAAAATATGTAGCAGAATACAAATTGGCCTAAATTGATGAAGAAATTCGATTTTATTTTTTATTTTTAATTGGGTGTGTTTTATAGCAGAAAATAAAAAATAATGTTTTTTTTTCAAAATTTACGATCTTTTTTTGTTTATAGCGCAAAAAATAAAAACGGCAGAGGTGATCAAATGCCACCAAAAGAATGCTCTATTTCTGGGAAAAAAGGGACATCGATTTTGTTTAGGTACAGCACCACCCAGCCGCGCAATTGTCAGTTAAAGCGACGCAGTACCGCATGACACAAAATGGCCTGGTCAGGAAGTGGGTAAATCCCTCTGGGGCTGAAGTGGTTAAAAACAGCAGTCTGATGCACATGTTGCTGGATGATCTTCAGCTTTCCGTGTGTTTCTGCTTTTGCTGTGATTCCCTTTTACCAACCCGGCTCGCCTTTGACCTGTCTTGTCTCCATTCCTGGATCCTGACCCTTGGCTTGTTCTACCGACTCTGCTTCTGCCTTTTCACCTGCAGTGCATCCTGCTCATCTGGCTGTCATCCGGTGTACATCTCTTCTGCACTTCAGCCTATTGCAACTGGCAATCCCTGCTTCTTTGGGCATAGCATTCCCTGTCATTACCTTCAGGGTTGCTCTGCACTTAGCCACAAGGGAAGCCCTCTCAGAACTCCGGCTACCGACCAGATATGTGACAATGTCCCTGCAGCCATGAGGAGACATACTTTTGATGTGCCAACTGTTGTTGGTGCTGGGTCGTCTACAGAGCAAAGTGAGGACACCCAGGCATTTCATTTAAACCTGAAATCAGATGAAATGTGGCTTCAGATGATGAGAATTCTAGTAAAGGGAAAGAAGATTAATTACAAAAAAGGCAGTATTATAAATAAAATGTATGAATGTATGAATGTATTTGAAACAACTGCTGCTTACCAATAAAAGTGCTCTATCTGCTCTTTCTAATAATACCATATGCAATCAGGCAGCAATGTACCCCTACCCATTCACATTTGGGTGGAACGGGATCTGGGGGCCCCCTTATAAGGGGGCTTCCAGGTTCAGATAAGCCCTCCTGCTCGCAGACCCCCACAACCACCGAGCAAGGGTTGTGGGGAAGAGGCCCTTGTCTCCATCAACATTGGGACCCCAAAGCACCCTCCCCATGTTGAGGGCATGTGGCCTAGTATGGTTCAGGGGGTGATCTCTCGTCGCTCCTTTTCCTGTGGCCTGCCAAGTCGCATGCTTGGATAAGGGTCTGATATGGATTTTGGGGGGGAATCCCACGCCCTTTTTTTTTTTTTGGCGTGGGGTTCTCCTTAAAATCCATACCAGACCTGAAGGGCCTGGTATGGATTTTGGGGGGACCCCCACGCCATTTTTTTATTTTTAGGCGTGGGGTTCTCCTTAAAATCCATACCAGACCTGAAAGGCCTGGTAATGGACTGGGGGAACTCACACCATTTTTTTTCAATGATTTTTATGTATATTGCCAGGATCAGGCAATACATTATTTTTTTTTTTCCTTTAGAAATGTAATTCTGCTGCTCTCATTCATTACACTAAGGCCACTATGTAGGCAGCCTTACATAGTGTGGGGCGTGGACTTACCCCCTCAGCCATGATTGGCCAAAGGCACCCTGCCTTTGGCCAATTATGGCTCTCATAGCAGAGGGTGTTGTGATTAGCCAAAGCATGCAGGTCAAGTGCATGCTTTGGCCAATCAGTAGCCATCAGTGCATTATGGGGCCATAATGTTCTAAATTCGGCAAACATCCTATGTTCGAGTCAAACTTACGTTCGATATGAACATCGGGCTCATCCCTACTTAAGAGTTCCATTCACTGGAACTAAGGGGCCAAGCCCAACCCCTGAAAGACAAGCCCACATCATAACCCCCCCTCCACCAAATGATTTGGACTAGTGCACAAAGCAAGGTCCATAAAGACATGGATGAGCGAGTTTGGGGTGGAGAACTTGACTGGCCTGTACATAGTCCTGACCTCAACCCGATAGAACACATTTGGGATGAATTTAAGCGGAGACTAAAGCCAGACCTTCTTGTCCACATCAGTGCCTGCCTCACAAATGCGCTTCTGGAAGAATGGTTACACATTCCCATAGACACACTCCTAAACCTAGTGGACAGCCTTCCCAGAAGTGTTGAAGCTGTTATACCTGTAGATGCAAAGGGTGGGCCAATATTGAACCCTACGGACTAAGACTGGGATGCCATTAAAGTTCATGTGCGTGTAAAGGCAGGCGTCCCAATAGTTTTGGTAATATAGTGTATCACTTTATTCATCAAAGTAGTTAAACAATTGTAGCCGCCTTTTTTTTGGGGGGGGGGGGGGGGGGGTAGTGTATGTTAAACCCCTTTTACACTGAGCCAGTTTTCAGGCATTTTTAGCTAGAAATAGCGCCTGTAAAGCACCTAAAAACTGCCTCCCATGCCGCCCGAATGTGAAAGCTCAAGTGCTTTCACACTGGGGCAGTGCGCTTGCAGGATGTCAGAAAAAGTCCTGCAAGCAGCATCTTTGAGGCAATTTGGGAGCGCTGTATACAGTGTTCCCAAATCACCCCTGCCCATTGCAATGAATGGGCAACGCTACCGAAGCGTCTGAAAAGCGATTTGGAAGCTCCGCAATGTGAGCGTTTTTAACCCCTTATTTGGCAGCTTGCAGGGGTTAAAAGCACCCCGCTAGCAACTGAAAAGTGCAGCTTAAACAGCGGTAAAGCCCTGCTAAAACGAGCGTCGCTTTACCGCTAACGCACATGCGGCCCCAGTATGAAAGGTGTCTTAGAGAGCTGATTCAGTATTAAATGCCAGGCTGTTTTGAACCACCTATACATACCACTCTGAAAAGTAACTGGATACTTGCTTCCTAGTTTGCTAAATATGCCAGAAAAACACACTAAAGTGTTTTATAAATTGGATCTAAGCAGAATGCCAGACTTTGCCCAGCCACGTAAATCAAGGTTTCATAGTCTAATAATTTAGTATGAAAAGACAAGCGTTCATCCATGCATGACCATCATGCCCTTGCTCTAAATGGTAGATTGGGACCAAAGTGAAAGCATTTTTGAACAATTTATAAGTGCATAAATCAGACATTAAATGCTGTAAGGAAAAGTAATTTACAGCTTCCAGACATTCTTTGATATTAGTACTGCTATAGAGATTCATTAGCTGAGGTAATTGAAGAGTTGACACACTGAGTAAAAAAAAAAAAAAAAAATGGATTTTATAGATTTTAATAATGACATCCAATCAGCATGTTTACTAAATAATGTATTAGCTGCTTTTACTCCTTTAACTGATCCATGCGACTTTGTCTTTACAGTAATTGTTGTCTGCATTGTTGAGCATTGTGGCACATTGGTTTACCCTAAGTTCACACCTATGCATTTTTAGTGCTTTGCGTTTTGTGTTTTTTTATTGGAACACTGTATATAGCTGGTTGCTAAGCAGGGGGTTGGGAAGCTGGCCACCACGTCCTTAACAACCGATGAGTCATGAGCTGTCAGTGGGGTTCCCCACTGACAGCTGAATGAAAAAATTTCTGCCGAAAAAGAAGGCCTTGGGCACCCCCGCCAGGTCTGTACCAGGCCCTTCGAGTCTAGTGTGGATTTGGAGGGGTACGATGTGCCCCTAACCATTCACATAGGGGGGGCTGGGATCTGGGGGCCCCTTCTTAAAGGGGGGCTCCCAGATTCTGATAAGCCCCCTGCCCGCAGACCCCAACAATCACTGGATAAGGTTTTTGGGAAGAGGCCCTTGTCCTCATCAACATGGGAGCAAGGTGCTTTGGGGTGGGGGGCGCTCGCTCGTCCCCTCCCTTTCCTGACCTGGCGGGGGGCATGCTCGGATAAGGATCTGGTAGGGATTTTGGGGGGACACCACACCATTTTAAAAAAAATTTTTGGTGGGGAGGTCCCCTCCTAATCCATACTAGACCCAAAGGGCTTGGTATAGATTGGGGGGGGGGGGGGCACGCCATTTTTTTTTACGGCAATTTTCTTTTTACATTTAGCTGTCAGCGGGGTTCCCCGCTCACAGCTGATGACTTATCGGTTGTTAAGAACGTGGTGGCCCCTGGCCCCCTCCTTAGCAACAAGCTATATACAGTGTGTTTTACAGTGTGTTTAAAGAGAAAAAAAATTAAAATGCAAAATGATTGAGAACTGCATGCAAAACGCATAAAAAGCGCTGGTTTAAAAATGCAAAATGCACTGCAAAACGTGCCTGAAAAACACATCAAGCACAGCCGGATAGATGTGAACCTCGACTTATTGTGCAGGACCATACATGTAAGAAAATTATTGCTCATCAAATAGAAAAACATAATAATTTTATAAACTTTGCACACATAGGAAATATAGTATGAACCCCAGAGCAAAGTTCTAACTTTGAGGGGAAACATGGGCAAAAAGCAATCTTATTATGACTCCTCATTTATGGAGATTAAAGTCACGATTAGCAAATCTTGGACTTATGATTACCATGAATGGCAAGTATTTTTCTTTACTGAAAGCTCACAGTAATAAAATGGGTAAATCATTTTACAATTTTAGGGTTTTTGAGGTTTGAGGTTGAGGTTTTCCAAATTCACTATTGCAATGGTTGTTTAGAGCATAATAACAGCTAAATAGTAGTGTTTTTATCCCGAGCCTACTTTTTCAGCAGCATTATTAAAATGGTCAGCACAACAGCATTGTGGTAATCGGTGGATTATCTGGATCTTCACCATAGGCTAAAAGGGAGTCACAAAAAGCAAGAAGCAAATGTCTCCAATAATACATTGGATATGGGGGCTAGAAAATACCATAGGATTAGATTCTCAGGTGAGCTGCACTACAGTAGCCAGGCCATTTCTACTCTATTTAATCCCATATGCTTTGGTCTTATGGCTTAGAGGCATTTATATCATCGCTTCAGTTCACCCTATAGAACTGCATCTTTTCACTTTTTTCTAATTTTTTTTCTTCCAGTAGTATCCATGTTACATATTTGAAAAAAAAAGATGAAGTCTGTATGAAAATACACGTTTACTAAATACTAGGGTCATACATCTGCTCCTATAAGCAGTTTAATTAGGTGTTTTGTTAGGGACAGTTTGCAACTGAACTAAATTATATACCATAGCGTGTTTTGTGTGACAAATTGCAGATACAAAATATTGGTGTTACAATGAAATACACCTATATAACATATGTGAACCTTCACCGTGTAAAACAACCGTTCAGTTTAAAATAGAAATGAAAGGTAAAACATTTGTGTATAGCTATAAAAAAATATAAATACCTTGTTTTAATTTTTACAAACTTTCTGGAGTGGAGTCAATGTCATTAATTATGTAAGTAAACTAAGCCCCCGTACACACGGTCGGAAATTGCGACCACAAAATCTGTCAGATTTTTTCCGACGGATTTTGTCCGACACTGGTGTTGCATACACACGGTCGGACAAAGTTGTCGGAAAATCCGATCATTCTGAACGTGGTGACGTTCGTTGCATACGACGGAACTAAGTAGAGGCTAGTAGCCAATAGCTTTGGTCTCGTAATTTCATCTGAGCATGCGTGGCACTTTGTCCGTCGGAATTCTGTACACACGATCGGAAAAAGTCTGATCGGATTTTGTTGTCGTAAAATTTGAGAGTAGGATCTCAATTTCCGACGGAAAAAGTCAGATGGAGCCCACACACGGCCGGATTTTCCGACAACATGGTTCGATCAGACTTTTTCCATCGGAATATCCAACCGTTTGTATGGGGCATAAGAGTACCCTGTGACCCAATACCATTGTTGCTTGGTATAATCGACACATTGGAAGCCCCCCCAATCCAAGAAATGATTTGTTTTGTATGCGGCCCGAAACCAGAAGTGAACTCCGGAAATGCTCTATTCAAGCGTCAGAGCTGTTTTTTCATTATGGGGGGCCCTCATCCTTATATATAGACAGTAATTAGCACGGATCAGCACCCCATATGATGCCTGTTGAGGCGAAACGCGTTGAGTGTTACGCAGATCCCTGTATTACCGTTGAGTTGTTTGAAGCCCTTATCTTTTTTGGAATATGTAAGTGTAACTCTTATATCTTTTTAATAAACATTCTTTACGGAATTACGCTATGTGCCCCTGTCTCATTCTTCCCTATTCTCCTGGTTGGGCTCATTCACCTATGTATCATTAACCTGCTACATCCCATGTTTATGAGAACGATCGTCTGGAGATCTCATCCATTCAGCGAGCCTGGGTCCTTTGGTCATCCTTGTTTGACTCACCAGGTGTACACCTGTATGGGTCCACTATTTCTGGTAAGCGACTAGTGCTTCTGGTGGTGGATTCTCTTTGTCACTCACTTTTATTCGGACATTTCAAGATTTTTCACAATTGATATTGACTTTTTATTGGATTTCACTACATGGATTGTTTTCTACTCACCATTGGATTTCATTATCTGGAATTCATCTAGACCCGTGTAGGGGTCCTTTTTGGCTATTGTGGAATTCAATATTATCACTGTATACATGTTATTATGTTTATTTTGGTCACTTATTTCTTCACATGTTCATTTTATGCTTGAAGTTTAGTTAGCGCTGCACTTTTTGTGCTGGCTGCTAACGTCTAGGCAGCGCAGTATACCTGTTTTCTTTGTTCACATAATACATGAAATAAGACAAGCATCTTCTTCTGTAAACAGTCTTCTCTAAGATCCTAGTCTTCATATTACTCTGCAATGGACTTTTTCCAGCAGAGGTTATCAGACTCTTCCCAGCTGCATCTGGAGAGTCCTCTCTAAGTGCCATTACCTACATATATTGCACTTGTCGCTTTGGTTTTTGTGCTGTGCAGTAATTACCATTTAGTAATTACCACTTAAACTTTAGCAAGACACAGAAAAATAAAGCATAAATATTTTTAATAGTGGTAAGTTAAAATAGGAATGAAAATTGAGGTGATAAATAAATAGGCTAAAAAAGCAAAAGTGTTTACCAACAGAACACCTAGCTTAATATATTGGCATGAACCTTTGCCAGAAACCCATTAAGTTGAGCAGCTAATGTTTGTGTTTTCATTACTCAAAACATCATTAATGGAAATATTGCAGACTTAAATAGAAACTCTAGTATTTTAAGGGCTGATTTACATATATTCATTGCACGTTACATGCATTGACACATTGGGGTTGGTTTACTAAAGGCAAATAGAATGTGCAAAGTGCAGTTGCTCCAGAGCTTAGTAAATTAGGTAAATCTGCACTTTGCAAAAAATACCCAATCACACAGTGGCCACTGGTCCATAAGGGGCGCAGGGGCGCTGCCCCTTTAATCTCCATGCGCCTGCCCCTAATCTCCATGCCGGACGCATCGATTTCTACCAGGTTTTTATTTTTTAAGCACGTGATTAGAGCCTGGGGCTCAAAAAGGCTTCAAAAAGCATTGCATCCTGAGCCCACCCACTTGTGACATTAGCGACTCAACATTCGCTATTGAAGTACTACAATGGGTAAATGGAATTGGCGCTGCTAATGTGAAATGTGTTCTCATTTATCAGAATACAGTAATATGTGCAAAAAAAAAAAAACATGAGCAACTTTAAAAAGCTACAATACCTTGCTACAAAAGTGCTAAGTGCAAGTGCAAATAGGTAGCTATACCATAAAACAAAGTGCAGGTGTGCAATAATTGATCAACGTATTACAGTGATAACTGTGTGAACATGATAACCTTAATTAGAGTCCATAAATTAAAAATATTCCAATAATGAAATTGAAGTGAAATAGGTACTGCCAAAAATGTGCATGCAATCAGGCAAAATCTTTGTGTCACACTCGTGCCCCCTTTTTGTGCTGCACTCACCAGATGACACTACCCATCAAAGGCTAACTAGTCTCTACAGTAACAAATGACTGGAAGTGGGGTCCTCATGGCAGCCTCCTCAATCTTCTCGGCCCAAGTGAGCTGATGAAAAGACAATAATGATGCCCACAGCATAACTCCATAGAACTCTAATTTATTGCGCAAGATAATGGGTAAACTTACAGGAATCCAAACAAATATAGGCGTTGTGTATAAAACAGGAAGTCTGGGACGCTCTACTCTACTCTACTTCCTCCTCTCCTCTTCTTTTCTCCCTCGGGGTCCCCCAAGGTTCTCTTCTTGGAACTCTCCTTTTCTCAATCTACAGCACCTCCCTGGGTCAATTGATTGCCTTCCATGGCTTTCAATATCATCTCTACGCTGATGACACCCAAATCTATCTCTCCACCCCCCAGCTATCTCCATCTGTCTCCTCAAGCATCACCAACTTACTAGCAGACATATAAGCCTGGATATCGCATCACTTTCTCAAACTCAACCTATCCAAAACCGAGCTCATGATATTTCCTAACCCAGGTGCCACTTCCCCTGATTTCTCTGTGTCAGGGCTGGGTTCAGCCCTTCCTTCTCAGAGCTGGCCACTCAGCTGTCGGCTAATTGCCAGCTCCTATCTCTCCACAGTTACTCAGCTGTTGAGGATTTCCTGCTTTTCAGTCCTGCCTACTTAAGCCGTCCAGTCCAGAGGATCTCTGCCTTTGCCTTGGTCAACGTCACAGAATCTCCTGCGATCCTGTTCAAGACTTGCTTTGCTGACATCCCTTATGGCTCCAGATCCTACTTGCTGTTCCACTACATCGATCCCTGACTTCTGGTCTGGCTGACTATCCATTCGGGTTACTGAACTTTGGCTATGTTTTGACTAAGTTTAACTGTACTTCTGTCTTGGCCTGATTTCATGGTTTCTGACACTCTGTCAATATCAACGGCTCAACTAACTTGTCCCCCCACGCAAAGGTCCTAGGTGTCATCCTGGACTCTGAACTAACCTTTTGGCCCCACATCCTATCGCTTTCCAATATTTACTGCCTCAACCTCCGCAACATCTCCAAGATACGGCCCTTCCTAACCAATGTCACTACAAAGCTTCTAATCCACTCCCCGGTCATCTCTGGCCTTGGCTACTACAACTCCCTCCTCATTGGCTTACCTCTAAATAGGCTATCCCCACTTCAGTCCATCATGAATACTGCTGACAGGCTCATCCACCTCACAAACCACTCAGCGTCTGCCAATCTCTCAATTGGCTACCATTCAACCAATAAATTAAATTCTATATACTAACAATAACTTACAAAGCCATCCACAACCTAGCCCCAGCTACATCACTAACCTAGTCTCAAAATACCAACCTTATCGTTCTCTTCGCTCCTCCCAAGACCTCTAACTCCCTTGTCACCTCATCCCACGGTTGCCTTCAGGACTTCTCCAGAGCCTCTTCCATCCTCTACCCCAATCTGTCTGACTTTCTCCTACTTTGTCCACTTTCAGACTATTCCTGAAAACTCATCTCTTCAGAGAAGCCTATCTGGCCCTCACCTAACAACTGTACATTTGTTTTCTCCATCAGCACATCCCCGACAGTTATTACCTCTTTTATCTCTTGACCTTCCCTCTTAGATTGTAATCTCTAAGGAGCAGGGCTGATTCCTACTGTATTAAAGTGTATTGTATTTGTACTATCTGCCATCAAGTTGTAAAGCGCTGTGTAAACTGTTGGCGCTATATAAATCCTGTATACTAATAATAATAATAATAACAGTGACATCATCACTGTTCTGTACATAGCCTGTGCATAAGGCAGAGCTGTGGGAGGGGCCCAGCAGGTCCACAACCTACAGACTTCCTGCAGAAAACTACAGGAGGGGCAGAGACAAGATCAGTCACCCCGCACAAGGAGAAAAAGCAGACTTTATTACAGGAAGCTCCTGCACAAAGGCAAAGCACAAATACACAAAGCATGCCATTATTTAAGTAAGAATACACATGCCTCTTGTAGTTAGACCATATTTGCTTATTGCAGAGTTCAGCTTTTAAGTTACTTTAAGGCCAAAACTTTTTTATTTGGATATACAGTAGAAAAGACTTACTAAAACTCTTGTAATGGAGAAGATTCACCCTCTCATTTTGTCTTGGTCACCATTATCTCCAGGTAACCATTCAATTAAAACATTTACAATTGGCACAGAAACTGGAGGTGAAAGGAAATTGTTCAATTGAGAAACCTGTTCCATGACAATGGTCTAAAAGGTGATTTCCCCTCACTTGTGAAAGATTTCCTCTACATCAGTGGTCTCCAAACTGCGGCCCAGGGGCCAGATGTGGCCCTTTGGTTGCCTATAATTGGCTCCTGGGGCACTATTACACCAACTGACATCAATGATGAAGCACCATTCCCCCTATTGACTCCAATTGACTCCATCAATTGGGCACTATTCTTCTCATTGATATCAACAATGGGGCACTATCCCCCCCCCCATTAAAACGAAGGAAAGGGCACTGATGCCATGACATTTTCTACTCCCACTGGCCACAGCCTGGCCCCCCTAAAGCCTGAAGGACAGTAAACCGGCCCTTTGGCTAGAAAGTTTGGAGACCCCTGCTCTACACGAAGACAATCTTATTGGTCCTCTAATCGTACTACTAACTAAAATCAATAGACTAACTATGGTTACAATAGGTAGAAAACCAGCAGTACCAAAATAGGACAGATTTTCCCTGCCCATAGACTGGCAGAAGTTACAACTTTGACTATGTGCAGTTGCCAATCATAGTCCTGTTTTTGGTTGGTTACTTGACAAGTGAAGAATAAGGAAGACAGTTGTAGAACCTGCACCACCTCAAAACCATAGCAATAGCGTCTCTCATATAAGATGGGTTTATTATAAGAGCTCTTCAACTCTGCTAAATGTTTTACTTAAATAGTATCATGTAGGCATGATGACTCACACAAATACAGCTGCATACTGCAATATTTATTAGCAAACCACCTTTGAAAAGTGGTTTCTGATGAGCACCTGCTTACATTTTGCTTATACCAGAAATGTAATTTCCATAATCTCTGACCTGAGCAATGAAAGATACATTAAAGAAAAATTAGCAGACCCAAACACATGAGCACATATGCAATGTCATTGTAGCCGTTCAATTAGTCTTGCTAGTGATTGCTCTTGGCGTGTTTGCTCTGCCATCTGCTAACATTTTATTTGCGTTACACTAAAGTTCAAGCCAAGAGTTTGTTTGGCTTTTTAACAATACATGTAGATTGTATTTAGGGCAATCATTTTATTTAGGATGTTTGCCCAGATGGCACTATTTTTTTGCACTGGTGGTTTGGCTGGATTAAGTTTTAATTCATTTTATTGTACTTCCTGAAATTTCAGATACCTATGGTTATTTTTATTTTTTTTGAACATGACCTAACAAAATGGAATTAGCATTTCCCATTAAGAATTTGTATATTGGGGAAAATAATAATCTTCTTGAAACTATTTGTAGGGTTTTGTCTATTAATATGCAGAATTAATCAGATGGCTGTTCAGACTAAATTTAGTTATCATTTGTGCACCTGCGTGCATGTAAAGCTAACTTCAGTTCTTTTACATCTAATTTACCATTTCATCTGGCACTAATTAGGATTTAAAGCTAACCACCAGGCAAACAGCACATACTGTATAAGAGCACTGTTTTAACTGGTATTTCTATCCATCAAGTTCTGAGAATTATACCATTAATAATATTATTATTTGTATTATTATTATTATACAGGATTTATATAGCACCAACAGTTTGCACAGCACTTTATGAAATTAAGGGAGACAGTATAGTTACAATACAGTTGGATACAATAGGGTTTGAAGGTGTCTGCTCATTAGAGCTTACAATCTAAAAAGGAGAAGCAAGTAATTAAATAGGTAATAACAGTGCGGGGGACTAAACATGGTGCTCTGTCTCTTTAAATCATTCTACTAATGTACAAAATGTGCTTAAAGCACCCTTCCACCCTCCACTGCCACATTTGGCACTTTTTTGGGGTGGAAGGGGGAGCAGGTACCTGGTTCTGACTGGTACCCGCTCCCACTTCCTGGTAAGATTGTCGAACGGTGATCTACGACATAGCTGGCCCCTCCTCCCCCTCCCGCTGCCTTCTAGAAACTGTGTCCATCCCAGAAGACAACGGGACCATTCAGAAAGCGCAGTACAACTCACACATGTGCAGTAGGAAACCGGCCTGAAGGATTCACTGCCGGTTTCCCTTACTTGCAATGCCAGTGCCTGAACCCGAAGCCGATTGACGAATCTGCTTGGGATGCCGACTAGGGATCGACCGATATCGTTGTTTCGGTGCCAATACGATACCGATATTTTGGCCACCTCTCCTGCCGATAGCCGATATTGTTTGCTGATACTTTGTACATTTATGCCGCATACACCCGGTCGGAATTTCCAATGGAAACAGTCCAATGGGAGCTGTTCATCGGATTTTCTGACCGTGTGTATGCCCATCGGTCTTTTTCTGTCGGAATTTCCGACGGACTTTGGATTGAGAACCTGTTCTTAATTTTTCCGACGGCAAACCTTTCTATCGGATTTTCCGATCGTGTGCATGCAATTCCGACATGTAAAATTCCGACGCATGCTTGGAAACAATTTGACGCATGCTCGGAAGTATTAAACAAACCTTTTATAGTGCTGTCGAACGTGTTGTATGCCGCGGTGTTATTGACCGTCGGAATTTGGTGTGACCGTGTGTAGGCAAGACAGTTTAAGCAAAATTCCGTCGGAATTCGACAGGAAAACCATCAGAGCTTTTTCCGACGAGGATTCCGACCGTGTGTGCACGGCATTAAACTTTTCAAAACTAACACCAATTTTATGCACAAATCTGGTATAAACTAAGCATGTTAATGTTTATTAAAATTAAACATTAAGGGCTCGTTCTTAACATGAAAACTGATAGGAGAAAAACACACAGATTTCAAAACTGACATCTCTGTCTGCAGTGCACCATGGTGTGATGAACGAGGTCTAAAAGTAAACAACTGGGGAAAAAAACAACTTGAAAAACAATAACTTGTTAAATGGCTTCCAAAACATAAAAAATGTATAACTGTTACTAGTGCATTGCACTGCACTGATTTTTACAGATTTTTTTTTACTGCACTGAAATTTAAATCACTACTGCAGTGCAAAAAGCTAGACAGTGGACAGGACACACTGACACTACACTTTCTGCAATACTCCCAGTTAAGTAGAGCAATATTATAGTGCAAAAAGCATAACATTTCAGCTGTTAAACGTGTTCTGTTTTTTTTAACCACTTGCCTACCAGGCACTTACACCCCCTTGCTGCCCAGGCCATTTTTCAGCTTTCAGCGCTGTTGCACTTTGAATGAAAATTGCGCGGTCATGCTACACTGTACCCAAACAATTTTTTTATAATTTTCTTCACACAAATAGAGCTTTCTTTTGGTAGTATTTAAACACTGTGCAGAAACGGACCTGTGAGATCTCCGCTCTCCTTTATGGGGGGATGGGATGAAAATGGACCACCTGTCCGTTTTCATCCAATCCGATCCTCCAGACGGATGGAAAATAGGACATCCATCCATTTAGATTTAGCAGAGCGTATCGGGGCAGATCGGGTGTCAGCGGACATGTCACCGCTGACATCCATCGCTCCATAGAGATGTATGGAGCGACTGTTCAGATCCGCCTGTCCGTTTTTTCAGGCGGACCTAAACAGTCCGCACGTGTGAAAGGGCCCTTACAATGTAAATACAGAATGTTACCAATACATAGAGACAACTAGAGCAAATAAACTTTCAGAAAAAAAGGAACAAAGAATATTGGTGATACTTTATGCAGAGCTCCTGTTTCTTAAAGTCTGAGCTCAAAGAGAAAAAGAAAAAGCTGTGTCTTGCTTTTAGGCTCCATGCACACTGGAGCTCAAAAAAGCTTTTTCTGGACGCCAGATTGCTGGCAGAAAACACTGTTTGAAAAACATGCTTTTAAAAGCGTTTTGTACTAGCATTTATGCACTTTTTTTAGCATTAACATTCATGGGCGTTTTTAATAAAAATACACCGAGGACACTTCAAAAATCCCACAATGCATTCCCAAACTCCCACCATGCATTGAAAAAATTGAACGCCGAATGCTAATTAACGGCGTTTATGAGCGTTTATGTGCATTTACCGGCGTTTGGCATTTTTTAGCATTTTTTTTTGTCAGAAAAATGGCACTTTGAATGTGATTTTATGGCGTTCAGAGAACAGCGTATAAACTCTACTGCTGATAAAAGCTAAAAAGCGTCCATGTGTGCATGAACACATAGGATAACATAGAGTGGAGTTTATGTGCTGTTAAAAAACGTCCAAAACGTTTATGAGCTCCAGTGTGCATGTGTTATATCACCTGTCTGCCCCTCACCCCCCCCCCCCCCTTTTCGGGAAAAAAACAAACCCTTCAATAGATTTCAGTAACCTTAAGATTTTACCACTTTTAGTCAATGGGTGGCACTTTTAGTCTATGGCTAGGCCTCAATTGAACCCTTTGAAGTGACACATAGTCCATAAATGATACTATTAATTGGCCAGAGAAGAGACCTTTGTCAGATAGCTCCTCCAGATAAAATTTCCAGGGCTGGCTTATGTTGTCCTTTTTATTACAGCTGTTCTCAGACTGTCCAGGCAGTGTTCTTAAACTTTTTAAGCCATTCTGTATGTCAAAAGTTCACTCTATGTCAAATTATTAATCCAAAGGTAAAAATCATTGCAGGTCTAAAATATCCACTACATTGTCCCCTTAAAAACCTCCGAAAGCCACCTTAATTTCCCTTTTCCTATTTACTCCAATGCATTTTGTGATTTTCATGATTTTTGCCAAAATTTTTAAGAAATTAAAATGATAATTTTCAATCATCCGTAACTAAGATACAACTTGAGCCTTTTATAATTCTCTCCCTAGTAAAAGGAAAGGGAGGCATCTCTATATTTCAAATTGACAATAATTATGTGTTGGCACTGTTTAGACAAACACTTGTGTTTAGTTTGGTTTCAACGATACATTTCAATTCCCATTTTGCTGCTATTTTTTATTCTCTGCAGATAGCACATACAGCCCTTGAACTGCAGTACATGTATATAATGTGTCTCTTTTCTCTGGAAGTACTGCACATCTCAGTGCTCGTTTTCCTGAAATCAGAAAAAGTCACAGGAATCCAATATTTATCCATCACAGCAGAGCTGTAGTTTATGAAACTAATATGCAATTCCTTCACGTCGTCACTTTTTAAAAAATACATTTAAAAATTATCATAACTGATGTTTACTTACTAGCTGACAGCCTCTATAGCTTTTTAGTAAGAAACCTGTCTTTCAGACATTGGCAAGAGATAAACAGCTGTAGCTTGCCATTTCCTCCAGTTTGAATTCACTGATAACACACCTTGGGTGAATATTTAGCCTTCATTCTAATTTTAAAAGCTGCCTGGATCCAATATTTGTTTTATATACTATTTTGGGATAAACCTGTACTTTAAGCAGATGCATTTTAATTGAAGTCCTCGGGTCAGCTTTAAATTCTGCCATTAGCAAAAGATTTTCTTAAATACGAAAAAGTCACTACTTTCAATAGATTGCGCATAACATACTACCTACAGTGCATCATAAATCATTTCACTGTGACTGTAGACATACAATTTCAACTGTACTAAGAACAGACATGCTTCTCTCCAGACTCCAGGGATCCAATCTAGTCCAGGGAATAGCGACAAGGGATTTATTCTAGCCCATAGACAACAGATGTTTTTTAAGCACATATTTATACTAAGTGCCATTTGGTACAGCAGTGTCATGTAAAATATGGTTTATTGCTCCCTGGATCACTTGGGATGCATGGTAGTTGGCCATCACTGATCTTTATGTTTATATTACAGACATTAGAATATGCTTGAAATATGGTATTTTCAAAATAGTTTTAGGCAGAAATACATCTATATTCATGGAATATAATATAGCTTTTTACCTTTACAAGACCTGGAAAATGTTGGCTGTTCCTTTAGCACGTTTCTGTGAGTTTAAAATAAAATCTCTATATTTCAGAATTCGCCAGTGTTATATAACTTGTGCCCCAGAGGATGTTTGTTAAAGCAGTTTCAAGAAACATATACATGTCTCCAATATATGATTGTTTCTTATACTTTATAAAGCATAAGTCCAGGGATAGGAGAAGTCCACCTAAAACTAACAACAGATCATCAGTCATCCACCAACTTCATAGCCTCAAAAGGAAGATTAACCTTCAACTGCATACTTTACTGTGGATAGAACATTTATCTTTTTCTTTATTCACCTATATTCACAGTAAGAAAACCTTGCACACATTCTATTCTTTTGCTAATAAATGTTAGCACCAGAGACTGCATTTTTTTTCCTCCACCCTTTGACATACACATTAATGTTTAAATGAACCATGAATTTGGATTTACATCACAAGCTAGCCGATCAGACATTGAACAATGACCCATGATGCCTACTTGTCCAACTGTTCTCCAATAAGGTTTAATAGGTTTTAGAATAACTTTCCTTTTATTAAAATTTGTAAACTGTGGCAAGAATTTTAAGCAGGCACTCTCCAGTGCCTCTCAATGTTTTCGCAAGTATCTTGGCACCCTCTAAAGCAGGGGTCTCAAACTGGCAGCCCTCCAGCTGTTGCAAAACTACAAGTCCCATGAGGCATTGCAAAACTGACATAGTTTCAAGCATGACTCCCTCAGGCAGAGACATGATGGGACTTGTAGTTCCGCAACAGCTTGAGGGCCACAAGTTTGAGACGACTGCTCTAAAGCAAGAGGCTCTGATGTATGATTTTTACCTATAGGTAAGCCTATAATAAAGCTTGGTACCTATATAAAAAACACAGTTGCGCTTGTTCAAAAACGAGCCTCAGCAAAAGAGCCAAGAAAAACAATATGTATTGAAATATAAGTGACAATATAATAAGTGTCTCTATGAAGTAAAAGTGACAGTGAAGTCTTGAATCCACAACTGGATTCTCACAGGGAAAAGTTCCAACAGGATGAAGTCTTCCAAAGTTTTCCACCTCCACCAAGAAGATAGAAGTTTTCATGTAAAAAAAACACACTGTGAGTGGGGACTCTTACCAGAGACTTTGAACCTCCTTGTGAGCGAGGTCATATGTGCTTGCAGATATAGCCCTCTGCAGGGTTAGATGATTTGCCTCATCCCAGGGTTCACTGGCAGTCACTAGAGATCCTCCTCGATGTCCAGTCTACATCCAAATTCCATCCGGGGTCTCTATCAGCTCAGTACCATAGGGTGTATAGAAAGAGGCTCGAATAGTGTGTTATTGTATAAAATGTTATAGGTAGATGTCTTGCGAGCTACTAATGAAGAGTGTCCAAAGAATGTTTTAAACGTAAGAGAACCAATCCACAGCCGCTAAGCATATTCACACTCCCATAATGTGTATAAAATATTAAAAATAAATAAGAAAGGAATGTGGGACTTTGAATGAGGCAATTGACTTGTGGAGGTAGAGTGGTTAGTAAACATTATTTATTTGTGACAATAGTATGAAACAAGTATACATACACATGCACACATGGCATGAACATAATGGATACATCAATACATATATGTCAGCTTGGCAGCACATGAGAAGTAATGAATATTGATAAAATGGTATAAATACAAATATATACACATGTCATAGAAATGGCATTTGGCAATAAGATGAATGATATCAATCTTGAGCATGATTAATTGTAGATATAATACAAGATATTTCCTATTAACAGGCATTGGTACACCATATGCAACAGAGCTGCTGTAAAAACAAAAAAAGATACACATACACATTAATAGTTACATAGTACTCAATGAATTTTGAATGTATAAAAGTTATATATGGGCCAGTGAATAGGTAATGAGCCAGACTTGACTGAGGACCCCATTGAAACTTGACGCGTTTCATGGCTCTATGCCATTCATCAGGAGTTGGGTACAGAAAAATACTGTAAATACAAATGGATATGTAGTATTAGTTAATATATTCTTCCCCTAAGGGGAGAAAAAACCTCATGGGGAGAGAGAGATCTATACTCACAGGTCGGCTAAAGCACTGTTCTTGGCTAGCATTGAGGAAGATGGGACCCCAAAATGGTTGTCTGCAGGTGAGTTTGATTGACTTACAATCACATGACACATGAGTCTTTTTTTCTGGTGACATTACATATAGGCCTCAGGATCAGTCCAAGATGTGGGATAAACGATCTCCAGAATCCCACAACTCCAATGAACATCTGTGCCTCCTTTCTTGGTAGTAGGGGGCAACAGCGCCTGGATAGTTTGCACAACTGTCTCTAAAATTTTCCTATGCGGCCCAGTCCACATCATTCCTAGGAATGTCACCTCTGTGACAGGTCCTTGGACTTTGTCTTTGTTGATAGCCCACCCTCTGTTCTCCATGTGCTGTATCAGCAGGTGCAGTGCTTCAGTTACATCTTCTTTTGTCCCAGAGATCATGATGTCATCAATGTAGTGAAACACAGTGGCTTTTAAATTCAGGGTACTTAAATCTCGGGCAATCAGTCCTTGACAAATCTTATGAGAATGTACATAGTATTCGGGAAGCACAGTGAAAGTGTATTGGCGGCCGTCCCAAAGGCAACCTGGTTCTGACACTCTGGGTCTATCAAAATAGAAAATAAACCATTAATGTCTATCACAGCATAATATTATCCTGCCTCTTTATCAGTTTTCTCAATGATTGAGATCATATCAGGTACAACTGACTTCAATGGAGGAGCCACTTTGTTTAGACCTCTGTAATTCACCGTCAATCTATATGTCCCATCAGGTTTCTTTACTGGGAACACCAGAGATGAGAAAAGGACTTACAGCAGGTCTAAGGATCCCTACTCTCAACAGTTCTTCAATAGTCTCCCCAATTTCTTTGTGGCCTCCAGGAAGTCTGTACTGCTTGAGACAGACTGGCTTCTCTGGTGGAGGAATGTAGACAGGGGTCCATTTCGCATAAGCTCTGACCACAACCTTAACCACCCTAACCAGATATGCTTTATAATGATACTGTCAGGGCTGGGCTCAGCCCTTCCTTCTCAAAACTGGCCGCTCAGCTGTCGGCTAATTGTCAGCTCCTTTCTCTCCACAGTGACTTACCTGTTGATGATATCCTGCACGTTAGTCTTGTCTACTTAAGCCATCCAGCCCAGATGATCTCTGCCTTCACCTTGGTCACATCTATATAGATGCTCTCCTGTGTTCCTGTTAAAGACTTGATCCTGCTTGCTGTTCTGCTACGCTCATCTCTGGCTCCCTGACATTTTGGCTTGTCTGACTATCCGTTCCGGTTCCTGAACTCTGGCTCTATTTTGACTACGTTTGCTCTGTTTACCATTTTATTATTATTATTAAACAAGTGTGATTTAACTGTACTTCTGTCTCAGTCTGATTCATGGTTTCTGACAGTAGGCAAAGGCCATGAATGCGGAAGATGCAATCAATCCACTTATTGGTAATATATTTTCCAGATAGACAAACTCTCCTGAGTCGCACGGCTCACCTGGAATCTCCCACTGTGGCTACTCCGGTACAAATTGTGTTGCAGGCCATCCCTGCTGCTGCTCCAGTCTCTGTGCAGGCACCCGCCTCGAGTATTACCTCTATAAGAGGTATGTCTTGATCCGCTCCGCTTCCCCAGCGATTTGGGGGTGATCCAGTCCAATGCAGAGGGTTTCTCAACCAAGCTGAAATATACTTTGAGATGCTGCCCCAGGCGTTTCCCACGGACAGAAGAAAAGTAGGTTTCATTATATCTTTGATTTCTGAGAGAGCCTTGGCCTGGGCAAACCCTCTATGGGAGAAGCAAATACCTGTTGTCTTGAGTTACCCCAAGTTTGTGGCCTCCTTTAAAAGGGCATTTGACGTTCCCGCATGCTCCGCTTCTGCTGCCAAGTGCCTCATGTCCATCAAACAGAGTACGAGAACTGTTGCTGACTACGCCATTGAATTCCGTACTCCCCGGCAGCAGAGGTTGCTTGGAACAATAAGGCTCATTAATATCTATACCAGACCTGAAGGGCCTGGTAATTGAATTTGGGGGGAACCCCACACATTTTTTTTTTTATCAATGACTTTCAATGACTGTTCTCTGTATTACGGGGAGCCGACAATTCATTATAGCCGCGAGTGCTTTTAAATTACTTTTTTTCCTGCAGAAAAAACACTTTGTGCAAGGACAGTTCTAAGCACGGGAAACATGCGCCCCTTTACAGGCATACTATACACACCCCCTAGGTATGAAATTTAAAGGAATATTACACTTTTACTGTTTCACTTTAAGCATTATTAAAATAACTGCTCCTGAAAAAACATTAATTTTTAAAAGTTATTTTTGCATTGATACATGTCCCCTGGGGCAGGACCCAGGTCCCCAAACACTTTTTATGACAATAACTTGCATATTAGCCTTTAAAATTAGCACTTTTGATTTTGAACGTTCGAGTCCCATAGACTTTAATAGGGTTCTAAAGTTCATGCAAAGTTTAGGTCTGTTCGCAGGTTCTGGTGTGAACCGAACCGGGGGGTGTTCGGCTCATCCCTACTGGTGACAGGCAACATGGCAAGTGATGGGGCAAGTGACAATGCACATCTTGTGGCAAGCGTGGCAAGTGACATTCCACATCTGGTGGCAGGCAACAGTGGCAAGTATCATTCCGTATCTGGTGGCAGGCGACAGTGGCAAGTGACATGCTCAGAGCTCCCACTGATTATGCATTATGGTGAGTCCCCTATTTCATTTATTACTACAATATAATAATAGAAATAATGTGCTTCAATCACCCTGACACCATATCAAGCATGGTGCTGTGATTATTGAAGCGCTAACACCAGCCATTACCCACAAAAAATTGTTTACCCCCCACGTGACCCCCCGGTTCTTGGCACAATTTTGGGGACCGCTGCTCTAAGAGGAAACCTTTTTCCATAAGTACATTATTTTACATTTACAGTAGAAATATTGAACTGCAGTCTCCACTGCTTTGACCAATCTTTTAGCAAGGCCAAATCATGTTCCATGTTACAGACACCTCCAGGGATATCAACCCTATTACACACCTTTGTGTCATCAGCAAAATGACATACCTTGCCCAACAAACCTTTAGTTATATCACTTACATATAGGTTAAATAAAACAGGACCCAGTACAGAGCCTTGCGGTACCCCACTAGTGACTGGGCTCTGTTCTGAGTGAACGCCATTTACAACCACACTCTGGGATCTATCCTTTAGCCCAATGCATATCAATTGAACCACCCAAGGGTTAAGTCCTAGCTTGTACAACTTTATCATTATGTGGAAATGTATCAAATGCCTTGCTGAAATCAAGATATGCTATGTTATACATGCACTTGAAGAGGCTGATGTACTAAAGTCAAGTAGGCTATTCATTTAGCAAGGAATTTATCACTTTGCAGTGGTTTTTGACCTTAGCTTAGTGAATGAGGTAAAGCCCTACTGACCTCTATCATCCAATCATGTGGCACCATTTTATTTTTTCCTAGCATGTGATTCGGTATACTGTGCAATGTGAAATATTCTCCACATTCTCTATGCTAAATGAAAACTCCATTGTGAAGTGCAAAGTCCAAAGTCTATATGATTTAGTAAATCAACATCAAACAATAATGTTCCACCATAAAGGTAAATACAGGTTTGTGTAGCAATACACCGCAACATAAACTTACCAATAAAACTCCTGGAGAAATATGTGGCCAACATTGCCACACACAACACATTCATGTTCTTCAAGGTAAATACAAAGAGCATTAATGTTCATTTTCCACCAATCTAATCAGGAGCAGGTTTGGAGTTGTTTCTAATTTGGCAGTTTTAACATATGGTTTGAAACACTGTGCTATCAGACTTAACTATGGAACTGATAACAGGACATGGTTGCTAACAGATATTTAGTTCACATAGAACTGAATGCAATTTTAGTTTCTTTTGTAATAGAATGAGCTTAGGTTAGCGGGTTAGTTTTTCTTTGGGGAGATTTTCCTTCACAGGGTGACCAAAACTTGTGTCCCAATTGGAAGCTTTACCCTCTGTTTCTGTTCCAGTGTCCGAACCAAGTTGGAAATTCTCTTTCAATTTTGTTTTTGGTGATAACAGACAAATAGAGGGTTAACGTCCCCAAAGGGGACACAGCAGCAATAATAACATATCAGGGATTATAATGCTTCAACAATCTACATTAAAATAAAGTCCAAATTTCCCCTTAGGTACACCTAATTGAAATTTCAAGACAAATTTTTAAAGATTTGGTTTGCAGGTAAAGGGGAAAGGAATTTAACTTCTGTGTACAACATTTTCAAATGGCAGGGAAGTGTTAAGGAATACTCTGGAGTGAAACCACAGAGACCATTTTAAAGCCAGGGAGAGTTTTAAATCTTCCACACTCAGTTTGAAGCATATTACTACAAGGATAGTCATAAAAGTTACATTGGACAGGAACCAGTGTAATACTAATGCCGCGTACACACGGTCGGAATTCTCGTCGGAAAAAGCTCTGATGGTTTTCCCGTCGGAATTCCGACGGAATTTCGCTCAAACTGTCTTGCCTACACACGGTCATACCAAATTCCGACGGTCTGTAACACAGCGGCATAAAACACATTTGACAGCACTATAGAAGGGAAGTTTAATGCTTCCGAGCATTCGTCGAATTGTTTCCGAGCATGCGTCAGAATTTTTTAACGTGTCGGAATTGCATACACATAATCGGAAAATCCGATAGAAAGGTTTTCCGTCGGAAAAATTGAGAACAGGTTCTCAATCCAAAGTCCGTCGGAAATTCCAACAGAAAAAGACCGATGGGCATACACACGGTCGGAAAATCCATTGAAAGGCTCCCATCGGACTGTTTCCATTGGAAATTCCGACCGTGTGTACGCCGCATTAGATTGAGGATGTTGGCTTTAGCACAGAACACAAAGGTGTGTTGCTTTTTTTTTTGTTGTTGCTTTTTTTTGGATATGATACAGAAGTGAACATGTGTGTGGTAGCAAATAGTAGTACGAAATTAAAGTGGAAGTAAACCCCCCTATCGTTTTCAGCCAAGGAAGCTGCCATCTTTGCCTCTGTTTAATCTTCAACTGCCACGGTGCTGCACATGTGATCCGTTATGACACCAGCCATTGGATGGTTTGAGTGTTTGGTTGAGAGCACAGCCAATGTGCAGTTAGCATTCCCGGCATGCCTTTTTTTTTTTTAAACTGTTAAATCGATGGGTTTACTTCCGCTTTAAATGATGGTCTGTGTAAATAGGTAGCACAAATCAGAAAGGTAAAGGTCTCTTCTTTGGGTGGTAGTGAATGTTGAACATAATGCAGTTGTGGAGTGCCTGAGCACCCAAGCAGCAACACCCTTCCCCCCAATTGATATATATACAGGGGATACTGGCAGGAGTGTCCTAAAGAATGATTTTAGGGACTTGGGAGCTAAATTGAGGAAAAGGACCTCCAAGGTAGTATTATCAGAAATACTACCAGTACATTGAGCAACACCAGAAAGGCAGAGGGAGATTAGGGAAGTAAACAAGTGGCTGAAGAGCTGGTGTAGTAAGGAGGAGTTTGGGTTCCTGGAGGACTGGGCCCACTTCTCAGTCGATCACCAGTACTATATAAGGGAAGGACTGCACCTAAAAGAGGAGGGTGCAGATCACCTGGGAGTAATAATGGCCAAAAAGTTAGAGGGGTTTTAGAATTAGGCGACGGGGGAGGGCCCAGAGGTAGAGATAGTCAGCGTGGAACATATTCCAGAGGGTAGTATTGGGGGCATTAGTGGTAGGTTGACTAAAGCACATAAACCCAAGGTAAATATAGTCCTAGTTGCAATCTCGGAACACCCAATAAGAGGCTAGTATGCGACTGGTCTAAACTACATTGCATGTTCACCAATGCCAGGAGCCTGGCGGACAAGATAGGTGAACTAGAGATACTGTTGTACAAAGAGGATTTGGATTTTGTGGGAATTTCAGAGACCTGGTTCAACAGCTCTCATGATTGGCTGGCAACCATTCAAGGGTATACCCCTTATCGCAGTGATAGAGAGGGTAAAAAAGGGGGAGGGGTATGCCTATATATCAAGAATAATGTACAAGTGAATGTGATAGATGACATCACTAAGGGAACTAGGGAGGAAGTGGAATCCTTATGGGTAGAGCTCCAAAGGGATAAAGCTAAGGGGAAATATTACTGGGAGTATGCTATAGTCCCCCTTAACCCGAGGGAGGAGGGGGAGATGGATCTCCTATCACAAGTTGGATTAGCAGCAAGGATTGGAAGTGTTATCATAATGACTCTAATACGGTGTACACACGGTCGGAATTTCCGATGGAAACAGTCCGATGGGAGCTTTTCATCGGATTTTCCGACCGTGTGTATGCCCAACGGTCTTTTTCTGTCGGAATTTCCGACGGACTTTGAATTGAGAACCTTTCTATCGGATTTTCCGATCGTGTGTATGCAATTCCGACACGCAAAATTCCGACGCATGCTCGGAAACAATTTGACGCATGCTCGGAAGCATTAAACTTCCCTTTTATAGTGCTGTCGAACGTGTTTTATGCCGCTGTGTTATTCACCGTCGGAATTTGGTGTGATCGTGTGTAGGCAACACAGCTTGTGTACGCGCCATTAGGCAGTTCCTAAATGTCTTGCAGGACAATTTCATGGTAGACACACCAACTAGAAATAAAGTGTTAAGCCCCATACACATCAGATTTTTTGCTGATTTTTTCCTTCAGAATTACCAAAACCATATAATACGAGGTCAAACCTTAGGCGTTTCAATGTGTATGCAATCAGGCAGGCCCTTGCACTACATGGTTTTGGTAAATCTGAAGACAAAAATCAGCAGAAAATCTGATAGTGTGTATGGGGCTTTAATGGATCTACTGATTACCAACAATACAGACCTGATCACGGATGTGGAAATACGGGGCAGTTTAGGAAACAGCAATCACAGGTCAATTGGCTTAAGTATAAATCACACAAATAGGAAACATAAGGGGACTACAAAGACATTGAATTTCAAAAGAGACAACTTCCCTAAACTATGAACCTTGTTAAAAGGCATGAATTGAGAAACAATCATAGGAACAAAGAACACGGAGGAGAGATGGGTTTGCTTTAAGAGCATATTAAATAAGGGCATTACCCAATGCATCCCATTGAGTAATACATTTAAAAGACTGAACAAAAGTCCTGGATTGCTTAACTCCAATGTAAAAATGCATATAAGAGCAAAGGAGAAGGCCTTCAAAAAATACAAGGTTTTGGGATCATCATCAGCATTCAGAATTTATAAAGAATGCAACAAGAAATGTAAGGGTGTAATTAGGGTGACTAAGATAGAACACAAAAGACATATAGCGGAGGAGAGCAAAATAATCCCAAGACATTTTTAAAGTATGTAAACAGTAAAAAAGGAAGGACAGAACATATTGGCCCCATAAAGAATGTGGAAGGACATCTGGTTACAAAGGAGGGCGAAGGTATTGAATTTATTCTTCTCCTCAGTCTTTACGAGGGAATCGGGGAGCTTCAGTAGCCAAAACTGCAGTGTTTATCCTTATGACAAATCACAGGAAACACCTCCATGGGAGCCAGCACAGAGCTATGTCGCTCCTTCCGCTTGCCGCCCCCAATACATTTCTATGGATGCACGGCATCTCATGGGGGTGGCCAGCGCAAGAAGCACAGCTCGCAGTGGTGATTTCCAGCGTGATCCCATCATGCTGGAAACACAATATCGGCAGCACCTACTGTATGCCGATCCAGACCATCCCAAACATGCTCAATGGGTGACATGTCCGGTGAGTATGCTGGCCATACAAGAACTGGGATGTTTTCAGCTTCCAGGAATTGTGTACAGATCCTTGCAACATGGGGCCATGCATTATGCTGCAAAATGAGGTGATGGTTGTGGATGAATGGTGCAACAATGGGCCTCAGGATCTCATCACGGTATCTCTGTGCATTTAAAATGCCATCAATTAAATGCACCTGTGTTCATTATCCATAGCATACGCCTGCCCATACCCTAACCCCACCGCCTCCATGGGCCACTTGATCTACAACATTGACATCAGCAAACCGCTCACCCACACAATGCCATATACGCTGTCTGCCATCTGCCCTGTACAGTGAAAACCAGGATTCATCCATGGAGAGAACACCTCTCCAAAGTTCCAGACTCCATTCAATGTGAGCATTTGCCCACTTAAGTCGGTTACGATGATGAACTGCAGTCAGGTCGAGACCCCGATGAGGATGATGAGCACGCAGATGAGCTTGCCTGAGACGGTTTCTGACAGTTTGTGCAGAAATTATTTGATTATGCAAACCGATTGTTGCAGCAGCTGTCCGGGTGGCTGGTCTCGGACAATCTTGGAGGTGAAGATGCTGGATGTGGAGGTCCTGGGCTGGTGTGGTTACACGTGGTCTGTGGTTGTGAGGCCAGTTGGATGTACTGCCAAATTCTCAGAAACGTCTTTGGAGACAGCTTATGCTAGAGAAATAACCATTTAATTCAAGGGCAACAGCTCTGGTGGACATTCCTGCAGTCAGCATGCCAATGGCACACTCCCTCAAAACTTGCGACATCTGTGGCATTGTGCTGTGTGATAAAACTGCACATTTTAGAGTGGCCTATTATTGTGGCCAGCCTAAGGCACACCTATGCAATAATCATGCTGTCTAATCAGCATCTTGGTATGCCACACCTGTGAGGTGGGTGGATTATCTCTGCAAAGGAGAAGTGCTCACTAAAACAGATTTAGACAGATTTGTGAACAATATTTGAAAGAAATAGGCCTTTTGTGTACATAGAAAAAGTCATAGATCTTTGACTTCAGCTCATGATCATTTTTTTTTAATAGAAAACCAATAATATGTATGCCATGAACAAAGTATACCAATGGCTTCAGCGGAAGGATCTAGTAAGAGTTGTGTGCTGCATGTACTGTACATGAAGATAATAAAAAGAAAACAAACTATGTAGCAAATATTTATAATACAACACAACTTAAAATATATATCTACAGTATATTACCTTCCAGGCTTCTCTGCAGTTGGCTGCCAATCTTCTCCTTCTCTTGCTGATTTTCTAATGGAGAAAATATTTTTGTGAGTATGTTTCATGCGGCAATATCAGCTTGTCTCATATTTTTGTGAATAAGCTCACTACACAGTGTTAGGGGAAAAGGCGCCATCGCACCAAATGTGTCAGAAACCATAAATCAGACTGAGACAGAAGTACATTTAAATCACACTACTAATAATAAAAAAAAGGTAAACAGAGTAAACGTAGTCAAAACTTAGCCAGAGTTCAGAACCGGAACGGATAGTCAGACAAGCCAAAACGTCAGGGAGCCAGAGATGAGCGTAGTAGAACAGCAAGCAGGATCTGGAGCTAGGAGGAATGTCAACCAAGCAAGTCTTTAACAGGAACACAGGAGACCGTCTCTAGAGATGTGACCAAGGCAAAGGCAGAGATCATCTGAACTGGACGGCTTAAGTAGGAAGGACTGACGAGCAGGATATCATCAACAGGTGAGTCACTGTGGAGACATAGGAGCTGGCAATTAGCCGACAGCTGAGCAGCCAGCTTTGAGAAGGAAGGACTGAGCCCAGCCCTGACAGTACCCCCTCCTCAATGACCCATCCCCCTCGGAGGACCACCAAGCTTGAGGGGGAAAACGTCTATGGAAATCACGGAGGAGGACAGGGGCATGTACATCCGAGGATGAGACCCAAGAGCATACCTCTGGACCATACCCTTTCCTTTTGACAAACAAAATGGATCTGTTACAATATATATGAAAGCATAAGTCTCTTAAAATAGTTAAATGTCCATAAAACGAAAAGGATATAGTAAAACAGTTCAAGATGTTAGTTTGCCATAAGGGTATATCATAGACCATTATCAGCTCAATCTATACAATAATAAGGTTCACAAGGGGAGGACACCTGATAGGAGAGGTCTTGAAGCACGGAAAGTTGTTTGTGTGTCTCTCTGCTAATCTTTGACCCTTAGGCCATCATGGTATATGTTAGAGAATATATAGACCGTATATATAAAAAAACTAAAATAACAAGAGCAAGTAGAAGTTCAACCACTAAAAAGTGGAACAGAAAGGTGTTACGGGATATAGGACTCAGATAAGCCATAACTAGTGCCACTAAATATGGGGTTCGGTGTCCAAAAGCCTAATGGAAATGAAGGATGATCAGGGGGCCCACGACTTCCATTACAGGTCATAAATATGCATTGCATCCATGATGGTATGGAATATTTTCTCCATAAGTTGGATGGCAGAAATTTGCATAAGGAACTGATTCCAGGTGACTCCCGGGGTACGCCAGAATAAGGCAATACACCAATGGACTGCACTAAATAGTGTGTGAGAAAGTTTTTGGTCGGGATATCTGCGAACAGAAGGCCCATTTGGTGAGTTATAGTGATCTGTACCACCGTTTCCTTCACTGCCATGGACCTTGTACATTTATGCATATTGGTTATCCTATTAGTCCACTCCTCGGGGGTTGCTACCAGTCCAGTTTCTACCTTCCAACTGACCATGGCAGTAGACTTGTCAGGGAGGCCCAATCCACCCAAATAGTCATATAGTAGTGAGATTGTCCCCCTGTCTCTAGAAGTGGGGCCACATAAGGCTTCAAATGTGTTTAGGGAGTTGGTATCTGACCTGGGGAAGTGCGAGTTGAAAAAATCTGATTTGCAGGTATTTATAGAATTCTGATCTGGGTATGGAGTTAGAGGATTGTAAGGATGAGAAAGAATGAATCACCCCCTCCTTCTGAAGAGAGCCTAGAGTGACTAGATCTTTTGATATCCATGTGGCGAAAGGATTAGGATTAGGGAATGCTGCGATAAATGAGGGGTTTCCAATAAACAAGGCCCATCTAGGGTATGGAGGAAATAGGGAGTATTTTTTCTTGTATAAGGACCATAGATGTAGGGATTGGCCTACTATTGCATTAAAGGGGGAGATATCTTTAGGGCAAATTGCTTTGGCCCACAGCAATCCGGGGAAGGAGTATTGGGATATGGAGGTCCGTTCAAAGCAGAGCCAGGGAATTCCGTGTGGGGAGTTATGCCATTGTGCCATCTGTACGAGTCTGGCCGAAAGATAGTAAAGCCATAGGTTGGGTAGGCCTAACCCGCCTCGATCCCGGGGTCTATATATCCTCCGCTTACCTAATCTGGGTTTTTTATTGTGCCAAACTAATTTATTTACATCTCTTTGAATAAGTTGACGTTTGACGTGACACATAGTTGAGGAGGGCTCTAAAAGAGAATAAAAGTTTAGGAAGAATCAACATTTTTATTGCCTGGATCCTTCCTAAGAAGGTAATATGGAAAGGGTTCCAAATGTTTAAAAGTTGTCTGATACGAGCAAATGCTGGGGGGTAGTTAGCTAAGTATAATTTGTGGAGAGAGGGTGCCAATTTGATCCCTAAGTATGGGAACCCCTGTTCTTCTATGGAAAAGCCAAAGTTGGATTGCATTGTAGATATAATATGTTGTGGGATGTTAATAGGAAGGGCAGAGCACTTGGAGATGTTGACCCCAACTCCGAAAGGTCCTGGAAGGTACGGAGGGTGGATATCAGGTTGGGAATTGATATTATCGGGTTGGACAAAAACAGAAGGACATCATTTGCGTATAGACTTATTTTGAACTCCTGATGTCCTTTTGAGTATCCTCTAATATTAGGGTTTAAACTAATGGAAAGGGCAAAGGGTTCGATGGCAAGGGCAAATAAAAGTGGTGATAAGGGGCAGCCTTGCCTTGTTCCCCTGTCTAACATGAAGTAGTCAGAATTGCAACCTGCTAGTCTAATCCCAGTGCGGGGACGGTGATAAAGTGCCCGGAATCCGTTTACAAATGCCCCTGCAAATCCAAACCTTTCCAGTGTCAGTTCGAGGTATGGCCATAGCACACTGTCAAAGGCCTTGTGGATGTCAAGGCCCAGGAGAAGTACACTGCACAAATGTAGGTTGGCGTCTTGGATGATGTTAGAGGCAAGTCTGATATTGTCAGTGATTTGTCTAGTCGGGATGAATCCTGTTTGGTCGGGTGATATTAAGGAGGTAATAGTTGTCGAAAGTCTGTCTGCTAAGATGCGTCCGAAGATCTTTAGGTCCGTATTGATAACTGATATTGGCCTGTAATTTTGAGGGAGGGAGTGGTCCTTATTGGGTTTCGGGATCAGGGACATGTTTGCGAGAAGCATATCATCTGGAAAGACGTTACCTTTGAGAACGTGATTAAAATTAGATTGGAGAAATGGAGCTAATTTGTCAAGGAATTTCTTGTAGTATGGGGCCGAGTATCCATCTGGTCCGGGTGTTTTGGAGGGTTTCAATGATTTGATGACCTTGGTAATTTCCAGGTCTGAGCAAGGGGGGTTCAATTCTTGGAGGTGTTCTTGAGACAGAGAGGGGATAGGAATATTGTCTAGCCACGTCTTGAGGGTAGGGTCAGGGGTAGTGGAAGGAGGGGAGAGTAGATTTTTATAAAATTTTGAGAAAATCGGAAGAACTTCAGATGGATGAGAGACCAAACTACCATTAGGTTTCCTTCATTTATAAGTATGGGGGGGGGGGGGTGGATGGATTGGTTAAGCTTTCTTGCAAACATGGCCGAGGCTGCATTACCATGTAGCAGGAACTTCGCCTTAGACCACCTAAGGGCCTTTTCAGTCTGTTCTGAGAGGATTTTGTCAAGTTAATTTCTAGTGTCAAAAATCTGTTGTACGAGGTCAGGGGAATGGTTCTGTGTGTGTATATGCGCTTATGTGAAATCTACATTAATATCTGTACAATATTGTAATTAGAAATATATTTCAGTTAGAGGGAAATATATATATTTAAAGTATTGAGGGTTGTGTTGGTGTTACTGTAATTAGTTCAACTTCAAAGCTTGGCCTTTTGTTTTCCCTGATAACATCTCACCTGGGTAGTAAACAACAGCCTTCTTTGATTCATCCAATCAGGCTGTGCCCAATAGACATGTACTAGGTGACCAATTAGGGAGAATTATATTAGCCACACTACAGGAAGTAGGGGGGGGGGATATAATGCTTTGTGAGAAAGCTAACGATTCCTTTTTTCTGGTGGGGAAACACACAGCAGTCATCATGGGCTGAACTGAACAGGTAATATAACTCTATACTTGCACCTTATATATTGTATTGTAAATATGGTTCTGTGAGTAATATGTAAATATCATGTAATCCAGGGGACCTACACTGTACATTGTGTTGTAAATTCTGTCTGGTGTGTAATTTGTATATATATTATGTAACCCTATCAATAAATGTGTATTAGCTTGAGTTTTAACTACTTGTAACTAAACATGTTTGTAGATCAAGGTCTGAAGGGATATAATCTATATTCCTTCATATATATATTTTATTTCAACCTAGCATTTTCTGCCTTGATGTGCTAGGGATTTGTGTATTAGCTTGAGTTTTAACTACTTGTAACTAAACATGCTTTTACCTCACGGTCTGAAGGAATATAATCTATATTCCTTCGTATATATATATATATTTTATTTCAACCTAGCATTTTCTGCCTTGATGTGCTAGGGATTTGTGTATTAGCGTGACTTTTAACTACTTATAATAAATGTTATTATATTCAAAGCCTTTCCTCCTGATCTGTAGAACTCTCATTTAACCCATATCATATTTTGTGATTAATAAATCAGAAATAGAGATTTTAGAGGTTACAGATGGCGGCCACGAAACCAGTACAGGACGGAAGGTGTTTGAATCTAATATCAAAATCGATGTATTAGAGATTAAGGCTAGTAGTTGAACTTAAATTGAGTCAGTTTGTTCAATCTATCTAGGGAAAAATCTAGGTAAATATTTTTCTTTTTCTCTCTTTTGTAGTTTAGTTATATATTTTTTTTTTTTGTATTATATATATATATTATATGATTATTTTGCTGAAGGTACCTAGTAGCTTGAACTTAAATTGAGTCAGTTTGTTCAATATATCTAGGGAAAACTGTAGGTGAATTTTAATTTTTTTTGTGGTTTAAAAATGGTGGTGTTGCTGAAGGTACTTAGTAGATTGAACTTAAATTGAGTCAGTTTGTTCAATCTATCTAGGGAAAACTATAGGTATTAACTCTAAAAATGAGAGAGGATACACCACATATTTTGTTTTGCATAAATATCCCGTAAATTTTAATTGAACAAGTTCTTTGGATGTACCATTTACAAACCGGTTATGTAATGGGGAGGAAGAAACTTGGCGGGAAAAAGTGTTATTTCTTTTTATTTTTTTTTTTTTTAATGCTCACAAAGCTTAATGGCTCTCTCTAAACCATTGTTTGAGAGTGACATGTTTCATTGGAAAGACACCATGTGAGTGGGGTCTTGGTTTCCTGTTGAAAAGTTTCAACAGATTTTTAATTTAAATGGTCTGTCCACTAAATGCATAATATTTGTGTATAGGACAGGAGAGCAGTAATATTCTCATTGTTGTCAGTTAAAGTACAGGACTGTGGAAGTCTTGTTGCTGAATGCTGAAGCTAATATCTGAGAAAGATTATTAGTATAGGGTAAAATAAGGTGCATTTAGCATACTGTATTATACCCTGACTTTTTTTAGGATGAGTTTGTGCCAGATTTTTTTTTTTCTTATTTTATTTTTTTTTTTTATTTTTTTTTGTCTAAACTGAATGGGTGAACTTTGGTGTAAACACGGATGTGTTTACCTTTCTATTGTAAACCAAGAGGGTTATTCACCCTATTTGATACTTGTGGCCCTACTATTGTTCCTATTGTCCCCTGGGCCTATTGTGTAGGGGGGTGTAGGCTCAAATAATGTAAAATACAGACTATTGTGAGTGGATTTGGAGTGTCTACAGTAATCTAAAGGATTGTTTTATTGAAAGCTGAAAATATACAGCTATATATCTATATATGTATATATGTATATATAGTTTTATTTATTTTGTTTTATTTTTTTTTTTTCCTTTCCACTCCACTTTACTGTATTTTCAGGATTTTATTCGATTTTAATGTTCGTTTTCCCAACTTCGTTACAGTAATCTAAAAAGGACTATATAGTACAGGGCAACATTTAACTTAAACTATTGACGGGTGGGTAGAGGATATAGGTTATTTGGATAGCCGCCCTAGGGTACACTCTCTCTCACCCCGTGCACATTTTTTTTTTTTTTTTTTTTTTTTTTTTTTATGGCATACATATTTGCACATATCTATCAGTGGATATTGGAGACTGGCAAATTAGGGATGGATGCTTATACCCCGAGGGTTTGCCCTCCCTTACACTCATTTTATTATCTCAGTATAGGCTCTGGGTTTATAATACACTGTCTAGGAGGGGGGATAGGTATATGGTAGTACCGCCAGCAATTAGGTGTCTACCTCCACCCCTCTCTCTTTATTATCGTATGGTCTAGTCAAGTACATTCTAATATCCTGGACTCACAGGAAGCGCCAATTTTCCCTATTTTGTACCAATCATTTAAATTTGCCTCTTAGGGGTAATTTGTTTTTTTTCTGGAAAGGCTGCATACCTGGATTACTTGTCCCTAAGCGCGGAGCTGTTTGTGGTTTTCAACATTTAACTTAAGCTTTAACTAGCTTACAAATTGTGCATATTATTTGTTGGTAATGGCAGCCATGTCCCGTCTAGAAGTCCATAGCAACTTTTACTCTTAAACACAACAATGTCACAGTTGCTACAAACAATTTCAATTCTTAAATGTTTAATGCTACGGCATCTACTTGTGCCTATGAAATTGGGGACAATAACGTATATGAAAAGTATGGGGGAAAGGAGGATATGGATCCTAATTCTACTTTTCCTGTGGCGATGGGAGAAATCGCAGAGCCACAAGAAAATCGAGAATGCACCATGGTCACAGAATTAGGAGCAAGACAAGTTCCCCAACATTGGCAAAATTAAAAATAAGGCACACATAGGTGTGAGAAGTCTTAGTGACCAGAATAAGGCATCTTCTAGCACAGGGCGGTGTGGGCAATCTACACATACCATAGATTGTAATGCAATCATTCCGTCTGGAGTAGGTGTTAATTTTAACAACTCCTTGAAAGGTGAGAGCTCGGGGGTAAATATCCCTAGATCTCTTAGGAAGACAGGAAAGGTGGTCAATAAACCTAAAACCACACCAGTTGTTAAGGGATACCTTATTACTTTACAAAAGATAAAACGCTATACATTCCAATCTATTAAAATAAATTATGTATTGTTTGCTTTAAAATAGGTTAGAAAAAATTTGGGAAGAGATTAACAACTGTTGTCTATAAAGTTATTTGTTTTCAGGTTAAGTGAATTCCAGAAATGATATGTGCATATCATTTAGCTGTACAGATGCAAAATACGCCCCTAACAAAAGGGTAAGGTATAAAGGCCCATTGTTTTTTTTTCCTCTGTCTCTTCTTTACTTTGTATTCTCCCAGAGGTTGGAAACGCCTAGCAATTCATTTGCAATTACCAAAGCCTTATACAGAATGTATGGGATGCATTTGAAATGAATGTGTATGGGTGAGCGATGGAATGCATGAGTAGGAACAGTACATGTATAAACTAAGATTTGTTTTTTTTTTTTGATAAGGGGTGCACCCAATATTGTTTTATGGCCATCAATAAGTGTGATCACACTAATGCGCATGCGTTGTACTGTTTATGATTATTTTATAAATATTTGTTTTGTTTTTTTTTTCCGTTTTATAATGAGCTCAATACTGGTACCAGTTTAAATTTATAACTTTTGGTTTTACAAGTTTAAATGTATTCGCAAATAAATAACCTGTGCACAGATATGAATTATTTTTTTTGTATGTCCTTTCTGGGGGCTTAGAGTGAAAGTTCATTCACTCTGACACTTGAAACTACATGCTACATTACTTTGCACATTGTGGCATCTTAGGCATTCAGTAGGTCTTGTGTTGCGTGTTGTTTTCCCTTCCAAATTCACTCATGTGAAGATTATAGGTCTACATTTTGTATTCTTAGAAGGTAAGTATTTATAAACCCTACAGAGTTTTCCTATAATTTTTGGCTATCAGAGTTTAGATAGGGGGTGGGTCCTGTACATTTTTGACTTTACTTACGGTTGATGGATTCATTACCTCTGCTGGAAGGCGGTTCCAAGCATCCACTACTAGTTAGGCCAGTATGAACCTCTCAGAGAGGTACAGTGAGATGTTATTAATGATTTTTAAGTTTTGTATTACAGGATAAATGCACAAACAAGGACGGATGATTGGACCCAGATGTGTACCCAAATACAAATAAGGACCTTAAAGAACATCATTTTTTTTTTGTGTATGTTCTTAGGAGAAGCCTTAAATATTATTAATTACAGGCCTAGGTAAATTCTAAACACTGGTTTGGGGCAGTCTGTTTCAATAAACAGATTCCCTACCCTCTAGAAAAACAACTTTTTGTGGCCTTTTTGACTTGCAAATGGGTTTGCACTGAGAGTCAATTAATATGTTAATCACAACCGGGAGAGGGGGTTGCCTTTAGTATACCTACAATGCTAAAGGCAGTTTTTCAAATGTTTTTCTTTTTGGGTCAACAAGACACAGATTTAAGCCGCTTCAACAAAGTTAAAGTTTGGGCCAGCATTCAATCTGTATGGTTTTATTATTTTGTTTTATTTTTATTTATTTTTTTTTATTTTAATTTTATTATTTTTTTTTTATTATTTTAATCGTAATTTTTAATTTTTTTTTTTTAATCTATTTTTTTTTTTTTGTTTGATTTTCTTTTTTTTTTTTTCTCTTAAGGGAAAGGATTTTTATTTTTTTTTTGTTGTTGGTTTTTTTTTTTTTATTTCTTTCCTATATCACCTTATTATTTTTTTTTTTTTTTATTGGTTGGTGATTCTTCAGTTTTGCGTGACTATGGTCAAATAAAAAAAAAAAAAAGGGGAGTGAGTATGGGGAACACTACATGGAGAACATTTAAAGCGATTAGAAATGTTGATATAGAATATTAAGGCTTCCCTGTAGCATTTTGGGGATGGGCCAAGTCCCAACAGGTGTTAGTTTTCTCTTATGACATGGGATAATCGTTTTATATGAATTTAGGTCATGGTAGCTATTTATCATGACACTAGTAAGATTAGGGTTTAACAACAGTCATGTGACTATTTTCTGTGTAAATGTGACATACAATCCTCTCTACAGTTCTAACATTTGGGCAGTCATCAGATGTGGTCATTGATATTGTTTTTGTTGGTCAGGTTTTCCTTTGTGTGCCAGAATAAGTCAAAGAGTATGGCGTGAATATAATATAGATATACTGGAACTGGTGAGACTCATAGTGATTGGCAAATAGCAGGGAGTATAGTACAATTGTACTTAAAAGTATTTTAGTTTGATTGTTCCTGAAGCCACTAGTGACTGGTGACATCACACTTATCCATATTCTGAAATCAAGTTATTTTTGTCTGCGTAGATGACACTGCCTAATCTGCACATAGATCTCTCATAGTGGTGACCTCTTCTGTAGCCTGCTAAAGGCAGGACGGTACAGTAGCTACCCATGGTAGCCAAGGACGGAGCTATATGCCCAAAGGTTTGGCACCAGCACTGAACATAGCTGCAGTAAAAGGAGCTAGTGGTGAGTTGCGATGGCAACAAAATCCCCCTGGACACTTAAAGTGTCACACACACACACACACAGTGGTATTCAGCAGAAGGTGGAGCAGAGTTACTTGCAGGCATATGACAATGGAGGAAGAAAGATGAGGGGTGAAATCAGAAACCTGGCTTAAGGACGTAAACCTAATAACCTAAACCTAAAATTGTTACACATGTCACTGGGAAAAGGGTCTCACTTTATGTTGCAGTATATCTAGGGCAATTAAAAGGTCCTTACTGCTCAGACTTACCAGACAAGCATTCAGTTGAATACATATGTCCCAAATGTACTTGTGTATCTCTTTCTCTACCTCTGTCCACATTAATAAAGTATAATCTTAGAAAGCCTGGATAACTGTTGCAAAGGCCATTACTGTATGCTGTATCCAACTGGAATCACCATGGAAGGCTGTCCCAGAAGCAAGGGCAACATGACCAGATTGACATTATGGACTTTCGCACTATTATTATTGGACAGTTGAGAACAAGGATCCTCATGTTTTTATTATTATTAATTTTTTTTTTCCCCCTTCATTTTTTTTTTTTTGGGGTGTGTTTTTTTAATTTTTTTCTCTTTATTTATCATATGATTTTTCTGTTATTATTATGGACTTATTACATCCAGAACAAGTGATGACTACCGATACTGGGATCCAGAAATGTGAACTGTAGAGATGGAGAGTTTAAAAGTTTTGTTTATTCTCAAAGAAGTTATTTCATTTCAGAGGGCAAAGCTGAAAAGTTCCAAATATTAAAGAAGATTGCACATAAACCATTATTCTATGTGTGGCCGAGTCTCATATACTCAACTGGCCACAAGGGGCCATCTGTTGCCTTATGCGCTTATGTGAAATCTACATTAATATCTGTACAATATTGTAATTAGAAATATATTTCAGTTAGAGGGAAATATATATATTTAAAGTATTGAGGGTTGTGTTGGTGTTACTGTAATTAGTTCAACTTCAAAGCTTGGCCTTTTGTTTTCCCTGATAACATCTCACCTGGGTAGTAAACAACAGCCTTCTTTGATTCATCCAATCAGGCTGTGCCCAATAGACATGTACTAGGTGACCAATTAGGGAGAATTATATTAGCCACACTACAGGAAGTAGGGGGGGGGATATAATGCTTTGTGAGAAAGCTAACGATTCCTTTTTTCTGGTGGGGAAACACACAGCAGTCATCATGGGCTGAACTGAACAGGTAATATAACTCTATACTTGCACCTTATATATTGTATTGTAAATATGGTTCTGTGAGTAATATGTAAATATCATGTAATCCAGGGGACCTACACTGTACATTGTGTTGTAAATTCTGTCTGGTGTGTAATTTGTATATATATTATGTAACCCTATCAATAAATGTGTATTAGCTTGAGTTTTAACTACTTGTAACTAAACATGTTTGTAGATCAAGGTCTGAAGGGATATAATCTATATTCCTTCATATATATATTTTATTTCAACCTAGCATTTTCTGCCTTGATGTGCTAGGGATTTGTGTATTAGCTTGAGTTTTAACTACTTGTAACTAAACATGCTTTTACCTCACGGTCTGAAGGAATATAATCTATATTCCTTCGTATATATATATATATTTTATTTCAACCTAGCATTTTCTGCCTTGATGTGCTAGGGATTTGTGTATTAGCGTGACTTTTAACTACTTATAATAAATGTTATTATATTCAAAGCCTTTCCTCCTGATCTGTAGAACTCTCATTTAACCCATATCATATTTTGATTAATAAATCAGAAATAGAGATTTTAGAGGTTACAGCCCCTAATTACCACCTTATGGGCCGCCCATAGGATGGTGGGAGAAATGTCATCTATATTATATTTTGTATTTTGATTAATAAATCAGAAATAGAGATTTTAGAGGTTACAACATATTTTTGCCCTGTAAGAAGCCCTGTAAGATGATGTATATATTCTGAGCTTCAAATGATAAACCATTTCCAACAAATATTGCAACCCCTCGGGACCTGGATTTAAATGTTGTATAGTATTCCTGACCTAATGCTCTATCAAAGTAAGTTGGGTGATTTTCAGAGAAATTAGTCTCATGGAGGAGAACGACATCAGCTTGAAGGCACTTAAAATAATTAAAGCCTTTTTCCACTTATGTGGGAATTAAACCCCCTGACGTTGTGGGGTATTAATCTGAGAACCCATTGTAGGGGTGGGAGAACCAGAGGGTATGTATTGATGAGAGTAGGTTCCGAGGTGTTGGTTGCCATCTTCCACCACCCAAATGGGGCAGGGATGTCTGGCAAAACCACTAGAGGCACATATTCCCATACGTTGCAATAGCTAGGGAGTACCATACGCACAGTAATGTATGAAGGAGCATATTTAGTAGCTTTAAAAAGTAGTGTCCCTTAACCAAAAAACATTAAACAATAACATAGAAAAACGTGAATGCATAGCATTGGGCTCGGGAGGGGAAAGACCATCCTGACAAAAGGGTAACGCAGTTAATTGTTAAAGGTAAAACCTCCTGAACAGTAGGACAATAGTGTCCAACACTCTTGGTAAACCGTGTGAAGCCAAAAAAAAAAGAACAAAAAGTAACCAGAAAGAAAAGTAGTTCCAGGAGGGAGGGCCGAAAAGTTCTTCTTCCCTCTCTCTTTCTCTCCGGCTTCCTCTGTCTGAGGAGTTTACCAAGAGTGGGGGAACAACCAGGAGGGTGCAACTGTAGATCTGCACAGCGGGGAGCAGTCTGGGAGTTAGTTGGTGCATGGAGGTGCATACAGCCCCCGGAGGGGAGAGGGGTCCAGGTTATAAAACAAAAAGGAGAGGCCGGTCCCTACATACCCCTCCAGAGGAAATCGATGTTGCACCTCAGCCGTCTTAATATAGTCCCATCTTATGTGCGGAAAAAAAAAGGAGAAACAAAACACAGGGTGTAAGTTCCTGTAAGAGAGGCTAGAGGTGGGTAATTATGACATGCGGCCTCTGAGTACCTGCCTTTGTCACCTGCTATCCCTCTGCTGTGAAGGGGTTTCCCAGATGACGGAGGGGCGGGGGGTGGGCGGCATTCTAGGGAAATATTCCTTGGCCATGAGACCTAGTTTAACTAGGAGTTTCTTCCCTTCTTGTATAGTGGTCACATTGAATGTGGATCCATTGTGGATGACCTGGAGTTTGAAGGGAAACCCCCATCTATATCTGATTCTTGCTTCTTGGAGAGGAGTGGGGATCTCTTTAAGCTTGTGGCGCTTGTCTAAATTGGCTGGGTATACGGGTATATTTGGATTTTAGTACCATCCAGTATGATGTTAGGGGTGTTGCGGGAGGCTCTAAAGGATCTCCTCTTTCACCAGATAATCCTTGAGGCATAGGATTATGTCTCTGGGGGGGGGGGGGGTTATCATCTGGGGGTTTAGGACAGTGCTCTGTGCATTCTGTCCCAAGCAAATGCAGACAGTTGGGAATCAGGCAGCAAGAATTGGAACAGCTTGTGAATGGCGGGGGTTAAATCTGTAACCATCTCAGGGACCCCTCTAATTCTCTCCTGTTTCTATTGTTCAGGTCTTCTAAGTGGACCTGGAGCTGGGATACAGTCTCTGTAAGGGCCTCATGATCTCTCCGTAGATCAGTGTAAGCAAGCTGCAGTTTGTCATGTTTAGTCTCTAGGAGGTCTGTTCTACCACCAAGGACCGCTATCTCCTGCTGTAAGGTATTGGTGGATTTGTGGAGTTCCGCCTGGAATTTCTCCGCTATTTTGTTGTACATAGCAGTAAGGCTGTCGTCTAGGTCCGCCTTGGGGAGTTGTAATGTGTACTCACTGTCCCACGTTGAGTATGCAGGAGAGGCCGCCGGACTGTGTGCTGGAGTGTGCTGTGGTGAGGCGCCATCTTGGGAATTCCCCCGCCATCTCCCGGACCCTGAGGAGGTAATTGGTTAGGGACCTTTGTGCCAGTTTCCTGTATCGGGACTTGGAGGATGGCATGCACCGCTTGTTCTTCGGGGGGTGCGGGTAAGTTTGGGCTTGATGTGGGTATTATCTGGCCTCCAGTTCTGCGCTGCGCATGTGCCCCCAGGACCGTACCCTTTCCAATGCACCAGGTACTGTATGCGCCCACCGAACCGACGAGAGTCAACAATGGACTGTACTTCATACTCCTCATGGTTCTCAACCTGTAGAATACGGAAAGACCCAATAAAAAAGTCCAATAAAGGTGCGAACCTCAGAGAGGAAACACAAAGTCGGAGGTTGCGAGATGACAGCCATACCCTTTCCCCAACCTGATAGGAAGGTGCAGGCAGGCGTCTGCGGTCAGCATGGAGTCTGTACCTATCATTAGCATGTCGCAAAGCCTCCTGGACTTGTGCCCAAGTGGAACGAAGACCACGGAGATGCTCCTCTAATGCAGAAATACTCTGCGGAACAAATGAGTCAGGCAACATGGAAGGTTGGAAACCATAGTTCACCATAAACGGGGACAATCGGGAAGCAGAATTCAAGGCACTATTGTCAGCAATCTCCGCTCACGATAAAAGGTCTGACCAGTTGTTATGATGGTCAGAAATATAGCCATGTAGGAATTGCTCCAAGGACTGATTGTCTCGTTCTACTGCCCCATTAGACTGCAGGTGATACACAGAGGAGAAAGCAAGCTGAATTCACAACTGTGCACAAAAGGCTCGCCAGAACCAGGACACAAACTGACTACCCCTATCCGAGACAATCACCTTGGGTAGCCCATGTAAGCGAAAGATCTCCCGAGCAAGAATGGAAGCCAGTTCCTTAAAAGTGGGCAACTTCTTAAGTGGAATACAATGAGACATTTTCGAGAACCGGTCAACCACGGGCACATTTTGACATTATGATTTAACCAATCAATATAATAGGAGACAAAAAATTAAGAAGTTTACATTTTTAGATAATCAGGCAGGCCCTTGCACTACATGGTTTGGGGAATTTATACAGAAATTTGAACACAAAAGAGAAATAGTGTGTATGGGTTTTTCCAAGTCAGCAGATAGAGTATTTGGATCTGTTAACTTAGCATTTTTGGGAGGGGCAGGGAGGGTTTCAAATGAGTTTGGGCCCAACAAAAATGGCCTCTTGCACTTAGCCTGAATTTGAGGATACCAATAACATTTGTACACATTTTAGGGGTTGTTTAGGGTAAGCCACAAAATGTAGCTGACAAAAAACATTGTCAAGTTACAAGGTTAGGTGTGTATGGGCCCAGGATAGCATGCTGGGGGGGTTATTTTAGGAAAATATGCATGTAGGCCAAAAAAGGAGCAGGGAAAGCTTACAGCATGCATGAGGACAAAGAGGACATTTACAGCATATTACAATATTGATAATTATGTAATCAAATTAATAAAATACATTAGCAAACATAAATACATAGAATGTGATCTTAAAGGTAAAAACGTACCCTAATATAGTCCTTCTGCAAGACTTGAATGATGGCTGAGCAGGTCTCTGGAATAATGACTCCCAGAGCCTGGGGGGAGATCCCAGTAATAAACTTGAGGTCCTGGAGACTTCTCACCGCCGCCAAGTACTGCAAGGTGGCTATGAGCCTTTGCTCTGGAGTGATGGGAAGCCTCATACATGTGTCCTGCTTCTTAACCACTTCAGCCCCGGACCAATTTGCAGCCAAAGGACCAGGCCCCTTTTTGCGATTCGGCACTGCGTCGCTTTATTTGACAATTGCGCAGTCGTGCGACGTGGCTCCCAAACAAAATTGGCGTCATTTTTCCCCCACAAATAGAGCTTTCTTTTGGTGGTATTTGATTGCCCCTGCGTTTTTTATTTTTTGCGCTATAAACAAAAATAAAGTGACAATTTTGAAAAGAATGCAATATTATTTACATTTTGCTATAATAAATATCCCCTAAAAAATATATAAAAAAAAAATTTTTTTTCCTCAGTTTAGGCCGATACGTATTCTTCTACATATTTTTGGTAAAAAAAATCACAATTAGCGATTATTGATTGGTTTGCGCAAAAGTTATAGCGTTTACAAAATAGGGGATAGTTTTATAGCATTTTTATAAATATTTTTTTTTTTACTATTAATGGCGGCGATCAGATTTTTATTGTGACTGCCACATTATGGCGGACACATCAGACATTTTTGACACATTTTTGGGACCATTGTCATTTTTTACAGCAATCAATGCTATTTAAATGCATTGATTCCTGTATAAATGACACTGGCAGTGAAAGAGTTAACGGGGGGGGTGTGACGTGTGTTTTTATTTTTTTACATTAGGGGCGGGGCTGACGTCTGATGTCATTGATCGGCTTTCCCGATGACAGGGAACAGCCGATCAATGACAGGCAGTGTAGGAAGCGCAGGGAGAGGTTTGTTTACCCCGTTCTTCAGCTCTGTGACCCAAACGCGGGACACCAGCGGCGATCGGGTCCGCTGGTCCCGCGGCTGTGGTCACGGAGCTCCCCGACCGGGTCGCGAGCGTGCCGCTGGCGACGCGCGCGCGACCCATGGCTGGCCTCTTAAAGGACCACGTACCTATACGTGGTTTTGCCTAGCCATGCCATTCTGCCAACATATATCGGCGTGAGGCTGTCGGGAAGCGGTTAATATAGAGGGGCACCAATGCCAAGAGGTGGTAAAAGCAGGGATCCGTCATCCAGAAATAATTTTGAAAATCATACGGATTATTCTCCTGGAGCTCCTGCAGCAATGGCATATGTCATACTTGGTCACAATTAACCAGTTCCCGACTGGCGGACGGCGATGTAGGTCGGCATATGGGCATACAGGTACGTCCTTTTAAATTTGCCACCGTCCCACTGCGTGCGCGCACGCGCTGGTCGGGACCTCCGTGAGTCGGATTGCGGGTCCCGCGGACTTGATCGCCGCAGGGATACCCGTGATCATCTCACGGGGAGGAAGAATGGGAAGATGCTAAAGTAAACAAACATCTCCCCGTTCTGCCTAGAAACAGTGTCACTGATCTCTGCTCCCTGTGATTGGAGCAGAGATCAGTGATGTGCCACACCCCCCCACAGTTAGAAACATGCCCCTAGGACACACTTAACCCCTACACTGCCACCTCCTGGTTAACCCCTTCACTGCCAGTGTCATTTACACAGGAATCAGTGCATTTGTATAGCACTGATTGCTGTATAAATGACAATGGTCCTCTAGGCGATCTCCTGGGACACGTGACAGGTCCCGGGAGATCACCTGTCCACTCCGGGAGCGCAGCACAACTCGCGCATGCGCCGTGCGTGCCCGGCCGTGAAGCCGAAAGCTGTCACGGCGGGGTGCCCAGAGTGGCAATGGAGGTGCCGGCGGAGAGGAGGGGGAGAGGAGCGACACTCCGTTCAGCCGCATCGCTGGACCGTGGAACAGGTAAGTGTCTGTTTATTAAAAGTCAGCAACTACACTATTTGTAGCTGCTGACTTTTAATAAACATAAAAGGCCTGGAACTCCCCATTTAAGCAACCAATTTTTGGTCCAAGAACTCCTCCTCCTCCTGTTCCTGGACTGGACTTGGGTCAAAGCAATGGCTCCTAGCCCAATAATCACGCGTTCTCTCCTCCGATAACGCAACCTGGCTGGTTGACGAATGGCCGCTTAGAAACTAACTGAAAAGTGCGAATCAACACTCACCAAACTTCTACTAACACAAAATTAGCAGAAGGAGCCCAAAGGGTGGGGCTTGAGAAATGAACTTACTCTTTATAGTTTCGTATTACGTCACTATGTTCGTGTTTGTCAAACGACAATTTGCGTACCGTTAGTAAGCAAAACAAGATCCTGGCACATGCCCTTTTGACAAAAATCAGAAGCTTGGTTGGCCAACAATCGTACCGTGTGTACGAGGCTTAAAGAAACAATTGTCAATTTTTACAGGTGACTGTAGTTCAGCTTTAATGAGTACCAGTGCTGAAATTCTTGACACTCCTTGTCTTGCTGTGTGAATTTTATATACCTTGAGTAATCAAGATACCTAATGCTCTGTGGTCCTATGGAGCAAATGGTGGCCATGTGTGATCCCCTAAATATGTAAAACATTACTTGCCAAATGCCATTATTATAAAATAAATAAGTAATTTACATTTTTTTGAGCCTTCACATTTTTCAGTTCTAAGTGTTTTAGAACTGCAAAAATGTAATCATTCATGAAGAGATAAAATGAATTAATTTAAGGATATGTGTTCAGAAAGACCAGGGAGCAAATATGTTGACTTCAATGGCATATATCTTACTTTTCTATCTAAGTTCCCAATGGCATTCGTGATTCATAAATGTACGTTTCATATTCCTGTGTTCAAAGATGTTTTGGCAAATTTTAAGATATTTCAGTGTAGTAAATAATGGATTTCTATGGGGAATCACTGTATTAAGATATTGTCGGTATATGTGTTTGATAGAGCAAGAACATCGGTATCATCAGTAATGTATACTACGGGAGAGAGTGGATTACTTTGTAGTTCGAAAAAATAAAATACATTTAAAAGTTTCCTACACCATTCAATAGGTCCAGGTCTGAAATGCGTATGTGCTTATGTTACCAGGTATGCATATGTGCTATGGGTAATGACTAAGGCTCCCACTAGCTCTGTTGGGTTTGTAATTTATTTTATATTAAAATAAAACTATTATGAACAATATATTGGGACAACTAATAGTGACTAGCTTCTAAAAATACTAGTTGCCTGGCTAATCTGCTGACCCACTGGCCTTAATACTTTCTGAGTCACTAACCTAGAACAAGTAAGCATATCACAAAAGTCATATAGAAAAAGGCCTCAAGCTGCATTAGTTATGTAAAAAAAAAAAGAATGAATAATTAAAAGTTGAAACTAAAATAAAGTTTAATAAAATAAATTAAAAAAGCACCCAAGTTTTTTAAAATACTGCCCCCCATGAAGCACACACACACACAGGAATGCAAATGTGCATGGTGAGGGTGCACGCGTATGAAAATTGCGTATGGTTATTGCACCACATATATTATGTATCTCGGTGCCCACCAGAGAAATAGAAAGCAATAACTCAAGGGCCATCATTTACTGTTAACTCTAAATTGATTAGCTGTAAAGGCTTTTTAATGATAGCCTATAGACAATTTTGTTTTTAGCCATGTAAGCCTTGGCATTTATCGAATTTTACAACATATAATATATTTAGTACCGTATTTATCGGCGTATAACACGCACTTTTTCCCCCTTAAAATCGGGGGAAAGTCGTGGGTGCGTGTTATACGCCGATACCCAAAAAAAAAAATGACAAAAATCGGTTGCGGCGCCGAAAAAATGGCGACCGCGGCCGAAAAAAGGCCGAACCGCGGCCGAAAAAGGCCGGAAAAAGCCGAAGCGCGGCCGAAAAAGACCGAAGCCGGCTGTTCAGCTCCGCTCGGAGTCCCGCCTCCCTGCGCTCGCTCCCGAAACAGCAGGGAGGCGGGACTCCGAGCGGAGCTGAACAGTCGGCTCGGTCTTTTTCGGCCGCACTTCGGCCTTTTTCGGCCGCGGTTCGGTCTTTTTCGGCCGCGCATGCGCGGTATTTCTCGCGGCGGGAAATTTAAACGCTGGCGAACTTCAACTGACACTAGCAAGCTGCAAATGACACTAGCAAGCTGCAAATGACGCCGGGCAAGCTACAAATGATGCTGGGCAAGCTACAAATGACGCTGGGCAGGTTGCAAATGACGCTGGGCAGGTTGCAAATGATGCTGGGAAAGGCTGCAAATGACGCTGGGCAAGCTGCAAATGACGCTGAGCAAGCTGCAAATGACGCTGAGCAAGCTACAAATGACGCTGGGCAAGCTGCAAATGACGCTGAGCAAGCTACAAATGACGCTGGGCAAGCTGCAAATGACGCTGGGCAAGCTGCAAATAACGCTTAAATGTAAGTTTTTTTTTTTTCCCTAAACTTCTCTCCTAAAACTTTTTTTCCTTAAAATTCCCTCCTAAACTTGGGGTGCGTGTTATACGCCGGTGCGTGTTATACGCCGATAAATACGGTATCTAAGGCAATTGTGAATGACTAATTTGAGTAAATAGCCAGGAAAATAAAAATACACATGACTTTATCGTATCATTCAATGGCATCAAAATTAAATATAAGTTCAGTGAAAATTAAACAAAAATACAAGAAATAAAAAACAGAAGTTATAAAGATGTGACAAGTCAAAGTTGCATGGCTGTCCTAACATGTGCTTCTTGTCTGCTCTATGCAGCATATCTGAGAAGAAGGAGGAAGTGACGTGATATTAGGCTAAAAAAGAATGCACCTGTCTAAATATGTCAGAGTATATGAATACTTCATATCTTCAATGTCTTCATGTATTCATGCATCCTAGTGTGTTGCTGTGTGAGTGTGTGTCCAGGAGTGTGTGAATGAATGTCCCATCGCCTCTTAAGGTGTCTTTTTATGTTACATATAGACTTCATAATTCTCAAAATTCAGAGCCTTGTATGGCAAACATTAATACTGTTTAAGACAGACATTTTCTTGAAGAGAGGAGAAATTGAACTTCCGAGTCATATATGTACTTTGATTGACAAGCCCACGTGTAATTTTAGAGATGGGAATGCCTGGGAAAAAAACAGAAAAATCAAGGAGAAAAACATTTTATCTTTGTTTTTTTTCAAAGTGTTTTTTTCCCGAAAAATTGGACAAAAAAGAAGTGTGGAATATGTTCTTTTACAATGATAAGTAATATACCTATGACATGGTATTCAAACTATATAACATGAAGATCTTAATGAAAGATTTCTGAGACTTTAATTATTGTAAGTTCTCTCAGCTGAAGACAAGCAAATCCTGGAATACAGTTCAAGTAACACTGTACTTTTAAATGCAGTTCTGCCACTAGGGGGCACTTCAAAGGAAAGGCTCTAGTTTAGTTTGCTTGTGGGCTCCATCTTGCACCTCACCTTCTACAGCTGGGTGAGGGGTTACAGCAGATGGTAGTTTCTGTCCTCTCAGGCCTTAATTGACAGGTAAGAGGGTAAATTTGTCTGACAAATTTGTTTATCTTTTTTAACCTATAAATGATTTCAATTAATATTCTCAACCATCACAGCATAATGTTTACCTATAGTCTGTCAGTAAAATGGTGAGATCAACATGTAGAGTTGGGAAACATTTCCACAGTGCAATTTCTACTGACAGCAATGCTGCAATTTGCAAATATTGTGAGAAGAAATCTTTTTTCCAAATGCTACAAGGATGACAAAATGCATCCTTGCATGCCAGAGATGTCCTAAAGACATTAAAAATACTTTATGGAATTAAATGATGAGGACCATTATGAAAGCGCAAGTAGCTTTTTCCCGCTAGAATTCTCATTCTAAAAACACTCTTTCTGCTGTTTCTGGATCATCACAAAGCAATTCTTCAGTATCTTTAAAGCGGAAATTCACCCAAAAGGGGAACTTTCAGTGGTTTTACTCCTCTTCTCTTCACTTTAACAATTGGCACTTTTTGGGGGGGGGGGGCGGTACCTGGTTTTGACAGGTACCCACTCCCACTTTTGCTCATATCGCCTAGGCAACCCGAGGAGAAGTTCACCCCACCTTTGCCCAAACACTTCTGGGACACCTCACAGGTCCCAGGAGGCTTCAGGACCATTCACAGTGTGCAGCACAGCTAACGTATGCCAGTAGAAGCCGGCTGTGAAGCTGCAAATTAGGAAGCCGGGGCCTGGACCCATTGAATTGGCTTGGATGAAAACAGTGCTGGATCCCTGGACAGGTAAGTGTCCTTATATTAAAAGTCAGCAGCTCCAGACTCCTAAACTCAAGGGAGGTATTGGTCTCCCTTACATACAAAAATATCAATAGGCATGCCATATGGCCAGAATTGTAGATTGGCATATTCACAGTATAAGTAAAGCCTGGATTGGCCCTGAGGAGGCATTCTTCTCTCTGCCAATACACCATTTGCTATGGATAAGCCCACACGGGACCCCGAGAAAGAGTAAATCACATGCCCTAATCGGCCCTACTTTACAGATTTTTCATACTATTTTCAAAAAGATGAAGATCACCACTTCACCTGGCCCACTGACTCCAGTAGACCGAAACCCAGACTTTCCTCCAGGTATAACTCACCTCCGTAACATCGACAGTCCAGTAGAAATCTATGTCATAGCTGGCTCCCTCTTTGACAAAGGGGAGATGGTCTTCTTCCAAACCCTCTCATCCAACTTCCCCGACATAGACATTCCCTTTTTTTAATTTACTTCAAATTAGACACTTCTTGCTCAATTCCACCCCAACACCCCAGTGGGACAGGGAACATACACCCTTCAAAAGCATTTGCACCAGGTCTGAACCCCAAAGACATGTCATATCAACAATGGGCAAAGGAACTGGACACTGACCTAACTCAAGAAGACTGGGACCGAGTCCTTACACACATACACAAAGGCTCTTTTTCAAAATTTTCTCTAGGTGGTACAGGACCCCCGATAGAATACACAAATTCCATCCCAGCGTCCCCCCACTATGTTGGGGATGCAACAGAGCTCAGGGAACACTACTACATATATGGTGGGAATGCCCCCTAATCCAACCATATTGGACTGCGATACACCGTCTTACATCGAACATCACAACCTATACCCAAACTTTAACCCAGCCCAATATCTACTTCACCACACTTCCATTCCCCAAGGAGCTTACAAAAAATCCCTCACCCTACCCCTGATTAACGCAGCAAAACTATGCATACCCATCCACTGGAGGTCTACCCCCCCCCCCCCCCCCCCCAGCATATCTGAATGGCTCCACCGAGTGGGTAAGATAGCTGAGATGGAGGATTTAATACACCAGGCGAGAGACACTTCATCCAAATTCAATAAGACATGGGCATGCTGGCTTCATTTTAAAGAATCCGCAGAGTACCAGAGCTCCCTATCCGGATCTTCATAGCTTGACCCGAGGGGCAGATTCTGCCACCAAATTCATAAGCCGGGCATACTTACACAGTCACACCCCCCCTCCCCGCCTTACCCTCTCTACCCATCTTCTACCCCCCCATCCCCCCACATAGTCACATATTGGCCTCACAGACGACATTCAAGTGCATTACAATTATACCAAGATCGTATGATAATATATTGACAGTACCAAAGTAACTAAACTAATGTGTATAAAGCATAACACATTCAGGAGACCGGTAATATGACAACTCTAAGTTGGGCAGGCATAGCCTCCATCCACACACAGTTAGATCCTGACAGGGGTGTGTGGGTGCTGAGGCTGAATATCCGATCTCACTGAGAAATTTTCGGTGTAAGCCAGTATAGCAACAGCACCACGCCATTCTGCAAATTCTTAACAGGCCTGTTTTTCACTTCATAAATGTGAGTGTTTTTAAACTGTTTTTACACTATTAAAAAACATTTAAACGTTATTACACTATGCAAGCTTTCTTTTACCATGATTCAACATACGCCCTCGTGACGAAGTCGGATATGACGAAATGCGGGTCAGGGACGTGAACCAGACAACCAGGAAGTGACGTCATTTGCGCTCCAGCCCTGCGTTCCATTGACCGGGAAGCCTGTAGCACACTGTGATCAACGCTATACAGAGCGGAAATCTGCACGGCTGATCCGGAAAAGGAACCCAGGCATAGTGCACCATATTTACATTTGCCTTTATGATTTTTAACTCTGGTACGCATATAATGTGAAGGGGTTTATGTTTTTTATTTATTCTTTGGGGAGGGCTAATAAAACGTTTTAAGCAACATTACGCTATGTGGATGCAATTCTTTTCAAACATGACCTGGCTGGCATTGGTGAGCTGATGACCTGAGACTGTGGAGGAGAATTGGAAAGAAAGGAGCGGAGTTCTTTGGGAGATTATATGCTTATATTTGTTGTATCTCTAGTGAGTGCATCCCCATAGGGGAACCTAATACACGTGGTGGAGTGTGCTGGTGGATGGACTGATCAGATCACATCATATCGGATATAGAACTGTTTTCTTCCCCATCTTTTCTCGGATATTGCTGGACTGTTTTATCGAATGAATTAATTTATTTATATATTTATTTAATAAATATTAATATTTTATCATATTTACTTATTTATTCTATATATATATTTTTTACCCACCTTTATTCTCGGATTTTATTCCCTGATTATTAAGCGCTGCTACAATATTCTAATGAGTTTTTATATTAATGCTCGTTGTTTTATTGTATTTATATACATGATTCAACATACGTTTGAAAACTTGGATTATTGACGCTCATTCCCCACCTGCTGCCCATCTTCCTGCTGTCCATCTTCCCACGCTACATTGAGTCAAGCCTTGGAGCCAGCCTGTGGAGCAGGGACCCGTCAGCCCTTCATTTAAAGCTTATCACGACTTGCGAGGCGTACGCCTTTCCAAGTCTGTGATATCTGGTAAGCCTCACTCCTATAGGCGTAGATGCCGACAGACAACAATCACTTCACCTAGAACACTGTTTAGTGTCACCGGCTGATCACAAGCTATTTTGTTACCCATATATGGACTTCACAACTATACACATATGTGTATAGTCTGGTTGATCTTCACCAATCACCTATATTTTTTATGTTCTAAATAATTTATGTTTGATAATTCACTTTATTTATTTATTGCTTTGAATATTGTCACATTTTATCCGTCACAGGATCACTTGCTACTAATTCACGTTTTTAAGTTACACATGTTTTTAGTCCACTATTTTTATTGGGTCTTCTATTGTATATTATTCAATTTTATATATTTATAGGTGTTTCAATTTTACGGTGCATTTTTTCATAATTTATGCACAATAGCACTTTAGTGCAACAGATACATTTTTTCCCATAATTAGATCCTTTACAGCACATTTACGGTCAAAGGATTCACTATTGCTCTAGCCCTATTTCTAAACCTGTTGATTAATTCCCTTATTCTGGATGCTTTTATGAGCCACCATACTCATACAGCGAATTAATTATTTGGAATTTTACTCATCAATCAACAGTGTAATTTAAATATCATAAGGACTATATAAGCATATCAACTTTTTAGCGCTACATTTTTACCTATACAATTAAGCCAGTATAGAGCCCTCTATGAGATACTAAAGCACCTTTTCAGGTTAAAGAAACCTATAGCAGTCTTGCAGTTTTATAGACGCTATCAGAGTTTTGAGGTTACTGCTTGATTGTTTGTAGTTCTTCTTCAGTTTACAGGCCTATTGCTGATACTATTACAATACAACAATACATTTAAAGATTGTAAGGAGATGTAATGATATTTTGCTCTATGTCTGATTATATGTAATGTGAAAACTCTTCAATAAAAATATTAAAAAGTATTTGTAGCTGCTGACTTTAATTTTTTTTGGGGAGAGATAGGAACTCCTCTTTAAGTAAGGACTGTCTCACAAAAATACACAATATCTTAATTTATAGATACAATTACACAAGTCAGGAGAAAATTGGCCAAGCTCTTGCAAGAGCAATATGTGCTTCTGGATCCGCATTGTCAATAAATGAAAATGCATATTGACGGGAAGCTTTTTAAATTATTATGAGGGAAAGGGGAGTGGTTAACTATTCTCAGGTATAATTGAAATGTTCTTAACATATACAGTCCTTGTTATTCCATTTGAAAGAAAAAAATACAATTTTAAAAACAAGTTTAGTTTATTTAGTGAATAAGCTATACTTTTGTTTCAAGCATATTACTGCATATTACTGCATTGCACATTCCCAGTGTAACAAAATTATTTTCAATTTTAAAACTACTCCACACCGATTTTTTTATTTTATTTTTTCAAAAATGTCATTTTTTTTCGGAAATGTTTTTTTTTTTCCATGGTTCCAAAATTTCCCAAAATTTTACAATGTTATGTAATACTCTATTTTTGCACTGACACGTGTCCTTACAACTAAGTATCTCAGTAAATTTGTATAACCAAAAATCTACTTATGGAACAAATATTACATACTCCATTGCCCCAGTGACAATATATAGGACGAAACGAGCTGGGCAGAGCTACCGCAGTGACATCATCACGCATGCCAAGGCATTGATCAGTATACACTGTTGCGGAAATGCAACAAGTTTTAACACTTGTGAGTAGCTTTCTTATGTTAATAAAAGTTGTTTTTAATACTACACCATGAGAGATCTTCTCCCTCTTGCTTGTCATTGACATAATCTCAGGTTGACTTACTATATGATGGATCGCTGCTGCTGGAGAGATGAGCTCTGTTTGATATACTAGGAAGCCATCATTCATCCATCCATCCATTTGAGTTTTCTCCCTAAAAGGCGCAGCCAGACCTCCTTCTTATTGATATCTAAGGATCTGGTAAGCAGTTTGCGACTGGTGGTATTTAAAAAGTGGTAAAGAGTTTACTCGTCTGTGGGATTATTTGGACTTTGGTTATTGGCACAAGATTTCCTTTGGTTTTGCACTTTCTGAATTACTTATGAATTTGATTTACTTATTTATTTAATAATAATTGTTTCATGGGTATGCACATGCACTTTTTTTGGCAGTTCAACACAATTGTACAACACAAATGAAACAAACACACAGATACTACTAGAATATGCTATTTCCCACACATTTCTAATTGTATTTAAACAAATGTACGTATTATTTTTCAGTTAAGCTGATGCTGTCTAAACCACTCCCAATTCCCAAGACACTCTACACCAGAGATATCTTCTAACCAGCTATGCCCATCTCCAGATATTTCATAAATACTGTTTTGTTACTCCCAGCCTCCAGCTAGTTACGTTACTCTATATATATCTATGACCTTTTCTGCCTCAGTCTCAACTGAAGAACTCTATGCCATGATCACCCGCTCACTCACTACATTTGATATTAATTATGATTAATCATAAAAAAAACAAATAATTTGCAAGCTTGCCATAAATATAATTCCTTTAGTTGAATTATTATTTTAGAATAATCTAACAACATTATTGGTATCTCTTTACTCAACCCAACCTAGTCTTTTATATTTTAATTTTAAAAAATGATATTATATTGTGGTTTCTGCAAAACAAATAATTTGAGAGTATTTTTTTACTGAAGCTAAAGATTGAATAAACAGTAACATCAATTTTTTTGTGATGTAAGAAATTGCAACTGCTATAATTGTATTCTATATTATCAGAAAATACATTGGGGTTTATGTGAAAAAAAATGTGCTACGTGAATGTCTCAGCATTTGCATGAAAGTGACAAACAATATCCGTAATGTTTGTAATATGCGTGAAATGTCAGTTTTTGTTGGCTTTTTACAGAGGGAATATAACATTTTCTTAAGAGAAAAAAAGCCGTAAAACATTCAACCATAAGAGTTAATCTCTGTCCGTCATACTTTGTCCGATGTTGGTTTTGCGTACACACGGTCGGACAAAGTTGTCGGAAAATCCGATCATTCTGAACGCGGTGACGATTGTTGCCTACGACGGGACTACGTAGAGGCTAGTAGCCAATAGCTTTGGTCTTGTAATGTGATCTGAGCATGCGTAGCACTTTGTCCGGTCGGACAACCGTACACACGATCGGATTTGGTGTGATCGGACCGTGTTGACGGCAAAGATTTCCAGCAGGAGATAAGACTTTGTCCGTCGGTCAAACCGACGAACACTGTCCGATGGTGCATACACACGGTCTGATTTTTCAACAACCTTGTCCGATCGGACAGAATCCATGAAAAAGTCCGACCGTGTGTACGGGGCTTAAGAGTTAATCTCTGCACTGGGTACAATGTTTGTAAACTACAGATTTATTCACTGTTTGGAGTTGATTTACTAAAGCTGGGGCAAACAGAATCTCGTGTAGCTGTGCATGGAAGCAAATCAGCTTCTTATTTCAGCTTGTCTAATTAGGCATTGCCAATAAAATCTGGAAGCCGATTGGTTTCTATGAGTGGCACCAGATTTTGCACTCTTCAGCTTTAGTAAATTACCCCTAGTGTGAAAAAAAATAGCATGCGGTCCCTCCAAAAGTCATACCAGGCTCCTCTTGTGTGAAATGGATTTTAAGGAGAACCCTATAAAAATAAAGGGCTGGATTTCCACCAAGTTCAATGCTAGTCCCTTTGGGGGTTCATTTACTAAAGCTGGAGAGTGCAAAATCAGTCTCACTTCTGCAGAGAAACCAATCAGCTTCCAGGTTTTATTTCTTAATAAGCTTAATTGAACAAGTGAGACTAAACTATACACTTACCCAAGCATGCAGCCTGCGGCTCCCCCTTCTGAACGGCACCAAACTGCATGCCCTTAACATGGCCAATAGGGCCGACATATCTGACCCCTTCACTTGACACCAGCCAAATAATCTCTCTGAATCCCTGCCTCCAAATTAAACTGTGGGTGGTGTCTTCTGGATGACCATCACCGACCAAGTGATGTAATTGGTAATATTTGGTCAATGATGTCACCTGTGAGACTCCTCTCCTTTGTTTACTTTACCAGGAAGAACCATGAGATGTAATTTAGTGGGAGTCAAGTGATGAGTTTGAACATGTTGAAGGGTAGCGGGTTTCTGCATCGTTTGATGACATGATTTATGGTGGATTCACATTCGTAAGGAAGGAAGTATCTGGGGGGCTTATTGTTAAAGGGGTCATTAAGATTCTGACAAGCTCCCCTGCTTGCAGACCCCAACAACCACCTGACCAGGATTGTGGCGAAGAGGCCCTTTGGCTCATTAACACCGGGATAAAGTGCTTTGCTAGGGGGTTGCCACGGGCAAGGTATGCTCTCATGTTGAGGGCATCTGTTATGATTCAGGAGGAAAAGTGCATAGGGTTTTTTACTTCTTTTGTTAGCTGAATGTGCCAGGCTGTCACTCATTGTTAGGACACCGTCAGGTGCCACAACCAGGAGAGTCGCTCAGTCAAACACCCATTCATTCTCCTTTTTGCATAGGAATCTCTATAGACCATGTGCACAAAGGAGCGGTCTCCCCCATATTATTCCCCCTTGTGATCAAATATTTGATGCCCATAATATGAGACTATTTCTCTGTTGGTGAACTCTTATAGCTGATTGTTCTTAACAGCTGTTTTCTCTCTCAAATCTTTTTATATATAGACCCCATAATGTTTTGGAGGTTTAAATGAATCTTTAGGATTAAAATGTGTATTTTACCATGTGTGCAAAAATGTTTAACATGTCTCTGGCAGCAAAAGAGTTGAAGGTGGATATTGCAGCCAAAGCTGGTCTTGTTATTTTCTCTTTTAATGGACTCTTAATTTTTATCTTGTTGTTTTTTTTCTGGAGTTCTGGTTCAAAAAAAATAAAAAATCAGAAGGGAGATAGTAGCAAACCAATGAGGACAGAAACTATAATAAGAAAAACTTTCTGATTGACTCTCCAAGGGATATACTGAGACAGCCAGTAACTCAGCCAGTAACTCAGCCCACCAGTCCATTGGAAATACCCTTAAGCGATAGATTGTATATATATATATATATATATATATATATATATATATATATATATATATATATATATATATATATATACAGTGGTGTGAAAAAGTGTTTGCCCCCTTCCTCATTTCCTGTTCCTTTGCATGTTTGTCACACTTAAGTGTTTCGGAACATCAAACCAATTTAAACAATAGTCAAGTAAACACAAAATGCAATTTGTAAATGAAGGTGTTTATTATTAAAGGTGAAAAAAAATCCAAACCATCATGGCCCTGTGTGAAAAAGTGATTGCCCCCCTTGTTAAAACATACTATAACTGTGGTTGTCCACACCTGAGTTCAATTTCTCTAGCCACACCCAGGCCTGATTATTGCCACACCTGTTCACAATCAAGGCATCACTTAAATAGGAGCTGCTTGACACAGTAAGGTCCACCAGAAGATCCTTAAAAGCTACACATCATGCCGAGACCCAAAGAAATTCAGGAACAATTGAGAAAGAGAAAGTAATTGAGATCTATCAGTCTGGAAAGGGTTATAAAGCCATTTCCAAAGCTTTGGGAATCCAGCGAACCACAGTGAGAGCCATTATCCACAAATGGCGAAGACATGGAACAGTGGTGAACCTTCCCAGGAGTGGCCGGCCGCCCAAAATTACCCCAAGAGCGCAGCGACGACTCATCCAAGAGGTCACAAAAGACCCCACAACAACGTCCAAGGAACTGCAGGCCTCACTTGCCTCAGTTAAGGTCAGCGTTCATGCCTCCACCATCAGGAAAAGACTGGGCAAAAATGGCCTGCATGGCAGAGTTCCAAGGAGAAAACCACTGCTGAGCAAGAAGAACATCAAAGCTCGTCTCAATTTCTCCACAACACATCTTGATGATCCCCAAGACTTTTGGGACAACATTCTGTGGACCGATGAGACAAAAGTGGAACTCTTTGGAAGGTGTGTGTCCAAGTATATCTGGCGTAGAAGGAACACTGCATTTCAGAAAAAGAACATTATACCAACAGTAAAATATGGTGGTGGTAGTGTGATGGTCTGGGGCTGTTTTGCTGCTTCAGGACCTGGAAGACTTGCCGTGATAAAAGGAACTATGAATTCTGCTGTCTACCAAGAGATCCTGAAGGAGAATGTCCGACCATCTGTTCGTGTACTCAAGCTGAAACGAACTTGGGTTCTGCAGCAGGACAATGATCCTAAACACACCAGCAAGTCCATCACCGAATGGCTGAAGAAAAACAAAATGAAGACTTTGGAGTGGCCTAGCCAAAGTCCTGACCTGAATCCTATTGAGATGTTGTGGTATGACCTTAAAAAGGCCGTTCATGCTCGAAAACCCTCTAATGTAACTGAATTAAAACAATTCTGCAAAGATGAGTGGGCCAAAATTCCTCCAGGACGCTGTAAAAGCCTCATTGCACGTTATCGCAAACGCTTGGTTGCAGTTGTTGCTGCTAAGGGTGGCCCAACCAGTTATTAGGTTTAGGGGGCAATCACTTTTTCACACAGGGCCATGATGGTTTGGATTTTTTTTCACCTTTAATAATAAACACCTTCATTTACAAATTGCATTTTGTGTTTACTTGTGTTGTCCTTGACTATTGTTTAAATTGGTTTGATGTTCCGAAACACTTAAGTGTGACAAACATGCAAAGGAACAGGAAATGAGGAAGGGGGCAAACACTTTTTCACACCACTGTACACACACACACACACACACACATGTATATATATATATATATATATTGTAGCAGAGCGTCCCAGAGAGAGCCAGGAAAAATCCTGTTCGGGGTTTATACGTCTCCCAGGCTCCTCTCCTACACATTCAGAAATCTCTGATCCATGATCCAGTTTGGGTCTTAGTCCTCTTCCCCAGGCAAATTTAAGCTCACCTGAGCAGACAGCCTTTGCTCTCTGCCTGGGACACACAGACACTGCTGGTTTGTAAAGAGCAAAAGGTTGGTAAAAAACTGTTAAGAAGTTTATGCAGAAACTGACAAGCGGTAGGCTTGTTCAGCCTGGTAGTTAGGGCCTGCATATTGTATAGTTAGAGCCGAGACACGGCTAGGATTTTTGTTTTGCTATTTCTGTTCTTATTTGTTTTCTGGAACACTGTGCAGCACCTGTGTATAGACTTGTATATAACACAAATAAACACAGCACTGTTTGTCACTACCTCACTGGATTTGGTATCTGTGCCTAAATAAATGCTCATCCCAGGGAGCTTTGTACCTGCTACCTGTCTCCCAGGTTACAATATATATATTACAGACAATGGATGTTTTTATATATATATATATATATATATATATATATATATATATATATATATATATAAACATCCATTGTCTGCATGCTTCTTTCTAAATTAAATAATTACATTTACCCCATTAAGATTGATTCTAGCACAATAGCTGCTATCCAAGCCTATGACATTCTGTCATAGAGCCCTAACCTGTAGATGCAACTGGTGACCATGAAATATTCAAAAGTGGTATTTCTTGATTACCTAATCAAAAAGAAATAGAAAAAATTAAACCTTTGGTACTGAAAATTATGAAAAAGATAGAAAACGTATACATACCCTGTGTGTGTGTGTGTGTGTAACTTTTTTCTTTTGATTTTATATGAGACCTGAAAAATAATTCCATTGCTATTTGTTACCAACATTTTTTAAAAGTTTAGAAACATTGATTTGATACAGTTATAACTCTAAAAAAGGGAGACTTTAAATATAGCACCCAAGGAAGGTCCCTTACATGAAAACATTTGTTTATATATTATTATACATCAACGTCAAAAGGTAGAGCTTTAAGGACTCAGCCACTCCCTTTCTTCTTTTTAAATCCTTTTTGTGCACACTTTTATTAAAAGAGAGTTCCAGAGACATGAGTTTTCCCTCAGAGGGATTTTCAACATTTATCTTCCATCCAAACAAATGAACATTAATGCCTCCAGGCTTATACATGCAGTCACCCTGCTCTGGCCTTACCCTTTAGGCCTTTATTTTTCTCCCACAGACCATCTTCCTATACAACTCTGTGCACACAGCTAGCAGCCCCTTGCTGCACTGGCTCCACCTCTCTCCTAGGTGGACCTCTCCTGACTTCTAGGCAATGACTTCCTGTCCGCTGGATTGGAGCCCAGAACAATGGTCAGGTCACTACTAATAGCCCAGCACACACCTGACCAATTAGTGTGCTGGTAGTTCTGAAAACCTGGACCCAGGATTGGAGATTTCATCCCACCCGGCTCACTTTGAAATCTCAAGGCTCCCGGTCCCAAAACTGACTGACTACCAAACACTGAGGAAAATGAAATGCCAGTTTCCTCTCCATGACACAAGCTCCCTGGAGCACCTCAACCCGCCTGGTTGAGAATTCTGGGTCATAACCTCTTTCTAGACCCTGGCAGGGCAACACTCTGCCACACTATATATTTATTATTACAGAATATTAAAATTCAAAGTAAATATTGAAAAAAATATACTAATAATCTTTGAGGCACCTGTCGGTCCTAGGCAAAAAGGGATTAACGGAACTACCTTATTTATTGGTGTATAACACGCGCCGGCGTATAACACGCACCCCAAGTTTAGGAGGTAATTTTAAGGAAAAAATAGTTTTAAAAGAAAAAAAAACTTACATTTAAATGCCCATAAATGCAGCATTATCAGTGTCCATCTGCAGCCTTGCACAGCATCCATCTGCATGCTTGTCAGTGTCATTTGCAGCCTTGCAGCCTTCTCAGTGTCATTTGCAGCCTTGCATCCTTGTCAGTGTCATTTGCAGCCTTGCATCCTTGTCAGTGTCACTTGCAGCCTTCTTAGTGTCATTTGCAGCCTTGCAGTGTCCATCTGCAGCCTCCTCAGTGTCATTTGCAGCCTTTCCCAGGCTGCAGTTAAACTGCAGTGACAGGTCAGTGTCACTTCAGTCTTGCAGCGTCCATCTGCAGCCTCCTCAGTGACATTTTATCAGAGAAATATCGCGCTTCAGCGCCGGCTTCCTAGGGTGATCATGCGGGATAGAGCGCCACAGCAGCGCACACAGGTACGCGGGATAGCGGGTGCGCGGCTCTCGGGTATGTGCCCTTTAGCATTCAGCGTGGCGCACGTCCCTGCGGGGTCCTGACAGGAAGCGTGTGCGCATGCATGCACCCAGATACCCCACCTGACCACTTACATGGTCTATAAAAGGCCTTCTCTTTCCCTTCTGAAATTGCTGGTTTGTTGTCTCAGTTCCTGAGTACCTGGCTTCCTGTATCCTGTATCCTGTTCCTTGTGCCTACCTGTGTTTGACCCGGACCTCTCCTGACCACCGCTGTCTCTCTCCAGTGTTTGACCCCTTGGCTTGCTTCTTGGATATCCTTCTGCTTGATTACCTGTGTTTGACCCTCGGCCTGCCTCCTGGACATTCTTCTGCTACTTACCAGTGTTTGACCCCTTGGCTTGCCTCTTGGATATCCTGCTGCTTGATTACCTGTGTTTGACCCTCAGCCTGCCTCCTGGACATTCTTCTGCTACTTACCAGTGTTTGACCCCTTGGCTTGCCTCTTGGATATCCTGCTGCTTGATTACCTGTGTTTGACCCTCGGCCTGCCTCCTGGACATTCTTCTGCTACTTACCAGTGTTTGACCCCTTGGCTTGCCTCTTGGATATCTCTTCTGCTTGATTACCTGTGTTTGACCCTCGGCCTGCTCCCTGGACTTTCTGTTGCCTTTACCGTGGTGTTTGACATATGCACCCTTGGACTGCCTCCCAGTATATGACCCGGCTTGTCCACAGCCTCTACAGCCTCTTCGGTGTTGGCCCTGCGAGGTGTCTACTTCCAGTGCAGCTTCATCTACACACGGTCTCCAGCTCTACTGCACACCACCTGCAACCCACCTGCTGGCAACCCGTGCATCTTGGTGCTCGGTGCCTACTGTACCCACTCCAGGGGCATCGTGCACTTAGTCGCAAGGGGAGCAGCTCTCCGCATCTCGGCCCGGGTGAGTACTCGTGACACATTTGCAGCCTTGCCCAGGCTGCAGTTAAACTGCAGTGACATGTCAGTGTCACTGCAGTTTGAAAATTGGCGCCATTGGCCGTTCTCGCAGCTTTCGGCTGCCGAGAATGGCCGAAAGCTGCCGAGAACGGCCGAAGGTGGACGAAAGCTGCAGAGAAAGGCCGAAGGTGGCCGAGAACGGCCGAAAGCTACCGAGAACGGCCGAAGCCGGCCGAAAGCTGCCGAAAGCCACTGAGAAGGGCCGAAGGTGGCTGAAAGCCGCCCAGAGGCTCACAGCGGCAGGGGATCGGCATATAACACGCACCCCTGATTTCCCCCTGATTTTAAGGGGAAAAATACAGTATATTTTATTTTTATTAGATCATATACAGATATACAGACACTATAAGTGAAGCATTCTCCATAATGGTGGTCACCATAAAGAAGTGGATAAATCCATAAAGAGAATAGTAAACGTAGTATGTTGTTACAACAACAACTCCAAAGTAGTTCAGAGACACTCACGGTTCTTGAAAGCCCCATACACACGCTCGGACAATCCGCGGACCAGGTCAGTCGGACTTTGTCCGACGTACTTTGTCCGATGTTGGCGTTGCGTACACACGGTCGGACTACGTTGTCGGAATATCCGGTCCGGAAGAACGTCGTGACGTAAGTCGTCGTCCACGAGATTACAAAAGGGAAGTTCAGCACCACGTCAGGCACCCGTTGGGCTCCTTCTGCTGATCCCGTGTTTATCGAGAGTTAGTGGAAGTTTGGTGACTTAAGATTCGCGCTTCTCATTTTCTGACTCAGATCGTTACTGCTCTTCAGTTTGTGCTTGTCGTGCGTATCTGTTTATTAGTGCGTGTAGTCAGTTCGCATTTGTTGGTCATTGCGGCCTATATCTTGATATAGGACGCTTTGATTTGCACTGCTTATTGTCTGCTCGTTGCTGGTATTCACTTCGTTCTTTCAGGCCTTGCTGTTTATCGGTGCTTTCTGTTTGTCCGTTCTGACCAGCCGACCTTTTGTGACCTTCTGAGCGATGTTTCCCGTGCGTACTCGTCGCCGAGTTCGTGCTGTACGCGGAATTGGTGTCGGGCTTTTAGCTTTGACCCAAGACCCGTCCATGAACAGAGTGACGAGGAGTATGTGGACCAAGAATTGGTTGCTTCAGCGTGACCAGTTCTCGCACATGCCTTTGCTTCGTGAGATCCGGGAGAATAATCCTGATGATTTCAGGAACTTTCTCAGGATGACGGACCCCGATTTTCACCGTCTTTTGGCTTTGCTGACCCCCTTTATCAGCCGGCAGGATACCTGCATGAGACAAGCCATTACTCCGGAGCAGAGGCTTGTTGCCACGTTGAGGTACTTGGCGACAGGGAGAAGTCTTCAGGATTTGAAGTTCTCTTCAGGTATCTCTCCCCAGGCCCTGGGAATCATTATTCCAGAGACCTGTTCTGCCATCATTCAGGTCCTGCAGGAGGACTATATTAAGGTAACATTTCTACTTTACTATTCCCTTCTATGTATGCTCTGTTTGCTAATGACTTGTATTTTTGACCTCCTTCCCTAATTACCATGATTGCAATATGTTCTAATATGCTGTGCCCCTTTTCTCCTTCATGCATTTTTCCCTTCACTTACCTCACCAGCATGCTCTTCTGCCCCAATAGACACCTATGGCCTAGTCACTTAAGCAATGTCTTTTGTCTGCTGCATAGTATTGTTTGCCCCAAAACACCCCCTAAAATATGCACAAATGTTTGCTGTGTGGTTTACTTCATGTAGAGCCCCCTTTTTTTGTTCTTTTGGTGGGGGGGGGGGGGGCAAACTCATTAGGAACCCCCTCCCCCAACTGCTCTGTCAGATGGTACCAATCCTTTATCTGCTGGCTTTCCCAAGGTCCATACACACTATATACCTACCTCTTTATAGTGCGCATCTTTAGGGATGAATTCAGCAAAGCATGTAGTGCAAGGGACTGCCTCCATACATTCCATTTCCTATTTTTTTGTCTTCTTTCCCTCCTATTAGCTTGCTTGGTAATTTAATAATGTCACACTGTGCCTGCCTTTTTTGGGGGGGGGGGGGGGGTTGAAATGTTATTTGATCTTTCCTGTGGCCTGCCAATAGTGTTAAGTACAGAGGGTCTGGCCAAACTAGCCCACATTATTGAGCCATTTGCCAATCAATGAAGTGCAGAGGGTTAGCTGCCCACCACCCCCCCCCCCCCCCAAAACCCCTAGTTATTGCCAATGGCCCATCAGAAGTGGGGGGATTGATGGGGGGGTGAGTAATCTGTGAAGGGGAGCCTCTACTTTTCTGTGCAAATACTTTCCAGCCTCCAATTTTAGACAATGCTCTTGTTCCAAGATGTTGATTGTCTAATCTGCTTGCAATGTTTAGGTGCAAAGTGACTAATTTTTTTTTCTTGTTTCACTCCACAGTTCCCTTCCACGCCACAGGAATGGCAGACTGTGGCCTCCCACTTTGCCAGCCGTTGGGACTTTCCTAACTGCGGAGGGGCAATTGATGGGAAACACGTCCGCATCGTCCCACCGCCCAACTCGGGGTCCTACTATTATAATTATAAAGGGTTTAATAGTGTAGTGATGTTGGCGGTGGTGTCGGCAACATACGAGTTTATGTATGTGGACGTGGGGATGAACGGCCGGATATCGGATGGTGGGGCCATTACGCACACGGAGTTCTACTGGCGTCTCCAAAGTGGCAGTCTGTGCTTGCCACCTCCAGAGGAGAATGCCGAAGGACTCCCCTTCGTCTTTGTCGCAGATGAAGCGTTTGCGTTGACTCCCCATGTGATGAGGCCGTTCCCGATGAGGACCCTCACCCCGGACCAGAGGGTCTTCAACTACAGGCTGTCCAGAGCCAGAAGAGTTGTGGAGAACGCTTTTGGCATCCTGGCCAGCCGCTTCCGCCTGTTCCTGACGGCATTTAACTTGGCGGAATACAAACTGAACCACATAGTTCTTGCCTGTTGCATATTGCACAACTTCCTCAAAAGACATAACAGGAACTATGTGGTGCCCGTTGGCCCAGATGTGGAGGGCCCTCCAAATGCCGAACTCACAGCCCTTCGAGTGGCACGTCCAGGCTTGCCCCCTCTAAATGCCCGTGTGGTCCGGGACCAATATATGCAGTACTTTGTGGGTAGGGGGGCCATTGCTCTGCCTGACGATGTGTGAGAGGCATTTTTTAATAAATCTGATATTTTAACCAACCTATGATTTCATGTCATTTCAGTCTTCTTTTTAGCTTATTTTACTTTGACATTTTTTCCCTTTGCCTTCGACAGTGGGAATGCACTTTCTGGGCAAAAGGAGGTAACAGTCTCTTCTTCCCAAAAAGATTATTCTCATGTTGTGTGTTTGCTACCTAATCTTTGGTCTAGAGAAGGTTTGTACTGCATAACTGACACCCAAAATACTCCTTTTCATCACCAGGTCTGACATGTGTGTATTCTCCAAAATGCTGTGCTCCGTGTTTTCGTACAAAGCACTGTGGGTGTCATTTACATAAGTCAAATCCGCTATGCTCTACAAGTGCATTGAAAAAGTTCCCCGGGAAAGAAAATTGGAGTGCAAAGTGGATTTGCCTTTAGTAAATAACACCCATTGCCCCCCATATCCTTTTCATTTTACATACATAATGCATTGTGTTTTTTAAATAAGGAAGCCACACATTTAGAAAAATAAAAGTTTACTAGGAAAACATTCCCAAGTGCGTTTACAATCTTCACGCCAAAACTGACAACATCTTGGTTATTTACAACATTGTTTACAAACATTCCGCAATTGGTAAAACCAGGCATGGAGCAAAACAGAACCTAGGAACTTGGAAAGTTCAACTTTGTAAAGTGAAGACAAGATCAGACATGACTATATGTTCAAAGTGTGTTTGATCTTGCCTTCATCACATGGGGGGGTCACCCCCGAAAAGTGGAAATTTGGAACATGCACACAATTTGGGACTGAAAATGGTCATTAGATGGTAAAACACATACCTAGAAGCTTCAAAAGTGCCATTTTCCATCATGGGGATGAATGGACGTTTTTTGGGGGTGCAACCCCTTCACCACAACCACTTTCGTAGTTCGTAAAGTGTTTGCACCCCCAAAAAAACGTTGCCATTCATCCACCATGGTGGGAGCTAGCACATGTGGACACAATGTGTGCATGTTCCAAATTTCAGACAGTTTTTAAGTTGCAAATGTGTTCTGAAGCTGGCACAAATGTGTGTTAATTACTTGGTGCGTTTTCATATTTTTCCTAAAATATCAATGATGTTCTTCAATTTTTGTTGAACATCATTGATGTTTTGCTTTATGTAATCTAGATCTCTATTGCAGACCATTATCTCTCCGATGAGTACGTGGGCACTCTCTGTGGTAAAGTGCGATTTTTCTTCCACAACATCCACGTCACCTAAAAACCACAAACAAACAAAAATGGGGTGTTGGAAATGAGGCAGCCATACATGGATTAGCTTACCAGTAGCTGTGTTCTCCCACACTCACCTGTTGTGGTGACAATTTCTCCAAGTTCGATGATCTCTCCTTCCTCCTCCTCCTCCTCCTCTGCTTCTGCTCTTTCCCCTTTTTTGGTAGGTGTTGGTTTGGGGGTTTCCTCAGACGGCCCAAGTTTTCGCTCCCCTATGAGAATGTCCAAAAGGAAGATTTAGCAACACAAGCTATTGAGGGCAGAAATAGGAAATGACAAACATTGCTTGAAAGTGACGGACACTATTTTAGTTTGGCCAGTTACAAATGTCAACTACATGAATGAAGTCACTTTGTAAAGGTGCTAAACTGACTAGCTTTTTGGTAGAAGTTTGTGTGATGGAGACCCCCCTCTAGTATCCACTGGAGCACATGTGTGGAAAAGCATAATAAAAAGGGGGTTTGGGTGTCCCAGCACTAGTGCTCTAGAGTCCAGATGGGTAAACAGCTACTGAGTGACCTCTCCTTTACATTGAATAAATTGGCTTTACATTCTTGATGACATTTCTAGTGAGAACAAACTTCCTTTCCCCAAAAAAACACCAAACATCGTATTATAAGTGGCCGAACGATCGAGGTTGCGTACGATCGAATGCACACACACACGACCATGACAGTGGCAGAAAGATCGAGGCTGAGTACGATCGAATGCACAGACGAACCTGAAAGTGGCCATTTTGGAATGTACAACTTGGTAAAAATCAAAACACAATGGAGCAGTATGCAAGCAAGAAATCAAACACAAAACACAACTACTTACTTTTTTGAAGAATTCTCTTGATCTTTCTGTACTGATCGGCCTCCCTCAGTTTCAGGTCTGACCAGCGTTTCCTGAGTTGCTCCTTGGATCGTTGTACCCCAAAATTATTGTACAGCCTTCTCACAACTTTAGACATGATCTTGGCCTTGCGGACATTGGGGTTGAGGTAAGGCCCATACTTCCCATCATAGTCGCTCCTCTTTAATATGTCCACCATCTCCAACATTTCTCCAAATGACATATTGGAGGCCTTGAATTTCAGGTTCCGGGATCGGGACGTTTCTGCCTCCGGACTTTCCTCGTCCTCCTCCTAGTTGGTGGGATATTTGTGGCTCACCTGCTGTGTCCCCGCCATGTGCTCTCCCCACTACGCCGTAAAGAGAAGGGGTGGGGAATAGACGAGAAAGATCGTCAGGGGCGGGCGGAGTTTGAAGCATGCGCAGTGTATATAAAACGTCACACGCCTGTGTCGTAGCCACGATCTGGGAGACGAGGGGAGAGAAAACTCACACGAGACGATCGCTACAAACGAAGGTACAATTTAACGTTGGTACATAACTAGCCTAGACTGATTTGAACTTGAGGCTTCTTTATGGAGAAGATTAGGAGAGTTTAGCCTGACATAATTTATAGGGTTTGGTGTGTTGTTGTGTCTTGCAGAGATTGATATGAAGGGATTCAACGACATGAGTTTTCTCCCCCTCTTCATTGCCAAATACAGGGATTTTCCCATATTGTGGCAGGGTATACACCCACATTACACCAACAAACCAAAGAGGCACGCAGCCCTGGAGGAACTTGTGGAATTTGTCAAGCCAAGGTTCCCCACGGCAACTGTTGATGATATTAGAAAGAAAATTGGCAGCCTGAGGAGTGCGTATATCAGGGAGAGGAAGAAGGTCGTGAAGTCTGAGGAAACTGCAACTTCAGCAGAAGAGGTCTATGTCCCCAAGCTCTGGTACTATCAGAGTCTCCATTTTCTGAAGGACCAGGCTGATGTCACGGAGCCAACCTCAACTCCTCCTTCCACGCTTCCTTGCGCACAGCCCACCCCTGATGAGGCTTCCGAGGAGCAACCTGGGCCTTCCAGTCTGGAAGAGGTGGAGGAGCCCAGCTTGTTCCAGGTATAGTAGTTTTGTTACCATTTATGGGAATAATGAATGATGTTCACTTAATTCAGGATCGCCAATTGCTTAGTTCCTAACGTGTTTGACATATCAACAGACAGTGGTGTGGGAGACATTTGGGGCCAGAATCTAAACTGCTGGGCTGAGAATTGTATGGTTTTCTATTTGTAAACATTTTGCACCAGTCACTAGATGAGAATTGTGTGTGTTTGATGAACAAATAACTGAAACTATGTCCCTTTTTCCTACACAGGAAGACCTCAGCCAGGAGGTGGCTGTGGAAGGTGGCAGTCAGGAGGAGGCAGGGGTTAGTGGCAGCCACCAGCTGGGTAGTGGCAGCCAAGAGGGGGCTAGGCCTCGGAGCCTGACTGACACCCAAACCCCTCCCCTCCGCCCTCCGTACAAAAGGGCGAGAAGGGGGGGTTATGCGGCACAGTCAGCGCTCCGGATGATCAGAGAGGCTTCAGACTCCCTACATGCCACACCCGCCGACGAGGAGACCTTTGGCTCGGTGGTTGTCACAAAAATGATGGGTATGGAGGTGGGGCAACGCAACATGTGTGAGGGGCTCATCCTCCATGTCCTAAATAAGGGTAGGGCTGGGGAGATGACCCCAGTCACACATGTTTGCCATAGTTACCATGCTCCGCCTCCTCCTCCTCCTCCTCCTCCTTCTGCCACCCCACCAGCACGACAGCCACAGCGTGGAAGGAAGCGTGGAAGGAAGACCTGAGAGTGACGACCTGCAATCAGTCTGGTGTGAGAGAAGATGGAGCCTCTTGTAGTACCAGAGCCTGGGGACCTAGATGGCATCTGCTGCAGTTCCGGATACTTTGGACTTCACGACCAGATTGCACTCCCCTTAATATACGTACTCCTCAGGCCCCCAATTTTCTACGCTTGGACAATGATGGTTGCCGTGGGGGGCCAAGACTTTGCAAATTCCCCAAGTTTCACCATGGCTGCGTTCCTCTTTGGTTTGTTGGTGTGACCTAAATAAAGGTTTTTTTGATTTGAAATAATCATTGACTATTGTGTTTTACTTTGCTACAATGACAGTTTTTCTTTGAGTAGGCTGGTACATTTCACTAATCCTAAAGTAGAATTAACAAGGGGCAACAACAACAAACAACCTCCTAGTAAATTTAAGCAAGAAATACAAATGTAAATAATGTGTTTTTGGTAATTTGAGACACACAACCCCCCTCCAAAAAAAAAAAAAAAAAAAAAAACATTCAAATATGTATTCCCCAAAAAAAAAAAAAAAAAAGACAAATCATGGTAAAAAAATAACAAAGATTCTTTTCCGTTCAGAGTAAAAATAAACATGTAGTGTATAAATGCTGCAAAGTAATAAAGAAGTAAGTTTGTGAGAAGTGCGGGTGAATAGGAGCAGCTAAAACATGTCATTCTTGTTGCATTGTAAAGAAAAAGAGAATGCGCTGCATTAAAGACATTTTAACATTGCAGCGTGACGAATGTGCTGTGTCGATTAGGAAAGGTAGTTTTACCTGACCGAGCGCTTCCGTCACAGAATTTCTTCTGAGCATGCGTAGCACTTTGTCCGTCGGACAAGCGTAAACACGCTCGGATTTGGTGTGATCGGACCGGGTTGACGGGAAATCTTTCCAGCAGGAGATAAGACTTTGTCCGACGGACAAACCGACGAACACTGTCCGATGGTGCATACACACGGTCTGATTTTTCAACAACCTTGTCCGATCGGACCAAATTGATGAAAAAGTCCGACCGTGTGTATGGGGCTTAAAGTGACAGGTGCTCTTTAAAACCGTGCCTTGATGATACTCATATATATATATAAAATCATGCAAAAAAAATATATACGCTGTGATCATATACAGTTTATAATTCATTCCAAATTATGAAAAGGTAATATATATATATATATATATATATATATATATATATATATATATATATATATATATATATATATATATATATATAGGTATTGCACTCACCCGAACCACTCACCCCACACAGGGGTATCTCGCTTTCTCAGTATCTCCCACTGTGCAGCAATCATCAGATCTTTATCTGCTGTATCAGCTATATCTTTCCGTGCTTGCGGTATCAGGTGTACCTTTCTTCTTTAGATCACCCACGTATAGGAAAGAGACCTCTCCATAGTGTGATTCCATTTTAAATTACATTTGTTGTTACATAAACCATAAGTGATAAAGGGGCGTGGTCTCGGCATGGAGGAGTGAAGATGCGTCTTCTCTGAGCTCCCGGTCCGCCGCTCCTCAGCAGATTGCCCGCACAGAATTGCTGCACATTACAGCTTCTCCACTCAGCCCAGACGACCAGGGAAGTGGTACCAACGTCCTGTGCTACTCACAGCCCGTATGGAGCGTTTCCAAATCCTGATACAGCTGGCCGCTTCCACACCCGATCCAGCCAAGATGGCGCCGACGCCGGCCATGAGGATGGAGCTGGAATCGCCTGCATCAGAAGGAGGGGAGCAAGGTACTATCGCGGCACTGACATGCCCCCCGTTCTCCCCTCCTAGTGATCTCTCCCCCTGTCTTCTTCTCTTCTGTCGCTCACATCCCTCGGCAGTCCTGGGGGGAGCTCAGCGGCTCCACACAGTGGGATCCACAATGCACTCAGCCCTCACAGCACCAGGTCTCCATACCTGCTGCCTCGCTGCTCCTCACACAGCACAGGCAAGCCACAGTGAATACAGCTCCACTAGTTATACCCTCACAAGAGACATCTCTGCTATCCTTTAATGACCAGGCTCTATGGGCACTATTGCAAAAATTGCCCACCAGGGAAGATTTAGACTCTTTGGCCTCCAGAATGGAGGCGGCACTCCGCGGAGAACTCACTGGGATCAAACACGAGGTAGCAGAGATGACCACTCGAGTCTCCTCATTAGAATCTGATACTGCAGCCCTCCGCCAAGATGTCTCCAGCCTACAAGTTGCACATGAGGAGGTGAAAGACCAGATGGTGCAGTTACACTTACTGATTGACGATTTGGAAAACCGAAGCCACAGACGTAACATCAGACTTCGCGGCATTCCAGAAGCCACCAGACAGGCTGATCTTAAGACGACCGTGCCCGCCATATTAAATGACTGTCTGGGACGCCCGCCGGAGACACCCATCGCCATTTACAGGGTTCACAGAACTCTCGGACCTAGAGGTCCTGCAGAGGACAGACCCAGAGATGTGCCTGCACAACTACGCTGTTAAGGAGGACATTCTCCAGCGGGCATGGCACAGAGGAAACATGGACTTTGATGGGGCACAGATTACTCTTCTGCCTGATGTGTCCCGGAGGGCCCTCAAGATGCGCCGATGCATGAAGTCCCTGCTAGAGAAATTGGGCGATCAGGAGATCACTTACAAGTGGGGCCACCCCTTTCACCTCATTGCACACAAGGGAGGCCGTTTAAACACCCTTCGGCATCCTGCAGAGGTACCTGCTTTCCTCAGCTCACTCGAGTTGCCCCCAGTGTTGCTACCTAGTTTGCTAGCGTTTGCTCTTCCGTCAAGCAATAACAACCCTACCGCGAACCCATCTGGCAGACCCCAACGTTCCAGGCACAATCGCCGGTCACAGTGCAGAAGATCGCAGGCTCCTCAGGACAACGAGCCTTGAGTCTCCATTGCTAACTTTGTTTATAGGTTTAAGGCCTGTTCTGGACTTGGGAGATCCCTTCTGTTTGTAAGTTCTGTTTCACTTTTACATTAAAACCCGTTGTCTCACCTGCCGTGGACTCCTTGGACTGGTGTCCCTCCTCAGCGGCAACCTCTGGTTACCCTAGACTTTCTGTCACGGACCCCCTCTTCTTAACTGTGCCACAGGTGAACTTCATGGTGCCATAGGTTCAGGACTGATTTAACTAAGGGGGTAGGTGGAGTCAAATGGACTTTCATAGTGGTTTCACATCGAGATCGGCTACAGGATAGGTTAGAATGTGACCTCTATGCCCACCCCTTTGCTTATGTGACGGTGACATTAGCAGTTGCTAGAAACACAGATGGTGCCAGCACCCACTGCCTCCTTAGAAATTATTGACAGAAAGAAACTGTCATATATGGAAGTGGTAGAAATATATACTGTATATAGGTCAGCTCCTGCCGAACACACAGGGGCTAAATGGGCAAATGTTCAGGCATTCGTCTGAATGCTCAAACAAAGTTCAGTCCAAACCTGGGTTCAGACAGGACCATTGGTTCGTCCCTAGTTTTAGGCAACACACATTTTTAGCAGAATCTTACATAAACTCAAAAGAGGGTGGCATAATCCTGAAACAAGTTAATTAAAATCAAAGGAAGTTGTGCCATGAGCACAGATAGGTAATGGAAAGGAATGTAAATGATGAAATGAGTTGAAATAGGAGGATATTAGTCAAAGCTACAGTAAAGGTAGTATGTTGAATATTGTAGTAGTCTCAAACATATTGTGTATATTGTATACTTATACAGTATGTTATTAATATATACTTTGAATTTTATGTAAAAAATAAAATATGTTTATTTTTATATACAGTATATAATATGTTTAAGGATGATACAGTAGTACTTAAGACTGTAAAATTGATTTGGCTGCGCTCACCTGGGCTCATATCCTTTTAGTTGGGTGTAAAACTGATTTTATACAGTAAAATTCGTATTTCGTATTTCTTTTTCTAAGTTCTCTATTGAACAGTTTGTTGAACAGTTAGTTATAAAGCATATGTTTAAACGCTTAAGCAGATATTAACCAATTTTTTTGCACATTATATTAATCCTCGGTATAGTGCTAAAGTTGTAGCAGGCTAAACAGATTATTATTTAGCAAATTCTTCTATTTTGACTGTCTTCCAAAATCCATTATGACTAGAGTGGATTATTTTTATTAACAAAAAAAAAAAATCAATTACATGTCCAGTTCTAACAGTGCTTATGAAAAATATCAAGGAAATCAGGAGTACACAATTTGGATAATTAGAGTGATAAATCACCTTCTATGTGGTTTACAATAATGAAATGTGCATCAGGGATCAGTGTTAATATATACACAGAGTCTACTACAGTATGATAAAAACACTGAGCTTATCTTTTGAAAGTCAGCCAAAGTCTGGTCTTTGCCAACTATGCTTACAGATTTTATTCACTCTGGAGACTACAACTCATAGATATATATATATAAATCATTATAAAAAGAATGCCTTGAGCAGTCAATAAAACTGTTGTATTTACATAGACTGAACCAGAAAGCCAACACACCGTTTCCAAAGATTGTAACCTAGTCCTTACTTCCAGCAAATAAAGAAGTGAGTGTGTGTCAATGCACAAAGGAAATAAACATGATCAACTGTTAGAGCAGGTTTTCTCAACTGGTAGAAGGTGTGGCAATGTTGGGGATGGAGAAGCCATAATGTGCCTGGGAGAAAGGATTTGGCTGGTCTCCTAGAGGTAGAGAAGTATTTCAGCATAGGGTAGTGCATGTGTGTGTGCAAGGAACTGGCTACTGAGATGCTTGACAGTAGGAACAGTAACTTCCCTGCAGGTTGAATCTGCTAAAGAAGCATGGCCAGGAACCAAGGAAACCAGGTTTGAAATCAGAACCTGGAAATACTGCATATGTATGTAAAAGGCAAGGGAAGAGAAATTGCGCCACCGATTAAGTGTTGTAGTTTATTAGCTCTCATAAAAACAAAATTAATATGCACTTAGTGTGTGATCAAAAAGCAGCATGTAATGCAACTCTACTAGATGACAACCTTTCCCTAGCCCAGGCACTTCTTCATGAAGATAGCCCCTTGCCAGGAACCAGAAGAACCGCTGAGGACCACATGGAGATAGTCAGAGAGGAAGCAGGACACCAGAATGGGGTGATGATGTCAGAGAAGGCATGGCAACATGATTCACGGCGTTCATGCCTCTTTTAGAAAGCCTGCTTAACACTTACAGACTTTTTAGAATAACTAGGCTCCAGGTGCCATTTTGAAGGAGATATAACAGCCATATTGATGGAGACCAAACGTAAAGTGCATTTTAGGGAAGATAAAAATGGTGCTGCCATATTTATAGAGACCAACTAGAAAGGCCTTTAAGGCGACATCTCAGTGTAGACAAAGTGGATGGAACTTTAGGACGCCATTTTTTTGGAGCCCACTTATGCTGAAAATGTCCTAAAGGGGGGGGGGGGGAATTGTTAGAGGCATAATAAAGAGAAACACAATGATAAAAACGACAGTACTGAAAATAATAGTAATAAAAGAAGGGGACTACTAGTGGAAAATGGATACATACATAGTTAAATAAAAACAAACATAACACAAGCTGCACAATACAAAAATATAGAGGTAATATATAGAAAAATATATACAAATATATAAAAAAAAGAAAAAAAAAATATATATATATAAGGATAAGAAAGGTAAAAGCATTTATATCAACCATAAAAGGAGGGGACAAATATGACATCTCTAAAAGGGGTAGCACAAGCCCGTAACATAATCAATCAGATAAAATAAAGTGCTCCACACTACAAACATGAAAACAGATATAAGACAACAAAATACAATAATGAAGGCCCCTTGAACCTCCTTTAGGGAAATGTCCAACTGCTCTGAGGAGATTCAATGTCACAAAAGTTGTTCTTCCCCAGCGTTCCTGTATCATCATGGAAGTGGATCTTTTATCCAGAGGTCAGGTTCACTGGCTCCTTCCTCTTCTTAGTGGTGAGATTGTCCTCTCAACTACTACACCTACTGACCCATCCCCTGCTGCCAGTCCACCCTCTTCCAGGGTCATTATGCACATTCACCCTCCATTCAAACTGAGCCACAACCCCTCCAGGGCCACTACTAATACAGCCAGACACAGGGCCCCCTCTGGAGCTACTGGCACTAAGGGTGCTATCTCTATTCCTTCTCTGCCAGCCCCCTACACTGCCAGCATCCCCCTGAGCTCTTCCCTTTACAGCCACGCCTCTAATACAGCCTCTGCCTCTATTAATGGACACCACCTGACCCATTCTAGGATTCCCAGAGCACTGTCATCACATGTGAACAGACCTTGGATGCCTGCAACATCTCATTCTCTCAGTGAGACACAGCTCACTGTGCCCTGCAGGGCAGAAACTGAGGGTGAAAAATCAAAGCAGCTGCCTTGAACTTTTGAGAACTGACTGCAGGGGTTCAGGGCTCTAAAAAAAAATATTAAATTAACCCTTTCCCTGTTTGATTATGTGGATCTCATTTGGGGCGCCTACAATATGTTTTCTTATTCAGGGGGTTTTGAAGAGTTGAAAACATCTGACTTGCTTCCTTTATTCTCGGGACCCGTTTTCTGTGCACATCTTAACCGACATCCTCTCCATTTTGCCCTCTGTCTGTTACTGCATTTAAGGCTCTCTTATTTTGAGTTGCCTTTTTTTGGGCATTCATTGGCACCTTTAGGATTAGTGAACTTGTCACCGAGGACAAACGCTCAGTTGGAGTTAACTTGGCAGGTGATGTGCTCACAGAATCCTTTGTTTTGATCCTGCTGCATTCTTTTAAAATGACAGGTTGCCAAACAGGATGCAGATTATTTTGAGTGCTTATGGCACTCCCCCCCCCTTTTGCCTTGTGCACTTGGCTTCCAATTTTTCTCCTGTTCACCCTCCTTCCACATTTTTTCTGGTTCACGCTGATTCTTCCAACCTCAGCAAAATCAAATTTTTTACGTGTCTTCCGCCTTTTCCTTTCTTATCTGGTTTTACCTCCATCTGAATTTTTCCAAGTACTCTTTCCGCATTGGCGCAGCCATTGCTGCCCATGGGGTGGGTTTTTTCGCATGAGAAATATTGCATTTAGCTAGATGGCAATCATCTAATTTTTCACTATATGTTCATTCTCACCTTTTGTTTTGATTTTGGGTTCTTCCCCAGCATTACTTTGGATCATTGGTGACTTCTTTGCTTATTGGGCATCTTGCCGTGCCAGATTTTGGACACTGTGGGGGAAAACCTCAGATTTTCATTTGTAGTTGGCAGAATTCGTTGTCACAGTTTTTATGGCTACCATTGGTTGCTGCTATTACCTGAGCAGTTATGCCTCAGACAGTTTGTTTCAGGTCCCTTCATTCTTATCATTCATGTATGGGGTAATGGTGTAGGGCATACTGGTCTGGAGATTCAATCTCCTCCATTAGGTGTCTCATTTCTTGTTGTGCCCCTTTTACCAATCTATCGTTTGGTCCAGAATAGTCCCTTTTCTGGTTTGGGCCCATCACATACTTTTCTTCTTGTTTCTGGTTCATGTTTGGAGCAGTTTCCCTGCAAGGTGAATGCCTAGTATGCAAGAACAAGAACCGCTGCTCAAGGTGTGTGATGAGAGACTAATGGGACAAATGAGTCTCGTAGAGTGCCAGCCCCGGCCCGCCTCCTCTTGATTAAGCACAAGATGTATATGTGAAACACGTCTACATGACCATATGTTGGTGTACTTGGTGTTATCCTTGCGAACAATAAAAGGCAATCGGGAGTTCTGGATGTGCAGCCATTTCTTTCTTCTTTCCAAGGTGAATGCTTAGGTTTCCAAATTTGTCTGCAGATTTGGTGGTATTGTTGTCCACCCCAAGGGTCTTGAGGCACATAACAGTGTTTTATTGAGACCTTATGGGGTTTATTTAAAGGATTGAACTTGATATGTTTAATCTCAGCCTACAATCTGGTGTAGTGAAGATGCTGGCTGGGGTGGAGCACTCGTCAGTGTATCACTGACTTGCGTGTGGCATTTTTGTTTTTATTAATTCTTTATTTTTCAAAGATATATAGAAACAAAAACAGGTCAAATTGGTTGGTGGTCTGTTTTTTCCAGAGATAAGGTATGCAACGCTTCGCTGCATTCAGTAGATGTTTGAGAAGTGAGTTTTTATAACGTTGGAATAATATTTGCGTGCTGTGCAAACAGTAGGTGACTGGCGTATTCGGAAGAGATCAGCCTATCAAATCTTTAATGGAAGTCTTGACATCAGACAAGAAGTTGGTTGACCCAGTTAAGGGATAGGAAGAAACTATTTGTTTACTGTCGGTTGGAAATGGTATCCAGGCCAAACCTTCCAGGGGTAGGAAAGTAAAGCTTGTTCTAGGTTTTTACAATCTTTTTGGTACACTAGTTTAAGAGTCTCATTAGATGAACAGCAGCATACTATTTGACTGGATTAGAAAACCCAATACCATCTCTCAATTTGGGAAGCATTAAGATAGTATCGAGGGATACCCTGTGGCAGGACAGGCGCACGGAGGTGCGCGCGCGATGCGCACACATGTTCCCAAGAGAATGGGCCGCACTGGGCAGCGGCGCGTGAACATGCGCAGTGACACACGACAGGCGCGCATGCGCAGGAATGCGCGACAGGCGCGTGCACGCGGGAATGCGCAACATGCGCGTGTGTGCAGGAATGCGCAACATGCGCGTGTGCGCAGGAATGCGCAACATGCGCGTGTGCGCAGGAATGCGCAACATGCGCGTGCTAACTCGACTTGGCACCAGTTCCGCTTTATAAGGACAGCAGCTGCTCCAGTGCAGTGCTGTCTGATCTTCAGCTTTACCTGAGTCTGATCCTGTACCTGCTGTTGTTATCTGATCCTGCTACGTTTGACTACTGCTTCCTTCTCCTCTCCTGACCCGGCTTGCCTTGACCCTATTTCTGAACCTGCTGATCTTCTGTTGCCAAACCTCTGCCTGCCTACTGATCACTCTCTGCCTGCTGTTACTACCTGATTACCTGAAGAAAAGAAGAAAAAGAGAACGTTGGGACTTTAAATGAGGCGGTGACCGGGTAAGGTCCGTTGCCTCCATCCCTATCTAATTGGAACAAGCAGGATGACTGGGGGTTGGGGCTTTGAATGAAGCAGGCAGGTGTAAAACATTTAACTTTATTGGAAAATCAGTGGTAAGTTGCATGAGGGTAGTCATGAGTACACTAGGAAACCAATATATTCCATTAAATGAATAAAGATACAGCAATGATAATTGACAACAAGAAAAATAACAGGTTACAAGTGATCATTAAATAATAATAATGGAATATATTTGTTTTCCTGGTGTACTCATGACTACCCTCATGCAACTTACCACTGATTTTCCAGTCCCAACCCCCAGTCGTCCTGCTTGTTCCTACCTGATTACCTGTGTTTGACCCGGCTTGTCTCACCTGCTTCAGTCTAGTCCTGATCCAGTCTCCGCCTAGATCTAAGGGTCGCTGACCTACACCTGTTACCACCGCTGCTACTGCCTCTCCAGTCCAGTTCGTCCGGTGGATCCTCTCAACTCATCTATATCAGCTACCACGGATCATACTGCAGGAATGAAATTGTGCGAGTTCAGCTGAACTCGCACAATTTCATTCCCGCATGTCAGTCCCAACTTTGCGGGCGATCTCAGAGACATCTGTGCCGGCTTCTGCATGGATTTCACCAAAAGTAGCACCGAAACTACTTTTGGGAATCGATGTGGCGCCACAAATGTGGCGTTGCACTGATTCGGATGCTGCCATTGTTGGCAATTGCAGCAGATTTGGCCTGCAATTTGACATGTCAAGTCGCATACCAAATCACATCAATGTGAACCAGGGCTTTATTCCAGTTTTGTAGTTCATTTCGGATTTTTTAGGATAAAGGGCGAAAATTAAGCTCAAAACTACGTGTTAAGTTTTCTGGGATTAGAGTGCCTAAATATATAACATGAGAGGAGGACCAACGAAAGGGGAAATTTTATGGTATACACTTGAATTGCGGTGGGGAAAGGGTGATATTGAGGGCCTCTGATTTTGATATATTTATCTTATAATTAGAAAGTAATCCATATGTTTCTAATTCCTGTAAAAGTATAGGAAAGGTGGTTTGAGGAGACAAAACAAAGATAATAAGGTCACCTGCATTTGCTGCTACCTTATGGATGTTATTGCCCGTGTCAAGGCCAGTGATTGCCGGAGTTACCCTAATGGAGCGTAGAAAAAGTTCTAATGATAATATGAAATTAAAGGGGTTAAAGGACATTCCTGGCGCGTTCCATTGCTGATTAAGTAAGATGTGGAAAAGGAATCATTAATGTTAACAGTAGCCGTAGGGTACGAGTATAAGGCCCTGTTCCAAGACATTAATCCCTAGACCTATGTGGGTCATAGTAGCGATGAGGAAGTTCCAGTTAACTCTGTCAAAAGCTTTCTGCATCCGGGGAAAGCAATACAAAGGAGATGTTCTTTTTAGAAAAGTGTATGGCATTTAAGACTCGCTGGGTATTGTCCCTTGCTTCTTTTTTGGTATAAAACCCTATTGGTCTGGGTGTATGAGGAGAGAGAAATGTGGTAGTAGGCGACTGGCCAAAATTCTTGTAAAAATGTTTAAGTCCACATTCAATAACAAGATGGGTCTATAGCTTTGGCAGAGAAGAGGATCTTTGTTTTCTTTAGGAGTTACTGTGATCGTGGCCTGGACTGTGTCATGTGGGGCACGTACATCTTTCAAGATGTAAGTGAAAGCCATTACAAATTGAGGACCTGGAGCAGTGTTTCTCAACTCCAGTCCTCAAGGCACCCCAACAAGTCAAGTTTTCAGGATTTCCCTCATAAAACGGCTGTGGTAAATACTAAGGCAGTGAAACTGATCAAATCCCCTGTGAAAAATAATGTAATAATGGCATCTGATTAGTTTTGCTTTAGCCCTATCAGAGAGCAGCTCATTAAGTTAGTCTCTTAGGGAATCCAAATTTTCTTTAATGTCCTGTGTGAGGGTCTGCTTGTGAGTACTCTGATGCACAACCAACCAAAACTAATATACAAAATAAATACCAAAGAATAATATATCATCCTAAAAATACCCTAATAATATAAAAATACCCTAAAAATACACATGAAAAAGCTGCAACCATTAGCAAGTGACCTCAACACTCTAAAACAAATAATGATAATAAAAAAATGGCGGGCTAATTCAAAGAGCTATGCAGCAAACAAGAAAGGGTTAAAAATGCAGTAATATGCGATAATGTGCGATAATGTTGTGAAACAATGATAAAGTGCACTAATTCAAGAAGATATGCAGCAAAAATAAACAAATACGCATGAATGACTATCCCTAATATCAAAAAATAAATAAAGAATGCAGGGATATGCGATAATAAGCAATATTAAGTGAAACCGTGATAAAGTGCGCTAATTCAAGAAGATATGCAGAAAAAACAGACAAATATGCATGAATGCATGAACGGACCAATTTGCAGCCAAAGGACCAGGCCCCTTTTTGCGATTCGGCACTGCGTCGCTTTAACTGACGTGGCTCCCAAACAAAACTGGCGTACTTTTTTTTCCCACAAATAGAGCTTTCTTTTGGTGGTATTTGATCTCCCCTGCGGCTTTTATTTTTTGTGCTATAAACAAAAAAAAAGAGCGACAATTTTGAAAAAAATGCAATATTTTTTACTTTTTGCTATAATAAATATCCCCCAAAAATATCTAAAACATTTTTTTTTCCCTCAGTTTAGGCTGATACGTATTCTTCTACATATTTTTGGTAGAAAATAGGGGATCGTTTTATAGCATTTTTATTAATATTTTTTTTTTTTACTAGTAATGGCGGCGATCAGCGATTTTTATTGTGACTGTGACATTATAGCGGACACATCGGACATTTTTGACACATTTTTGGGACCATTGTCATTTATACAGCAATCAGTGCTATTTAAATGCACTGATTCCTGTGTAAATGACACTGGCAGTGGATGGGTTAACCACTAGGGGTGGGGAGGGGTTAAGTGTGACATGTGTGTGTTGTTCAGTGACAGTGTCACTAGGAAGCACAGGGAGAGGTTTGTTTACACATACCTCTCCCCGTTCCTCAGCTCTGTGACTCGATCGCAGGGCACCAGCGGCGATCGGGTCCACGGGTCCCTCGGCCACAGTCACGGAGCTCAAGACCAGGTCACGAGCTAGCCACCAGAGGCACACGCGTGACCCACGGCTGGGAACTTAAATAGCAACATACCTGTACGTTGATGTGCCCAGCCGTGCCATTCTGCCGACGTATATGTGCAGGAGGCGGTCCTTAAGCGGTTAAGAAAAAAAATGCAGTGATATGCGATACTATGTAATAATATGTAAAAACAGTGATAAAGTGCACTAATTCAAGAAGCTATGCAGCAAAAATAGACAAATATGTATGAATGACTATCCCTATATAAAATAAATACAGTAATATGCGATAAATATCAAAAGCAGATATTCATCTGATTTTACGTAAAAAAATAAGATAAGTCCCAAATAATAAAGTGCATGTGCACCAAAAAATTATGAAATGTGAAGATCAAGAGTTTTTTTGTTTTTTTGCTTTTTTTTGAGCCCTTGATATTCATATCTCATAATTGTTTGGTGCACATGCACTTTATTATTTGGGACTATCTTATTATTTTTTATGTAAAATCATATGAACCTGCTTTGGATCTGAGTACTTTATCACTGTTTCATATATTATCGCATATTATTGCATATTACTTTTTTGTTTTTTTGTTTTTAATTAAGGATAGTCATTCATACATATTTGTCTATTTTTGCTGCATAGCTTCTTGAATTAGTGCACGTTATCACAGTTTTTTCATATTATCGCATATTATCACATATTACTGCATTTTTTTCCCTTTTTTTTTTTTTTGCTGCATAGCTTCTTGAATTAGCGCACCATTTTTTATTATCATTCATTGTTTGGATATGTCAGGGCCCAGATTCAAGTACAATGTATAGGGGGAGTGATCTGATATAGAAAAAGATACGGTCGATGAGAACTTGAGAAATGGGATAGAGGGTTGATCAATAAATATATAATCAATTGTGAGTAAGTATTATGGGATGTAGAAAAGTATGCATGAGCCCGATCCCGGGGGTTAGGAACTCGCCAGGTATCAATCAATTGATAGAAGTGAACTGAATGGATGGCATATGGGAGATAGGGCTTTTATCAACTGTAACAAAAGAAAGATCTTCCTGATGTATTGACAGAGTGGTAGAGCGTAGAGGGAAGAGAGAAGAATGGGGAGGGTAGGGATAAAAGAGAAAGGGAAAAAATAGAGTCGGTAGGGGAGGGATTAAAGGGGGATCCAAACTGAACTAAAGAGTGTTTATCGAAGAGGGTCAGGAACACACACATCTCTTTGATAATGTTCAGGAAAAAAACGCTCCAAATTTAACCCACTTATAAGGTAGAGGAAAAGTCTATGTGCGTGTGGTGGTTTTGACCTTGCCAGCAATTGATGCTGCTTTATGGGCTGTGCCCTCAAGTAAAATTCTGAGGTCAGTCTAACGTCTGTCTTGCACTGATGGTAAGGACAGGCCTCTTAGACTATGTAAGTTTATGTTTTATGGGTGCTCACAGTGACTGGCATTATTGTTTGGTACATTTGGAAAGTCGGTACATTTGGAAAGTTCAATAAAGCTATGGCCTTTCCCTATTTCCAAATGAATCAGCTTCCGTGTCTTCTTTGGGTGGCAAGGTATTGGTTTATTAATCGGTCATAAATGATCCTATGCTTCACAGCAGTCATGCAAATAAAAATAAGTCCTAAATAAAGATGCAAATGTCACACGTGAAATAGTAAGTGATCAAGTGAAAGTCCCATGTACAATCCAATTAATTAAGTCTTTAAGCAGATCTTGATCTGGCAAATAATCCATGAACTATACAAACATCTGCAAAACATCCTGAACATCAGTGATCACCACCGCTCACAGTGAAGGTGTCCTCACCTTGTAACACAGACCTCATTAATGAAAAGGAGATCAATAAGCACTTTTAATAGCAGCCAGCCGATCAGCATGCAGATATAGTTTCCAGCATGTAACGAACATGTAAAATTACAAAAAAGGGAGCTTCAAAGTGTAAACTGCTTGGTTTATTTAAAAAAAAATTAAAGCTAAAAGAACACTCACAGGATATGAGGTATATGTTGTAATAAGGACAGTATACACTCACAATAGCAGAGTAGACATTAGCAAGATGGCACCCAGTCTCCGCCCAGCGTGATATAATCACTCCACACGACCACCTTGCCATCAGAAAAATCTTGAATGTTTTTCCCAACGGAATTCCGCTTAAGCTTGGCTTGCATACACACGGTCACACAAAAATTCACTGAACTTTCGACCGCCAAGAATGCTATGGCATACAACACAACGACAAGCCGAGAAAACTAAGTTCAATGCTTCCGAGCATGAGTCAAATTGTTTCCGAGCATGCCTAGGAATTTTGCGCGTCGGAATTGGTACAATCGGAATTTCCGATCTAAACTTTTTCCGACCGAAAAATTGAGAACCTGCTCTCAGTCTTTTGCTGGCAGTCTTCCGCCAGCAAAAGTCCGATGGAGCGTACACACGTCGCATTTTCCGACCAAAATCTCTCATCAGACTTTTGCTGGAGGAATTTCCGATCGTGTGTACACGGCATAAGAGTGTGCTGTTGGGCAGTAACATATGTGGTCAGGTAGCGAGCCAACCTGGGAAGGGCTCAACAGAGAAAAACAAAGGTTGGAGAGCTAATGAAAACCAGAAGCTTATTCATTTTATTATGTATGCAAAAGTCACTGGTGCATTATCTGTGCCTCGTGTCAGAAGCCAGGCCTGAGTTGAATTTTATCTTTTTTTTGGTGAAATTTTTCATTTAAAGTTTATTTGCTGCTAAATATGTTTAAACAGCAGGCATCTGACAGAATATTAAACCTACAGTACCTCCAGGCAGCAACAAATCACCTTATAATAAAAAAATATATTTTATACCCCATCCATCTAAACGTTTTTCCCCTTCAACACCAAAAATGTTAATATCATTCAGCATCAGCAATTAAATCACTTTTTTTTGGTAAGGACTTTTGCTGGGTCTAATTGCCGTCTCCCCACTTGGTAAATGTCACTTGATTTCCAGTCCCTGGTACATTTGGTTTTTAAGGGATACCACAGGACACAAGAATACAAAGGGAAAACATATAACAATAAAAACCAAAAAAACGGAAAATTGTATACTTACCTTTCCGTAATTTTCCTTTCCTGACGCATCTTCATGGCAGCACACACTGGGTTGTGACTCCGCCCCCACAACCTGACAGGATTGGATAACTATAAAGTTGAAGGGGAGATCCCCCGCTGTATTCTCTGTATATATCATCACAAAAACGGGGTGGGAAATTGTGTGCTGCCATGAAGATGCGTCAGGAAAGGAAAATTACGGAAAGGTAAGTATACAATTTTCCGTTTTCCTGACGCCTTCATGGCAGCACACACTGGGAAATAACTCGCCAGTCGGGTGGGTGCAAGAAAAATAATGTTTATTCCTATAATGCGGAAGAATTGGCTCTAACAATGGATCTTCCAAAGTCTGACATGGACAAATGGGCAGAATCCACTTTGTAGTGAGAAATGAAAGTATGTCTGGAAGACCACGTTGCTGCTCTGCATATTGTCTCTGGTGATACCCTGCAATATGCTGCCCAGGAGGTAGCCACTGCCCTAGTAGAATGAGCCTTGACATCTTCAGGGATCGTCAGGTGCTGAGTGGAATATGCCTTCTTAATGGCTTTGACTAACCAGGACGAGATAGTCCGTGAAGAGGCTGCTTGCCCGCGTCTGGTTCCATAGGGAATGATCATGAGGGAATCCGTCTTCCTAAAGGAGGTGGTAGCTGCCAGGTAGTTAGAGATCGTTGTTTTGACATCCAACGGATGCGGTTCACCCTGATCGTTGGTGAAGGATGGCAGAATGATGTCTTGGTTGTAGTGAAAAGAAGTTACTACTTTAGGTGTGAAGCGCTCTGATGGTCTTAGAACTACTCCGTCGGGTAGAAAGACTAAGTGGGGTTCCGAGATCATTAGTGCTTGTATCTCTGACACTCTCTTAGCTGATGTTATAGCTATGAGAAATGATAGCTTCAAGGTCAGGTCCCAAAGAGATATGGTTTCAAATGGAGTAAACGGAGGGTTGGAAAGAGCGTGGAGAACTACTGATAGGTCCCATGACGGAAAAACTGGTTTTCTGGGGGGTTTTATCTTCAGGCAGGCTTTTAGGAATTGTATTACCAGTGGGTGGAATGCCCACCTAGTTCCCGTCTTTGCTGACAGAGCCGACACTTGTACTTTAAGGGTACTTGAGCTTAGTCCTTTGCTTACCCCTGACTGGAGAAACTCTAGAATTTGGTAAGGTTCTGGAGAGAGGTAGTTCCACCCTTTCTGTTGTGCCAAGGAGCAGAATCTCTCCCAAACCCTCGTATAGATGGTATTGGTAGATACCTTCCGGGCTTGCATCATGGTTGATATGACCTCTTGTGAACAGCCTTGTGCCCTTAGCCTAACCCTCTCAACCTCCAGGCCATCAGATGTAATCTCTCTGGTGCTGGGTGAAGGAACTGCCCCTGAGATAGAAGGTCCGGGATCATTGGAAGAGGAATTGGAGGTTGAAGGCTGAGTTGTAGGAGGGTCGTGAACCACGGCCTTCTCGGCCACATCGGGATTATCGCTATTACTGTTACCGACGATCTCCGAAGTCTGGACAGGAACCTCGCAATCAACGGGGTTGGAGGAAATATGTACCCCAACTTGAAGTCCCATGGGTGGATCAGGCAGTCTATCCCCTCTGCTGATGGAAATGAGCCCCTCGTCAGGAACCTGTGGCACTTGGTGTTCATTGGAGTGGCTGCCAGGTCTATTTCTGGCATTCCCCAGGCTTCTGTCAGGAGAGAGAATGCCTGCGGACTCAAGGACCACTCGTTGTTGGACAACGTTTCCCGACTTAGGTAGTCGGCTAGCATATTCTGGGCCGCTGGAACGTACACTGCCTTCAGACTTGCCAGGTGTATTTGAGCCCATTCTAGAATGGGTCGGACTTCTTCCATCAGGGTGGTACTCCTGGTACCTCCTTGCTTCTGAATGTAGGACACTGCTACCTTGTTGTACATCCTGATCAGCACATCCTCTCCCTCTAGTAGCGGTGTAAATGCCCTTAATGCATGGAAGGCTGCCCTGAGTTCCAGGATATTCGAAACTATCCCCTGAGCCTGAAAGGGCCATCGGCCTTGGGCTGCCCGATCTTGAAAGTGGGCTCCCCAACCGCTCTGGCAAGCATCCGAGGTGATGACTTTGGGATCTGGAGGGATTATGGGCTTGTATTTCCTGAGGTTGCCTTGACGCGTCCACCACCATACTGATCGCTTCACTGCTCCGGATATAGAGATGGTCTGATGCATCGACACTCCATCCCACTGCCTGAGAAATGAGTTCTGCAGGGTTCTCATATGCCACTGTGCCCATTGTACCATTGGTATGGTTGCGGACATGGATCCCAGAATGCTCAGACAGGCTCTGGCAGGTAGGTGATTGGTGGAAAGTAGTCTCTGCATTTTCTGAATTAGAGGCTGTATTTTCTCCTGCGGGAGCTGTATCCTGTTCGTCTTGGTGTTTAAATCTGCTCCCAGGAAAACCATATTTTGGGTGGGTTGTAGACTGCTCTTTTTCCAGTTGATTATCCAACCAAATTTCTGGAGGGTTGCGAGTAGAACTTCTCGGTGGTGAATCAGCGTCTCCTGATCCTCTGCTAACAGTAGGATGTCGTCCAGGTAATGGTGAATGCGTAACCCCTTTTGTCTGAGGAGTGCTACCAAGGGTAGTAGAACCTTTGTAAATGTTCTGGGTGCTGAGGAGATGCCGAATGGGAGGCACTGGAACTGAAAATGGCCTTGGTTTATGGCAAACCGGAGGAATTTTTGAAAAGCTGGATGGATTGGTATGTGCAGATAAGCGTCTGATAAATCGATTGAAAGCATCCAATCTCCCAGATTCACTGCCAGTAGTATGGACTGGAGACTTTCCATCTTGAAGGCCTCGACCTGTATTCCCTTGTTGAGCCTTTTGAGGTCCAACACAGGGCGTAGATCCCCTGTCTTCTTCTTTACTAAGAATAGGGGGGAGTAGAAACCTCTCCCCCTTTGACATGCTGGGACCTCCAGTATTGCCCCCTTCTGCTTCAGTTCCGCCACATACTTTATTAACAGGCTTCTTCTGAGTGGTGAGGATGGTTGTTTGGTTGCCTGGAAGTGATTTCCCGGAGGTCTGTTTATGAACCTCCACCTGTGTCCGAACTTTATTGTGGACAATGTCCATGAATCCTCTATGTGACTTGACCAGATTTGGGAGAAGTTTCTTAGCCTGGCGCCCACCTGACTGCCCCCCGGAGCCGAATGGGCAGGCGAGACTTCAAAACGACTTCTGTTGATCCCCTGCCGGGGTGGACTTGATTTTCTGCATTCTAAGAAAAGCCGGCTTTGTGTTCTTCCAGTCCCTCCTAAATTCCCTACCAGGGCGGTAGGATCTGGCCTCTCTGTACTTATTCGGAAGGTTACGCCTGAATGCTGGTCCTTTCTGTGCCTTGGGTCTCCTATCGGAGGGAATTAACCCTGACTTTCCCCCCGTTACTTTGGAGATAGCAGAGTCCAATTTGGTGCCAAACAGATTTGTGCCGTCATACGGGATCCTGCACCAGTTCAGTTTAGATGCCGTATCGGCCATCCATGGTTTGAGCCATAGGGCTCTCCTTGCTGTCACTGATGCCAGCATGGTCCTGGCCGACGATCTTAGGACGTCTACAGATGCCTCTGCTACAAAATCACCTGCCAATCTGATTTCCTGTAGGGAGGAAATTATTTTTTCCATCTCGACGCCATCCTGCAGGTCTTTTTCTACTTTAGATGTCCATCCCGAGATGGCTCTGCCTACTGCTGCTGTAGCTATTGCAGGTCTGCAGGCCCCCCCAGCCGTGGAATATGCCTTTTTCAACTCCAGGTCCATCTTGCGATCGAGCACATCTCGAAACGATACTGCATCCTCAATCGGTAAAGTGACGTGGCGGGCGAGACGCATCAAAGAGGCGTCAACGGTAGGAGCGTTGGTCAGGGGGTTTATTTTTGACTCCCTCAAAGGATACATCTTGGCCAACCTGTTGGTCAGACTAGATCGTTTGTCCGACCTTTCCCATTCGTCCTTTATGAGATCTTCAAGCTCCTCTATAAAAGGAAAAGTTTCCGGATCCCTCTTCAAGTTTGGAAAATATTTCCGAACCTTTTGAGGTTCTGCCTTGTCATCTTCCCAGCCGATCGCCTCTTTGACTGATTTGGCGAAAGGCTCCACCAGAGAAAAATCAAAACCTGCTGAGACGTCTTGAATCTCGTCCTCAGAACTGGGGGAATCCGAGGTCTGGAGGTGAGACACTGGTTCCGCCGATGATGTACTGGGAACAGCTTTGTCCAATGGTGGTGCTGTGGTTTCCAGTAGAGACTCCCGCACTGACTCCCTTATGAGCTCTGTCGCTATCCTTGCATCCGCTTCCTTCTCTGTAGTGGCTTCATTGAAGCAAGAGCGGCAAGCAAGTTTTTCCGGTAGTGCCGGGGCGCCGCATACCCAGCAGGCATTGGCTGCGGGACGGGTGTGGCGGCTTTGGCGATGCGAGGAGGGGGACCTCCTGCGATTTGACCTGCTGCGGCGGGAGCGACTGTGCCGCGAATGACTTCGCCGTGAGTGGCTGTGCCGATGGCGTGAAGGTGATCTTGAACGGCTCCTGCGGGACCTCCTGCTTGAGGTATGGCTTGACCTTTTCCCGTGCCGGGAGCTGGTGGTTCTTGATCCCGCCGGGCTGCCAAGAGAAATGCAGCATTTTAGCGGTCTGGCACTCTTTTTTCTCCCCTTCAATACTTACCTACTATTGGTCCAGCCTCTTACCTAGTTTGCTGTTGGTGGTCTGCGTGGGCAGTGGGCTCCATAGGGAGAAAAGAAGGAGACAGGGCAGTCTGGGAAAAGACAAAATAAACGCACATATATATATAGTTCTTTTTTTTTTTTTTTACACAGTCCCCTACGCCACATATATACACCTATATATACATACATATATATATACACATAGTTCTATTATACATATATATATATATATATACACACACACATCTACCTCTGCTAACAGTAGGAACTACTACCCCTCTCCCTATTAATTTATTTATTTATACACTTTTTACTACTACCCCCTTTCCCTATTAATTTATTTATTTATACAAACAAAATCAAAATCTTTTTTTTTTTAGCTTTGGTTTTTTTTAATTAATTATTTATTTAATCAAAGTTTTTAGGGAAGAGGAACCCTTATAGGGGCTTACCTGAGTGTTGCAGAGCAGTATTTTCCTCTAATTTCTTTCCAGATTCGCTGCAGAGTTGCACAGGGAGTTTTCACAGGAAAAGTTTGCTTTTTAAATCTGGCGCCATTACGGCGCCCAAATGACGTTTTTCGCGCATGCGCAGATGCGCCCGAGCGTCCCCGCGCCATCTTGGATCAGGGCACAACACACCGAAAACACAGCGGTGTTTGCCCGACCCTGTACAGCGCATGGGCGATGCGGGGACGCGCCGGCTACCACGCCGCTCCACTGCTAGTCGGACAACAAGGGCCAGCATGCCTGCAATTGTAAGTCATATTTTATATACTTTTATGGGACAACAAGGGCCAGCATGACCTGCACTGTACTTTGAGAGGCACACAGGTACAAATAGTAGGGACTATTGCAGTCCCCCCCCCTGGCAGTACCAGACACACAAAAAAAAAGGGGAAAGAGAATATACAGATAGAGGAGCCCACTGCGAAATAAAAAGCTTCTTTAAAGCTTGTTACTTGCCGGAATCTTGACGCCCCCTGAGACCACCAGAATGGGGGTTCCCTCCGTAGAAGCTCCTTTAGAGACTGTACAGGAGGGACTTCCAAACAGGAGAGGCTTGAACCTGCTGGGGCGATTGCGGTAAGAGGCTTTATTCATCTGTCATAGGAACATCCGTCCGTCCAACCTGTTCAGGTGAGGAAAAAAAGGCGAATACAGCGGGGGATCTCCCCTTCAACTTTATAGTTATCCAATCCTGTCAGGTTGTGGGGGCGGAGTCGGAGTCACAACCCAGTGTGTGCTGCCATGAAGGCGTCAGGAAAAAAAATGCTTAGCAACCAGCTATATACAGTAAATAAATAAAAAAAATTTAAAAAAACGCAAAATGCGGCAAAATCGCAGTAATAGCGCGGTAAAACGCGGTACTTGCGTTTTGGATGCGGGTCCATTGACTTCTATTACATGCAAAACGCTGCATTTTGCATGAAAAAAAGTCCCCGACCCTTTCCAAAAACGCAGAGGCACAAAAATGCATTGATGTGAACATGTTCCATAGGAACCAATGTTAAAAAATTTCCCTGCATTTCTGCAAAATGCAAAATGCATCAAAAAACACGCTAGTGTGAATGGGGCCTTAGACAAGTATGTGAATCCTTGACAGAAGTTGTGTGGATCTCTTTGTGAAAATGTTTGTAAATAGACTCCAGGTCTTTTTAAGTTTTGTTAAAGATAAAATATTCAGTCAGAAGTGATTATACTGTAGAATACAGTACATTACATTTTATGGCAGACACATCATAAATTGGTCAATTTACAAATGTTATCACACAGCTTAACACTAGGTTCTATCTGCAAAAATTGTGTGTCTTTTAGAGCAGTGCTTCTCAACACTCAGGTCATGGCTTGGTGCCAGGTCCCAGCCTTCCTCTTGCTGGGCTGGGATTGACTATATATTTTTTTTATATGTGGTGGTACTGGATGTGACAGTTCCTGCACTGCTGCATTGTTTGCATTAAAACACTGTGTCCACCTTGTAGGCAGTGCTTACCTAACAGCCTGCTACACTGTACAATACCTGCCCTACCAGGTAGGCACAGAGTTTGTAAGCAGACGGCACAGTGTAGCTGCTGTGCCATGGCTCAGAGGTGGGAAGCACTCAGTGCTGGAATGCAGGAAAGACAAGCTGCCCATGGGAGATCTGGGAGTGATGAGCACGGGTCAAGGGGTAATGCGCACAGGTCACTGGATGCCTCACATTTGATGCTAAGTGGTGCACTGGGTCCACCAGTGTAAGGGGCACACTAACTACCACCAACAAAAGGGGGCTGACCACCATGTAAAGGGTAATACTGACCACCAATGTAATGGGGCATACTAGCCAGCTTGTAATAGGACACACTGACCACCACATAAGGGAGCACACTGACCACCAATGTAGTGGGGTACACTGATCACATGTAAAGGAACATGCTGACCTCCCTGTAAGGGGGCACACTGACCACTATGTAAGGGGATACACTGACTACCAGTGTAAGGGAGAACAGTAAAGACCAATGTAATGGGGCAGGTGGACCACCAACAAAAGGGGGCACACTGACCACCAGTGTAAAGGGGCACGCTGACCACCAGTGTAAGACAGAATGTTGCCTACCAGTATAAGGGGGCACAATGACCACTAATGTAGGGGGGGGCACACTCACCACCAGTGTAATGGGGCACACTGACCACCAGGGTAAAGGGACATGCTGACCACTGACTAAATTTAAGGGGATAGACTGTGCAACAATATTAGAGAACACACTGAGCAATGACCACCAATTTGGAAGGATGTACTAAGCACCTATGTGAGGGGGCACACTGAGCATTGACCACCAATATAAGAGTGTACACTAAACTCTGCTACCAGTTAAAGGGATACCAGTAGGCACCCTTGCCTTAAGGGAAAGTGGGATGAAATAGACAAAACTATACTAAGTTATATTCCCTGACCACAGGCACAGAGTAGAGCAATACATTATAACAAGTTTACACCCTGCAAGAATGGAATAAGCATCCGCTCAAGTAGTCAATCTCCTTGAGTCCCCTGAACCTAAGGTCCATTTGCTTGACTGCTAATTTTAGTTGTTCTTCTTCTTGAATAGCTGCAAACTTTATTTCCACCATAGAATCCACTCTGAGCAACAAAGAGCATGCATCATTGTCCTCGTCGTTGCTCTGCCCCCCCCCCCCCCCCCGCAGGGCATTCCCCAGGCTTGGCCATTCAGTTTGTTTCTGCCTGATCCAGCCTTTTATAATGTAGACACCTCCTTTCAGTCTCTCAGCCTGCTCTACGATGATCCAGATCGGGTGTACACCACCGAGTATAATTTACAGGCTCCTGAGCACAGCAAGAGGGCTGTCAAACAACACTGCTCAGGATTCCATAGGTGCGCTACTGACGTTTTATCTCTGTGACTCTAAGGAAGACTCTCTTGTGCATCTCTCTGCTTATCAGGCTCTGGAAGAATTGAAAAGAGATATAAAAAAGGGAAAGAAACCTCACTTAATAAATATTCATAAGAAAAAATACACCACGACTTACCCAATAAATATTGATGATTGAACATTTCCAGAATAGACACGGTCTCAAATCCCTGGTAATGCTAAAAGAGAGGGGGGAGAAAAGAGACAAGTCACTTTAAAGAATAATGGGATTTTAATTGAGACAAGGTCTATTGATAGGGTAGGCACATAAGACACCAATTTTTTTAAAAGGATATCCATTTATTAATCGTATCAAAATCATAAAAATACATATTCATAGCGTATTTGATGGACCATGAGACTATACTTGATAATCATAATCTGATGCATTGATAAGCAGAACCAACATGTTTCGCATGATTGCTTCGTCAAGGTTTTGCATATATCACAGATTTCATCTATATTACATAGAATAAACATATCATTAGTATAATAAAATACATTGGTTGATACATCATCATGAAAATGATTAAACGTCATTGTGGTCACATTGGGTATTAACATGATCAATTGTTTTTATACATTTAGTTATTGTGCCTACCTGGTCCTTAAAATAATTAATAACCATATGCGCCTATGATTGCTCCACCACATCACAGGTGACGCAGATAACCACACCCAGTTCCCACTAGGAGTCAGATCACAGCTGGGCTGCCAGAGGGGAGATTGGATCGTGCCTGTCCGTCAAAATGTAAACAGCAACAGTAATCTAAAAAAATAATAGATTATACTATAGTAGTGTTTATAATTATATATTTTTTAGCTTTATACATAAACTTATTTTTATATTTGGATATATTTTGTTTTTATTTTTATTTTAGTGGTCCAAATTAATGGGCTAAAATATAAAGAAAACGTAAATAGTATTATTAATTAATAATTGAATCATAATGTATAAAAAAATAAAAATGAATGATATAATACAAAATATCAAAAAATATAAGTAATGAAAATATATCATAGATATACATATAGCACTAGTGCTTAATATACCTAAAGTCTAAGTTTAACATGATATTGTTATCAATGGTGATTGAAGCTTAAGCTTGAAAAATAGGCTATTAATTTACACTGCTATTGCTGTATCTGATAATGTAAAGCGATAATGTCTTTGTATTAAATAGGCGGAGTTAGCCTACTTAGAATGTCGGCCAATAGAATAAAAAAAATAATAATAAAACAAATAATAACATAGTACTATTTATAAAGCAGACCAATAATCTAATAATAGGTAGCTATTTATATAACCAATGCATAAAGCATTGGGCGTAATGGCAATAACATGGCTGCTTATTAGTTACATTCCTAGATTAGATAACAACTAACCCATAGAGGCTCTTACCTGAGAACAAAACGAGCGGATTGATCAGAATAGCTAGATGATGGAATGGCAGTTGCGCTGTGAGATGATGGTACACTGCATCTCGGGCAGCAAGACGCATGTGACAGATTGCCGCCAATGTAAGCGTCTTAAATACCCACAATCCCACCGGAAGTGAAAGGTCAGATCTGACCCCTGACATCACTTCCAGTCTGGGCGTCCCAGGAAGTGCATAACCACAGCAGTGCCATCTTGTGGCCTGATGCGGTAATGCTATCAGTCACATGCTGTAAACAGTATGGATGGGAAACGAGGAGGAAAGAAGCTTTCTCCTCTTAACCAGGGACGCACAAATATCCCCACTAATGGCAGAGTGCGGCAAAAAGCGGACCAGAGGTGCGGAGAAGAAAAACAAAAGGGGAAAACCACTGACTTACCCCAATTAAGGGGTGGGGTTTCTGGAGCCAAGATGAGCAATGAAAGGGAAACCAACTGTGGTTCAAAAAGGACCAGAGCCAGGGAAAGAGGTGCTCCAAAAAGAAACTCAGTGCAGCATGCATATTAGGCAAAATGTTATTAATCCAAAAAGTTATACATCAGTATCAAAAAAATATAGAAAGTCAAAAATAGTCAAACTTTCACCACACCAGTATAACAACATTCACGACAATGTTGTCTTGAGCAATTAAAAACAAACCAGGGCTCTCAGTCATACAAACCCGCACACACCAGGGAACTGGTTGGAGCTAGAGATATATAAGGGCAAAGGCCAGCGTAAGTGACCCCTGGTAATCAATAAAGAGGCCAACAGAGGGTGACACTGAGGGGGGACCAAGGATTTCAAGAATGTCCGTGTTGAAGTGGGCCACTGAGTATATGGCAATGTGAATGAACTGGGACAGCTGACTTGCCAGCAGACACTGAGATCTGCAGATGGATGTAGTTCAAGCATATGTAAAAAGCCAACAGCCAGGCTCTGGAAGAAGCCATGCGATTAGCCAAAAGAGTAGAGTTTGTATGAAAGGAGAATGGAATTCTTTGCCACCCTTCCTTCTATTTTTTTCCTCAGTGTTGACTTATCCCTCACAAATGCTGAAATTCTAATAATCTATGCAGCTAGGAGTCGTGCATCTCTCAAAAGAGAAAAAGCAAAGCAGACATATCCTGAGCTTGTGTTTCTGCTGTGGGACCAAATACCATTGTGCTGCTAACTGCCTGACAAGCCAAGAAAGGCCAGGCTTTAGAGGAGTGTGGGCCGGCCCTCTAATCCAACAATTTCCTAGCCCCAGCATGTAGCTCTAGCTACAGTTATACTTTGTGGTCGTGATAGAGCGAAAGATTGTGCGCAGTCAATGATTTATAGTCGAGTATCCGATTCAGTTTTAAGCATCATCAGCATTACAGTGGTAGAAATATCAGAAGGAACACCCAGTGTTTGTGTGTCAGAAAACATAGAAACCCCTCTGTTTACCACGGGAGTGAGCTCATTACGTAAATGGTCTATGTGATTGTTACCTGTTGGCAGAATAGGATACTCTATTAGTCGTTTCTTGTCTGTGCCTGCTTGGTACCCACCACCAGTTTGTTGTTGTTTCTCCCTTCCCAATGGCCGTATTCACCCCTATATGAAATAATATCTCATGTCAGACCAGGGGAGTGAGATACATCATCTTTTGCCAATGTGGAGCCTTCTATGTTGGCAAAACAATAAGGCCATTCTGGAAGAGGATGAAGGACCATGTTTACTACGCCACAAATGGCCTTTTTAACACAACCATTGGCCAAATATCATCCTCATGTTTTCAAATTTGCCGCCCTCGATCGTATCTATGAGGATCCTCGAGGGGGCAACTTTGACCAAAAAGTCCTTCAGAGGGAGACTCAGTGGGTATATAATTTGAGGGCCATGAATTATCCAGGCTTGAATGGCTTGTTAAGCTTCAAGCCTTTTCTATAATTTTGACCTGATACTAATACCCTCTGATAATCCTGTATACATAGACTCTTGCCATGCCTGGTTCCCAATATCCTTAATGTCACCTTAATATCTTTCAGTTAATTCTTCCCACAGGTTCCCTTTCAAAGTCCTTTTAAATATTGTGTTATACAATATCATTTTATTGTCCGCTTTCTTGCAGTGATTTTGATCTGATATGAATCCCATAACAGGGTTAATAAGACGATTCGTGAATAAAGTAATGTATGTTATTAATTTTCTGATTATAATAATAATAAATGCTATATTGCTAATGACTAATTATATATCTTTGAACAATACATTGTAACTATGTAAATTTTTCAATTGGATGATATATTGAGTGTTCAACTTGTTTTAATTGCTCCTGTCTGTCCACAAGGAATTGTTCTGGCACTGTGGGTACTTCTGAACCAAAGGAATGATCAATTGTTTTTTGTAGCTTTCTTTTCCCCTCAGGATTTATCATAACTGCTGCCTGTTTGCTCTGGGTCTTTATTCACGCGACTTTGAATCACGTTCTGCTATATATGTATGTTTTGTATTGCTGACATTTCCCAGTGGTCTTGTTGGGCTGTGGGTGTTTCTTTCCCCGCCCCTACCGCATCGTTTAAAGATGTCTTTCCCTTAGGGGAAGCGTACGTACTTGGACACGTGGGTTGTGCTGGGTTTGACATGCACACTGCATGACGGTCTGCACGGATGTCACTGCGATGGCATGTTGTCCATCTTTTGGCACCGTTTTTTATCTTGCACTGCTTTATGACATTATCGTCGGCACGCTGCTTCTCCTGTTTTGGTGCAAACTCCCTAGGAGCTATAAATAGATGTTATTGTGAGATCGATGTTGTGACCAGCGGAAAGCTATCTCCCAGGGGCCACTCGATATTCATCCATCTGTATAGTGAGTAAACCTTGCTTTTTTCCATCTAATTCTATATAAGCCTTTTTCATAAACCCTTTGGACTTTAGATCTAAGCATCTTGTCTTTGCCTTTATTCATTACAGAATACCGTACAGGGATCATATTACCTGTATATGCACAGGAGCTTCTGCTCTGCAGCCATCAAGGCACCTCAGCTTTAAGGCCTCAGTGCCTTTCATTTTGGCTACCGGTCCTGGTATTATGGTATTATCTCGCACCTGTTTTAGAATTTATTCGGCTTAATATCTCTGCCCTACTTATGTTAGCAGGTATATACATTTTTTTTTGGGGATATCAGGATGTTTAGCTGACCATGCCATTTTGTATTGATTGCCAGATGTGGCCATTTCCAATTAACGGCATATAGACCGTTGGAATTAACCCTTCCTGGATGATACTTTTGGATATCCTTGTTATCTGGATACCCATACACGAGGCTTATTCTCCTGCAAGGTATTCTTGTTTTTTCGCTGTTTGAGCTTTTGTACCTATCTGTGCCCTGACTTCTCTTTTTTGGACAGACAAGTGCTTTTTAAATATGTGTGTTATGTTTAATATATTTTTTTTTTTATATAAATATGCTCTATTTCAGACAGTGAGATCTGCTCTCTCTTTGTTATCTTTGAAACCTTGAATGTGTCCTGAGGAAGCCTAACGGTGAAACGTGTTGACACACAAGGACTCACTGTAAACTTTGTATCATTCTACATGATTATTACCCATAAATCTAGCCTTACAGTAGGGACTTTAACTTGAGAAAACTCCTGGACTTTTGGGTTATCTCCATACTATCCTACTTGGGTTTTCTTTGGTTACAGCAGCATAATCCCCAGAGTAATTGGACTTCTGCTCAGATTGTCAATTGGTCTAATTCCTGACCTAATCATCCCATTCTCAACACTACCATTAATGCAGACACCCCAAGCTACTGGGCTTCTTGGATGTATTTTCAAAGACATCTACTTCTGTCCTGCCTCCTCACAGGGCCTATAATTCCCTGTTGACCCCCTGCCGGTACCAGCCCCCGAAAAAGAGTCCAAACATTATTGGTACCTGAAAGCTTATCCTCAAAGACCTTTATTAAGCAAATTCTCCTTCAAGGACAGGATTATTTTTTCTTTTCAAAAAGAAAGATGGAACATTTAACCCCTGTACAGGGGGTCCCCGACTTACAAACATCCGACTTACAAACGACTCCTACTTACAAACGGAGGGAGACAACAGGAAGTGAGAGGAAATCCACCCCTAGGAAGGGAAATTCACTCCTATAAGAGTTAATTAGGGAAAAAGGTACCTCCACTGATGCTTTATCACCAGTCCATGCTTCCCTAACAACCCAAAATTTTCAAAATCCAATTGTCATTGGGACAGAAGGTGAGGTGAAATCTTCTGAACAGGGGCACAGACAGCAAAACAAATGTTACAGGGGTGTTAACCCTTCTCTATGTTATCTAAAAAACTTAAAAATAGATTTTTTGGCTGGAGCTACACTTAAAAAATGTACCTGTTCCGACTTACAAACAGATTCAACTTAAGAACAAACCTACAGTCCATCTTGTTTGTAACCCGGGGACCCCCTGTATTGATTACATGTGTCTAAACAAGTTAACTTTTGCCATGGAGCTATTTAATGGGATTCAAGGGGGCATGCCATTTTTCTAAATTAGGCCTTTGGGAGCCTTTAGTTTGGTGAGAATAAAGGAAGGTAATGAGTGGTAAACTGCCTTCAATAATAGACACCAATTATGAGTATTTGGTCATGCCATTTGACTTTAGAAATGCACCAGTCGTTTTCCAGAGATTCATTAACAATGTTTTTCATGTATTCCTAGGCAGATTCATAATCATTTACCTAGATAATATTCCTTATTTTTACTTCTTTGCTCAGAACATGTTACGCATGTTTGACTGTTTCTTTCTAGACTTCAAGAAAACTCTTTGTATGTCAAATAGTCCAAATGCAGTTTCCATGCCGCCAAATATAGTTTGCCTATTTCTTTAGATAATTCTCATAAAGTTTTTTTTCTATTGTAACTATTTCTCCTCCTATTGCACTTCCCCAAAAACTAGCATATATTCCTTACATAGTTACATAGTAGTTGAGGTTGAAAAAGGACACAAGTCAATCAAGTCCAACCTATGTGTGTGAATATGTGTCAGTATTAGATTGTATATCCCTGTATGTTGTGGTCGTGCATATCTAATAGTTTTTTTCAGCTATCGATGCTCCCCACTGAAACCACTGCCTGCCGAAGGGAATTATGCAGTTTAAGGTTAAACCTCTTTTCTTCTCATTTTTATGAGTGGCTACGTGTCTTATTATACTCCCTTTCATGGAAAGGTTTTATCCCTTATATGGGGTCACCAGTATGGTATTTGTAAATTGAAATCATAGCCCCTCTCAAGCGTCTCTTCTCCAGAGAGAATAAGTTCAGTGCTCGTAACCTTTCTTCATAACTAATATCCTCCAGTCCCTTTATTAGTTTTGTTGCCCTTCTGTGTACTCGCTCCATTTCCAGCACATCCTTCCCGAGGACTGGTGCCCAGAACTGGACAGCATACTCCAGGTGAGGCCGGACCAGAGTCTTGTAGAGTGGGAGAATTATCTCTTTATCTCTGGAGTTAATCCCCTTTTAAATGCATGCCAATATTTTGTTTGCTTTGTTAGCAGCAGCTGGGTATTGCATATCATTGCTGAGCCTATCATCTACTAGGACCCCAAGGTCCTTTTCCATACTTGGTTCCCCCAGAGGTTCTCCCCCCAGTGAGTAGATTCCATTTATATTTTGCCACCCTAATGCATTATTTTTAAATTTTCCACATTGAACCATTTGCCATGTAGTTGCCCACCCCATTAATTTGTTCAGATCTACTTGCAAGATTTCCACATCCTGCGGAGAAGTTATGGCCCTGCTTAGCTTAGTATCGTCTGCAAATACAGAGATTGAACTGTTTATCCCATCCTACAGGTCGTTTATGAACAAATTAAATAGGATTCCTAACTGGTCTCTGTAAACCATCCCAGCCTTTGATCCCTTAACCACTTGTTGACCACATAATGTCATCATATGGAGGCAAAGTGGCTCTCCGGTGTTGGGTAGGGGGCGTGAGTGCGTGTGCGCACGCCATCGACACACTGACTATGCTGTGATTACACGCACCACAATCCGATCAGCGGGTGCTGACCAATGGATGACCGTCGGAACCCGCTGATCGGCGAGAAGGTAAACAATGCCGAGCTCTGTCTTGTCAGTGGGGATGCAGCAGTTTTTGTTTCCCTGTAAAGCAGGGAATTAAAACCCTCACATTCTTTAGTAAAAGCACCTTACAGTAAACACATAAACACTGGTTAGCCACAGTTGCTGCCACAACCGAGATATCCATCTCTTCAGGCGCCGGTCGAGTTTATGATATTGGTGGTCTCCACGGCGGATTCGCTGCAAGATCACCGTTATCGGCGGCGGGAGAGGTGCCCCCATCCCTCCCACTGCTCTCCTGCGCCCTTCGCCGGTTACCGGAACCATCAGTAGCGGCGGAGGCGATTAGGTCCTTTCCTCTGCTGGGTATGGAGACGAGTGAGGCTAAGATGGCCCCCACCCATCTCTATACCATAGCAGGGCGGAAGCAACGTCAAAACGTCACTTCCGCCCATACCTCTTAAAGGAACTTTTTTTGTTGTAATTTTTTCAAATGACAATTTTTATTTTTATTTTTTTTTGCATTTAAGTCCAAATATGAGATCTGAGGACTTTTTGACCCCAGATCTCATATTTAAGAGGACCTGTCATGCTTTTTTTCTATTACAAGGGATGTTTACATTCCTTGTAATAGAAATAAAAGTGATCCAATTAATTTTTTTTAAAAACAGTGTAAAAATAAATAAAATCAAGTAAAATAAATAAGAAAATATTTTTTTTTTAAAGCGCCTCGTCCAGAAGAGCTCGCGCGCAGAAGCGAAGGCATACGTGAGTAGCGCCCGCATATGAAAACGGTGGTCAAACCACACAAAAAATTATAGCCCTAGACCTCCTCTGTAACGCAAAACATGCAACCTGTACAATTTTTTAAACTTCACCTATGGAGATTTTAGAGGTTTATAAGTTTGATACCATTCCACGAGCAGGCGCAAATTTGAAGGGTGACATGTGGGGTATCAATTTACTCAGCGTAATATTATCTTTCACCATATATAAAAAAATTGGACTAACTTTACTGTTGTCTTATTTTTTTATTCAAAAAAGTGATTTTTTTTACAAAAAAAGTGCGCTTGTAAGAACGCTGCGCAAATACAGTGTGAAAAAGTATTGCAACGAACGCAATTTTATTCTCTAGGGTGGTAGAAAAAAAAAAAACAATATATAACGTTTGGGGGTTCTAAGTAATTTTTAGCAAAAAAAAAAATGTTTTAAACATGTAAACACCTAAAATCCAAAACGAGGCTGGTCTTAAAGTGGTTAAAGTGGATGTAAACCCAATTCATTAAATTTGAGCTGGGCACATACAGTATATATTCAGTGTTTTGTTATTTCTCTTCAAAACACTATGTCCCATAGCTGTCTCCTGCTCCGTTCTTCTGTTATCAGCCTGATAACTCCTGACAAGTTCTCCAACACAGGAGATAAAAGCAGCCTGAGTTTTGTGTTGGGAAGGATGCTATAAATAGATTAGCACTGAGCTGAATGATTCAACGAACAGAGCTGAGAGTCTCTACCTTTGAGGAGAGGGGGAGTGTGTGTTTCCTCCAATCAGCTGTCTTGGCTGTATGCCCAGGCTTCACCACAGTGCTAACCAAAAAGAGAAAATCTCCTAACACAATGTGCACTTTCTAAACAGTATATAAAGATGAAGACAGCAGATGGCTGTGTATCATCTGAGGCTGTTCACTTCACTGGGTATATGTGAGGGTTTACATCCACTTTAAAGTAACGCAGTGCCAAAAAGCAAAAAAATGGCCTGGTCATGAAGGGGGTAAATCTTCCAAAGGGCAAGTGTTGGAAGATAGTTTTTACTACTGTTCCAATTCTTACCTAGCCTGGTCCTACTCTGCCTTTTTTTTGGTTGAGGTTTAGGTAAAAACCAGAGGAGTCTAATCCCCTAAGACCCATTCTGACAATCTTTTCTACCCTTGTGCCTTTCTCTCTAGAAAAATGTATATTATAATGTCAGTAGGAAAGAGCTACTGTGAGTCCAATGTACCTTAGAATAATGGCATTACTGGTAACAGGGGACATGCCAACAATTTTTCACATACAGTACACTGACCTTAAAAAACCCTAAATGCATCAAGACTGCTAAAAGACTCCACTCCAGACAAGCCTGCTGGTCACACTTCTTTAAGCGCTTTAGCTTTAAAATTACTTATCGGCCTGCGGCCAAGAACACCAAGGCCAATGATTTCATAGTTTTGAACTCTGTTCTGAAGACTGCCAGTACATCTATAATATCCTGCCTCAAACATCTCCTCCAAGGGACCTCCTTGTTGGCAAGCTGTTTGTGCAGCCCTCACTAGTGCCTATTGTTCTGTCTGAGGCCCATAATAATAATGTCACGTCTACCTCAACGCAGGTGGTCAGACACTATAGCTGGCTACTGTGTGCTTCACCTACAGCAGCCTCCTTTCCCTTAAGGCAAGCAGGCCTACTGGTACTTGGTTGCCCCCAGGACTTATACACAATGCTATAGTGCCTGACCACCACACCAGGGCAAATGCGAACTAAGCAAAGCAAACAGATACTTGCAGTTAGCAGACAGATATCGTGGTTCTATGACAGTCCAGGTAAAAAGCAGGCTGAGTTGAGGGAATAGTCCAATATCCGATCCAACGTCGTACACAGGGAAATCAGAATCTAGCAAAGCAGGGCAGACAGACAGGGAGCTTGATCAGAAACAACACAGGTATCACTTTCTATCACAAGCAAAAAGCAAGGGACTGAGCATTTGGCTTGCTTATAACAGGTGACTGACCACATCAATCACCTTGCAGGTGAACACAGACAGGGAGAATGCAATAGCCAAAACTCGGATGCTGGAATGAGAAGCAGAAGCACTTTAGAAATGGCAAGATCTGCCCTTTCTAAAGTGCGCATGCGCCGTAGACATTGGTGCATGGCTTTATTGTAAATACCTCCTAAACCGTGGAGGTTTAGGAGATATTTCCAGCACCTACAGGTAAGTCTTAATATAGGCTTACCTGTAGGTAAAAGTGTTTGTACAGGGTGTACAACCACTTTAAGTGATCCTGACAAATAAGACTTCCAGCTTTCCTGGTTTTAAGAAGCTCTGTTCCATAATTTCCTGGTCTGGGGTCTGTGATCTGTGGTGACCGACTCTTTGTAAGGATATCGTTCCTTTGTGAATTTGTTTGAACCACTGTAAATCTACCAGGACCGGGTCTGCTGGCTACTTTTTACCTCTACCTAATCCTACTCATCCCTGGACTCACCTAGCCTTGCCTGGATTTTATTGCGGATCTCTCACCATATCAGAGTAAAACAAAGGCACTCCCAGCAATATTAACTCAACCTTTGTGAGATATTGCCCAGTAGTTAAATATTTCTAAAGGGATGCAGGCCTTGCAGGTTTTCTCATAAAAAAAAGTGCACCAGCTGAATATAATGAATTAGTCTCTCCCATTCAGAATCAGTATCCAAAGGACATTGTGAAACAAACATACAGCACACTTCAGCGCAACAAAAAGTAGGAATCTGCTACTAAGTTTGTAAAATCCCTGCAACATACATCGAGGGATCTGTGGAGTCACTCTTTAGAGATTTTAAAATATTGTTTATGAAAGAAAAAAAGGAAAATTATTTACAGAAAAATCTTCCAGAGCAGACAATTAGCAACAGTAAAAGTAAAAGGCATAAAAGTGAAAAACATTTTTATAAAGTTCGCCTGAACTGGCGGCCATAATGCAGTGCTGCGTTTTTGCATTTACAGTGATTGTGGCTACTGTATTTGCTATCCTATTGGTAGCCATCGACCAGTTGCCACTTTTTGGATTGTACTAAATGACCTGACCAGATCAGAAATTAGAAAAAAAGTTAGACAACATATATCCATTTACATCAATGTATACATGCAGAAACACGTGAAACATATTTAATTACATGTAAAATGTGTATTGTATATGTAAGGTGCATGTATGTTTTATAAGATTTCTGTCACAATTATTGAGCAAAATAATAAATGCATGGTACAAAAAAACATACATATATACATAAATATATACATAAAAACACATTCCCTTTAATGGTACTCCTCTGTCCAGGGGGCTTGTGAACTAAATAGGGTAACATTTAAAGTGGTTGTAAACCCTTTACAACCAGTTTAAACTACAGGCAAGTCTATAATTAGGCTTACCTGTAGCTGCACTGGATATCTCCTAAACCTGCACGGTTTAGGAGATACCCCTGTGTTTGCATGTCCCTACGTCATGCGGCACATGCACACTTAAACCTACTGAAGCAATGGCACGTACGTGCCATTGCTTCCGTTGTACTGTGCCGTTCCCAGCGGCTCTGGTGATGTCATCACGGCTCCAGCCAATCACAGCACTGGAGCCACAATACCAGGAAGTAACCTCCGGGACAGATGTCACCGGCCGGAGGGGGAGACAAGGACGGCTGTGGGGGCTTCATTCTAGGGTGAGTAATTAATAATAAGCTAGTGTGCTATGCATACTAGCTCATTATGCCTTTATCTTCCATGGTGTTTTTTTTTGTTTTTTTTCAGGAGGGTTTACAACCACTTTAACATGAATGTCAGCTTCAAGTAATACAAGTAGCAATCTTCAGACACTTAATCCCAAACTGTACATGGAACCTTGAATTGACTCATCTCAAGACCCCATGCTCTTTCCATGCACAGATAAAAGAGGTTGCACAGTGACAGAGATAAATTTGAAAATTAAACAGGTACTCTCAGGCACTTCACTGTGCCTGCACTTTAGGACTGTTTTGACATTTCAAGGCCAGTTCACATTCCCTTTGAAAACACATCCTAATCATATCTTTAATTAGGGATGAGCTGTCAGTTCAGTCCTCACACAGGTTTAGATCGAACTTTGCTTCTTCAGGCATTTATTAAAACTTTGTACTTTCAGGAGCCGAAAATCATATATTGTAGCAGGTTCTTCTGCTGCCACTATGTATGACAGCTTTCTTCTTCCTGTCAATGGTCATACTGGAAGCTGTGGGTGCCTGCACCGACTGTATCCTTAGCAACTGGTGATGTCACCAAGCCCTATTCATTTATTGGCCAGGAAAAAAAAATCCTGCACTTCCGCCTAAACCAAGAAAAAAATATCCACACCAGACCCTTATTTGAGTATTCAGTCCAGCAGGCCAGGAAAGGGGGGATATGCATGCCCCCCCTTTCTGAATCTTACAAGGTCATTTGACCACATGAGAGTGTTGATGGATGATAGGTGAGATAAGCAAAGGGGGGTCTCCGAATTACGTCGTTTACTGAGTATGGACCTGACCATATTTAGTCAATGACATCATGGGAATCTATAGATGTAATTCGGCCGAAAAAAGAAATGGGAACAGATGTGTGTTGGAAGTAGGCAACGTTATGATTGACATGGATCTACATCACATAACTCTACAGCCGAATAAAAATTTTAATGACAAAATCAGCTTTGGCCGAAATATTCACCTTCAATCCAGAGATGTCCCCCACAGTTCTTCTATTCTGCTTCTATATGCCCTCAGTCTGATAGCCAGCATCCTTCAGCCCATTTCCTCTGATCCCAAGTTATCCTAAACCCACCCCAGCCTGTGACTGGACAGTAAAAGAAGAAACTGCCTAGTGATGGACTCATCCCTTTGTCATGCTGATTTATCTTCCTATCAGCATGCTTATTTTAAGCATTCAGCATTCAGCATTCAGTTGACTGGCTACTACTTAGGTGATACTCTACAAAAAATACAAGAAAAAATGTGTCCCTCAAAAATCCCATACCAGATACTTGATTGAGCATGCAGCCTGGCAGGCCAGGAAAGATTGGGAAATAGCATGTGCATCACACACACACACACACTCCCTAAATCATACCAGGCCACAGTGGTTGCGGGGGTCTGCACGTAAGGGGCTTATTGGAATTAAAAAGAACCCTTTAACAGTAAGAGGGCATCCAGATAACTCCCTGTGAATATATACTTGGTACATAGTAAAAAACACAGTTTTTGAAAAGTTCTTTAATGAAAAAAGTCCCACAGTGTAATTCCACCATCAGTCACAGCATCCAGAGATGCAGATCCAAGTCAATAATGATGCACACTGCCAGCCGAGCCACTGAAAAGAAAAAAAAAACAATGACACATCTGAATCTGTTACTTCTTTCACACAAAATTACATTTCCAAGTCCCTGTTTCTAAAGTAAACAAATGGGCATGGTCTTCGACGTGAAACTATTTACTAAATGGGCATGACCGTGATTTTTTTGAGGAGGGCATGCCATTTTTTCACACCGTCCTTGCTCTTTTGCTTACAGGAATGCCCAGCTGATAGCTGAATGAGCTTGGAAGGGATACATCTCTGGTTGTTTAAATGTTTTACATTTAGAAGCGGTAGTATTACCACTGAGAAAAAGCAAAGATGTTTGGAAGAGTTGCTATTGCATTTCCAACATTAAATCTTAAATCAAATTTTCACAGTGGTGAAGCAATCCTTGTGAACTTTTTTTATATTGGACCAATTTGCCAGTCATGAATTGATGAGCAAAAGGGTCAATAGGGGGCTCGTAGTACGGGTCGTAGTACGGGTCTATATTCATAATTGATTAACAAAGAACTTGGTATTAGTAGTTATTAGTTTTAAGGTGATTACTTCTGCGGATGCATATATATATTTCTGTATACTCTATGCCATTCCTGCATACATTGATCTTTCTGAGCTCACAGATGGTCACATTGTCTCAGGACCATTATGGTAATTATTTTGTTAGCACTGGAAAAAAACAGCTTTTTCGCGCCTTCTTTAGTCTAAAAGGTTAGACAATAAAGAAACAGCTCAGTCAGAACCTCCTCCATGACATGAAGTGAATGTGCCTAGAGATTGAAGAGACTGTCAACTTCCAGAACTTTCTGATGACTTCAGAAGTTGAGGGGTTCCCTGGATTTTAACTGAACCTGAATTTATCCTATATTGTATCATCTGTAATACATCTTTAATCAAAGCTAAGTAAATATCTTTTAATACTATACTACCTGTGTGTTGTTTTAATCATTGTACTCCATACACAAATCTGAAGGGTAAATATATACTGTATGAACCTGTCAATGAATTAATAAATGTAACACAGAATTTAACCCCTTCTTACAGGGCTACTGAAAAAGCCAGCCCCCTCACTAGGGAGATGCCATCACAGTCATATTGACAATGTGCTTTATCTGATAAAAGCACACAGACTACACAGGGAGAGATTAGTGTAGGGTTACAGGCACTGGCAGGTCTAGTTTTAACCCTTACTACCTAAGTAGGTAGCAAACCGTTACGTATCTTGGAGAACTGGGGGTGGGGAGTTACATTTTTTAATCCTTTTATACACCCTAATTCTTCTGATGTCCTGTAGCTCTTTACAGCCTTTCTCTGGTCACATGCCCTATAGTAATAGCTGCAGCTTATGTCACAGCCTCTAGTGTCAGAGTAGGCAAACTATCCTCAAACTCATGTTTAGCCAGTGAGTCTGTAATTGGGTCAGGGTTATTAGAGATTAGGCCTGCATGAGTCATGTAAACAGCTCTCTGGTGCCTCCCCCTTCATCTAGAAAGTTGGAGAACATTCTAGTTGCTAGTGGGTGGAGGTTAGGAGGGGCTGTTCTGAATATTTAGGGGCCCTTAGCCAATCCCCAGAAGTTGGGCCTGGCAGGGGACTGAGTGAGCCCTTAAATAGACATAATTCATTCTGGGAAGGGACTAAAAATAAAAAAATTTGTATCACCATAGGGTGGCACTGTGGATACCAAAATATTAAAGATGTGCCACGTCCTAAATAATTTGGAATACCATTAGGAAAATTTTGTACAGGACTTTATAGGCACCGAGATACACTTAAAGTTAAAAGTTACACATCTTTATTACAAAAATAATTTTTATTTTCAAATAATGAAAAAAAAAACACAAACATTATTAAAACATTTTCTGCAATGTCAATATTGTCTAGATGCCATAGGTCTCAACACCATTTACGCCAAGAGGAGTATATCCTGAAGGTCTTAGAAGCATCCTAGGAAAGACGGTTGCCAATGTTCTATCAGGCTTGGTGTAGCCTGGTTGGAACGTGCTGTGACTTGGCTCTGCATGTTATGTGCATAAGATCTTCTTCAGGAGTTTGGCATATATTAATATATAAATCACTACTACATGTAGTGACCTTTGGAGTGGCAGATGTTTTAAGCAGAGGCGCACTACTGATACCTTATATATAGCCACCTTGCTATTGTAGGCGTAAAGGATCATTGTACCTCAGATACATCAAAGTTTTGATGTTTTGACCACCATATAGGACTTATTCTGTGTGAATCTGCCTGTCTACTCCTTGTTTATTATATTATGATGTCTCTTAACCATTGATTTGCTGGGGCCAAGTATTTTCTTATCTGCATGGACCATTTAAATGCTTGATGATGCATCTCTGCAACATCTGCCGCATTGTGGACATCCGTCCTGAGTGTTTTCCCTGCTAAATCCATTTGTGATTTATATATTAATATATACCCAATATCCTGAAGAAGCGCTTATGTGCGTAACATGTAGAGCCAAGTCACAGCACGTTCAAACCAATCTACACCAAGCCTGATAGAATATTGGCAACCATTTTTCCCAGGACGCTTCTAAGACCATTCAGGATATACGCCTTAAGCCCCATACACACGCTCGGACAATCCGCGGACCAGGTCAGTCGGACTTTGTCTGACGTACTTTGTCCGATGTTGGCGTTGCGTACACACGGTCGGACTACGTTGTCGGAATATCCGGTCCGGAAGAACGTCGTGACGTAAGTCGTCGTCCACGAGATTAGAAAAGGGAAGTTCAGCACCACGTCAGGCACCCGTTGGGCTCCTTCTGCTGATCCCGTGTTTATCGAGAGTTAGTGGAAGTTTGGTGACTTAAGATTCGCGCTTCTCAGTTTTCTGACTCAGATCGTTACTGCTCTTCAGTTTGTGCTTGTCGTGCGTATCTGTTTATTAGTGCGTGTAGTCAGTTCGCATTTGTTGGTCATTGCGGCCTATATCTTGATATAGGACGCTTTGATTTGCACTGCTTATTGTCTGCTCGTTGCTGCTATTCACTTCGTTCTTTCAGGCCTTGCTGTTTATCGGTGCTTTCTGTTTGTCCGTTCTGACCAGCCGACCTTTTGTGACCTTCTGAGCGATGTTTCCCGTGCGTACTCGTCGCCGAGTTCGTGCTGTACGCGGAATTGGTGTCGGGCTTTTAGCTTTGACCCAAGACCCGTCCATGAACAGAGTGACGAGGAGTATGTGGACCAAGAATTGGTTGCTTCAGCGTGACCAGTTCTCGCACATGCCTTTGCTTCGTGAGATCCGGGAGAATAATCCTGATGATTTCAGGAACTTTCTCAGGATGACGGACCCCGATTTTCACCGTCTTTTGGCTTTGCTGACCCCCTTATCAGCCGGCAGGATACCTGCATGAGACAAGCCATTACTCCGGAGCAGAGGCTTGTTGCCACGTTGAGGTACTTGGCGACAGGGAGAAGTCTTCAGGATTTGAAGTTCTCTTCAGGTATCTCTCCCCAGACCCTGGGAATCATTATTCCAGAGACCTGTTCTGCCATCATTCAGGTCCTGCAGGAGGACTATATTAAGGTAACATTTCTACTTTACTATTCCCTTCTATGTATGCTCTGTTTGCTAATGACTTGTATTTTTGACCTCCTTCCCTAATTACCATGATTGCAATATGTTCTAATATGCTGTGCCCCTTTTCTCCTTCATGCATTTTTCCCTTCACTTACCTCACCAGCATGCTCTTCTGCCCCAATAGACACCTATGGCCTAGTCACTTAAGCAATGTCTTTTGTCTGCTGCATAGTATTGTTTGCCCCAAAACACCCCCTAAAATATGCACAAATGTTTGCTGTGTGGTTTACTTCATGTAGAGCCCCCTTTTTTTGTTCTTTTGGTGGGGGGGGGGCAAACTCATTAGGAACCCCCTCCCCCAACTGCTCTGTCAGATGGTACCAATCCTTTATCTGCTGGCTTTCCCAAGGTCCATACACACTATATACCTACCTCTTTATAGTGCGCATCTTTAGGGATGAATTCAGCAAAGCATGTAGTGCAAGGGACTGCCTCCATACATTCCATTTCCTATTTTTTTGTCTTCTTTCCCTCCTATTAGCTTGCTTGGTAATTTAATAATGTCACACTGTGCCTGCCTTTTTTGGGGGGGGGGGGGGTTGAAATGTTATTTGATCTTTCCTGTGGCCTGCCAATAGTGTTAAGTACAGAGGGTCTGGCCAAACTAGCCCACATTATTGAGCCATTTGCCAATCAATGAAGTGCAGAGGGTTAGCTGTCCACCACCCCCCCCCCAAAACCCCTAGTTATTGCCAATGGCCCATCAGAAGTGGGGGGGGGATTGATGGGGGGGTGAGTAATCTGTGAAGGGGAGCCTCTACTTTTCTGTGCAAATACTTTCCAGCCTCCAATTTTATACAATGCTCTTGTTCCAAGATGTTGATTGTCTAATCTGCTTGCAATGTTTAGGTGCAAAGTGACGAATTTTTTTTTCTTGTTTCACTCCACAGTTCCCTTCCACGCCACAGGAATGGCAGACTGTGGCCTCCCACTTTGCCAGCCGTTGGGACTTTCCTAACTGCGGAGGGGCAATTGATGGGAAACACGTCCGCATCGTCCCACCGCCCAACTCGGGGTCCTACTATTATAATTATAAAGGGTTTAATAGTGTAGTGATGTTGGCGGTGGTGTCGGCAACATACGAGTTTATGTATGTGGACGTGGGGATGAACGGCCGGATATCGGATGGTGGGGCCATTACGCACACGGAGTTCTACTGGCGTCTCCAAAGTGGCAGTCTGTGCTTGCCACCTCCAGAGGAGAATGCCGAAGGACTCCCCTTCGTCTTTGTCGCAGATGAAGCGTTTGCGTTGACTCCCCATGTGATGAGGCCGTTCCCGATGAGGACCCTCACCCCGGACCAGAGGGTCTTCAACTACAGGCTGTCCAGAGCCAGAAGAGTTGTGGAGAACGCTTTTGGCATCCTGGCCAGCCGCTTCCGCCTGTTCCTGACGGCATTTAACTTGGCGGAATACAAACTGAACCACATAGTTCTTGCCTGTTGCATATTGCACAACTTCCTCAAAAGACATAACAGGAACTATGTGGTGCCCGTTGGCCCAGATGTGGAGGGCCCTCCAAATGCCGAACTCACAGCCCTTCGAGTGGCACGTCCAGGCTTGCCCCCTCTAAATGCCCGTGTGGTCCGGGACCAATATATGCAGTACTTTGTGGGTAGGGGGGCCATTGCTCTGCCTGACGATGTGTGAGAGGCATTTTTTAATAAATCTGATATTTTAACCAACCTATGATTTCATGTCATTTCAGTCTTCTTTTTAGCTTATTTTACTTTGACATTTTTTCCCTTTGCCTTCGACAGTGGGAATGCACTTTCTGGGCAAAAGGAGGTAACAGCCTCTTCTTCCCAAAAAGATTATTCTCATGTTGTGTGTTTGCTACCTAATCTTTGGTCTAGAGAAGGTTTGTACTGCATAACTGACACCCAAAATACTCCTTTTCATCACCAGGTCTGACATGTGTGTATTCTCCAAAATGCTGTGCTCCGTGTTTTCGTACAAAGCACTGTGGGTGTCATTTACATAAGTCAAATCCGCTATGCTCTACAAGTGCATTGAAAAAGTTCCCCGGGAAAGAAAATTGGAGTGCAAAGTGGATTTGCCTTTAGTAAATAACACCCATTGCCCCCCATATCCTTTTCATTTTACATACATAATGCATTGTGTTTTTTAAATAAGGAAGCCACACATTTAGAAAAATAAAAGTTTACTAGGAAAACATTCCCAAGTGCGTTTACAATCTTCACGCCAAAACTGACAACATCTTGGTTATTTACAACATTGTTTACAAACATTCCGCAATTGGTAAAACCAGGCATGGAGCAAAACAGAACCTAGGAACTTGGAAAGTTCAACTTTGTAAAGTGAAGACAAGATCAGACATGACTATATGTTCAAAGTGTGTTTGATCTTGCCTTCATCACATGGGGGGGTCACCCCCGAAAAGTGGAAATTTGGAACATGCACACAATTTGGGACTGAAAATGGTCATTAGATGGTAAAACACATGCCTAGAAGCTTCAAAAGTGCCATTTTCCATCATGGGGATGAATGGACGTTTTTTGGGGGTGCAACCCTTCACCACAACCACTTTCGTAGTTCGTAAAGTGTTTGCACCCCCAAAAAAACGTTGCCATTCATCCACCATGGTGGGAGCTAGCACATGTGGACACAATGTGTGCATGTTCCAAATTTCAGACAGTTTTTAAGTTGCAAATGTGTTCTGAAGCTGGCACAAATGTGTGTTAATTACTTGGTGCGTTTTCATATTTTTCCTAAAATATCAATGATGTTCTTCAATTTTTGTTGAACATCATTGATGTTTTGCTTTATGTAATCTAGATCTCTATTGCAGACCATTATCTCTCCGATGAGTACGTGGGCACTCTCTGTGGTAAAGTGCGATTTTTCTTCCACAACATCCACGTCACCTAAAAACCACAAACAAACAAAAATGGGGTGTTGGAAATGAGGCAGCCATACATGGATTAGCTTACCAGTAGCTGTGTTCTCCCACACTCACCTGTTGTGGTGACAATTTCTCCAAGTTCGATGATCTCTCCTTCCTCCTCCTCCTCCTCCTCCTGCTTCTGCTCTTTCCCCTTTTTTGGTAGGTGTTGGTTTGGGGGTTTCCTCAGACGGCCCAAGTTTTCGCTCCCCTATGAGAATGTCCAAAAGGAAGATTTAGCAACACAAGCTATTGAGGGCAGAAATAGGAAATGACAAACATTGCTTGAAAGTGACGGACACTATTTTAGTTTGGCCAGTTACAAATGTCAACTACATGAATGAAGTCACTTTGTAAAGGTGCTAAACTGACTAGCTTTTTGGTAGAAGTTTGTGTGATGGAGACCCCCCTCTAGTATCCACTGGAGCACATGTGTGGAAAAGCATAATAAAAAGGGGGTTTGGGTGTCCCAGCACTAGTGCTCTAGAGTCCAGATGGGTAAACAGCTACTGAGTGACCTCTCCTTTACATTGAATAAATTGGCTTTACATTCTTGATGACATTTCTAGTGAGAACAAACTTCCTTTCCCCAAAAAAACACCAAACATCGTATTATAAGTGGCCGAACGATCGAGGTTGCGTACGATCGAATGCACACACACACGACCATGACAGTGGCAGAAAGATCGAGGCTGAGTACGATCGAATGCACAGACGAACCTGAAAGTGGCCATTTTGGAATGTACAACTTGGTAAAAATCAAAACACAATGGAGCAGTATGCAAGCAAGAAATCAAACACAAAACACAACTACTTACTTTTTTGAAGAATTCTCTTGATCTTTCTGTACTGATCGGCCTCCCTCAGTTTCAGGTCTGACCAGCGTTTCCTGAGTTGCTCCTTGGATCGTTGTACCCCAAAATTATTGTACAGCCTTCTCACAACTTTAGACATGATCTTGGCCTTGCGGACATTGGGGTTGAGGTAAGGCCCATACTTCCCATCATAGTCGCTCCTCTTTAATATGTCCACCATCTCCAACATTTCTCCAAATGACATATTGGAGGCCTTGAATTTCAGGTTCCGGGATCGGGACGTTTCTGCCTCCGGACTTTCCTCGTCCTCCTCCTCGTTGGTGGGATATTTGTGGCGCACCTGCTGTGTCCCCGCCATGTGCTCTCCCCACTGCGCCGTAAAGTGAAGGGGTGGGGAATAGACGAGAAAGATCGTCAGGGGCGGGCGGAGTTTGAAGCATGCGCAGTGTATATAAAACGTCACACGCCTGTGTCGTAGCCACGATCTGGGAGACGAGGGGAGAGAAAACTCACACGAGACGATCGCTACAAACGAAGGTACAATTTAACGTTGGTACATAACTAGCCTAGACTGATTTGAACTTGAGGCTTCTTTATGGAGAAGATTAGGAGAGTTTAGCCTGACATAATTTATAGGGTTTGGTGTGTTGTTGTGTCTTGCAGAGATTGATATGAAGGGATTCAACGACATGAGTTTTCTCCCCCTCTTCATTGCCAAATACAGGGATTTTCCCATATTGTGGCAGGGTATACACCCACATTACACCAACAAACCAAAGAGGCACGCAGCCCTGGAGGAACTTGTGGACTTTGTCAAGCCAAGGTTCCCCACGGCAACTGTTGATGATATTAGAAAGAAAATTGGCAGCCTGAGGAGTGCGTATATCAGGGAGAGGAAGAAGGTCGTGAAGTCTGAGGAAACTGCAACTTCAGCAGATGAGGTCTATGTCCCCAAGCTCTGGTACTATCAGAGTCTCCATTTTCTGAAGGACCAGGCTGATGTCACGGAGCCAACCTCAACTCCTCCTTCCACGCTTCCTTGCGCACAGCCCACCCCTGATGAGGCTTCCGAGGAGCAACCTGGGCCTTCCAGTCTGGAAGAGGTGGAGGAGCCCAGCTTGTTCCAGGTATAGTAGTTTTGTTACCATTTATGGGAATAATGAATGATGTTCACTTAATTCAGGATCGCCAATTGCTTAGTTCCTAACGTGTTTGACATATCAACAGACAGTGGTGTGGGAGACATTTGGGGCCAGAATCTAAACTGCTGGGCTGAGAATTGTATGGTTTTTCTATTTGTAAACATTTTGCACCAGTCACTAGATGAGAATTGTGTGTGTTTGATGAACAAATAACTGAAACTATGTCCCTTTTTCCTACACAGGAAGACCTCAGCCAGGAGGTGGCTGTGGAAGGTGGCAGTCAGGAGGAGGAGGGGTTAGTGGCAGCCACCAGCTGGGTAGTGGCAGCCAAGAGGGGGCTAGGCCGCGGAGCCTGACTGACTCCCAAATCCCTCCCTCCGCCTTCCCTACAAAAGGGCGAGAAGGGGGGGTTATGCGGCACAGTCAGCGCTCCGCATGATCAGAGAGGCTTCAGACTCCCTACATGCCACACCCGCCGACGAGGAGACCTTTGGCTCGGTGGTTGTCACAAAAATGATGGGTATGGAGGTGGGGCAACGCAACATGTTTGCCATAGTTACCATGCTCCGCCTCCTCCTCCTCCTCCTCCTCCTTCTGCCACCCCACCAGCACGACAGCCACAGCGTGGAAGGAAGCGTGGAAGGAAGACCTGAGAGTGACGACCTGCAATCAGTCTGGTCGGAGAGAAGATGGAGCCTCTTGTAGTACCAGAGCCTGGGGACCTAGATGGCATCTGCTGCAGTTCCGGATACTTTGGACTTCACGACCAGATTGCACTCCCCTTAATATACGTACTCCTCAGGCCCCCAATTTTCTACGCTTGGACAATGATGGTTGCCGTGGGGGGGCCAAGACTTTGCAAATTCCCCAAGTTTCACCATGGCTGCGTTCCTCTTTGGTTTGTTGGTGTGACCTAAATAAAGGTTTTTTTGATTTGAAATAATCATTGACTATTGTGTTTTACTTTGCTACAATGACAGTTTTTCTTTGAGTAGGCTGGTACATTTCACTAATCCTAAAGTAGAATTAACAAGGGGCAACAACAACAAACAACCTCCTAGTAAATTTAAGCAAGAAATACAAATGTAAATAATGTGTTTTTGGTAATTTGAGACACACAACCCCCCTCCAAAAAAAAAAAAAAAAAAAAAACATTCAAATATGTATTCCCCAAAAAAAAAAAAAAAGACAAATCATGGTAAAAAAATAACAAAGATTCTTTTCCGTTCAGAGTAAAAATAAACATGTAGTGTATAAATGCTGCAAAGTAATAAAGAAGTAAGTTTGTGAGAAGTGCGGGTGAATAGGAGCAGCTAAAACATGTCATTCTTGTTGCATTGTAAAGAAAAAGAGAATGCGCTGCATTAAAGACATTTTAACATTGCAGCGTGACGAATGTGCTGTGTCGATTAGGAAAGGTAGTTTTACCTGACCGAGCGCTTCCGTCACAGAATTTCTTCTGAGCATGCGTAGCACTTTGTCCGTCGGACAAGCGTACACACGCTCGGATTTGGTGTGATCGGACCGGGTTGACGGGAAATCTTTCCAGCAGGAGATAAGACTTTGTCCGACGGACAAACCGACGAACACTGTCCGATGGTGCATACACACGGTCTGATTTTTCAACAACCTTGTCCGATCGGACCAAATTGATGAAAAAGTCCGACCGTGTGTATGGGGCTTTATAGTGTAAATGGTGTTGTGACCTATAGCATCTAGGCAACATTGACATTGCAGAAAATGTTTTAATGACATTTGTGTGTTTTAAAAAAAAATATATATATATATTTTTGTAATAAAGATGTATAACTTTTAGCAAAGTGTATCTCAGTGCCTACAAATAGACATGTGCACTGCCCAAAAATGTGTTTGTTTTCATTTCATTTGTTTTTTTCGTTTTATCGGGTCATTCATTATGATCGCAATTCATAAATTCGTAAATTCGTAATTTGGAAATTTGTAAATTCATAAATTCGAAAATCCAAAAATAAGAAAGAAAATTTGAAAGGATAACTAACTAACTAATAATAACTTAACTATTAAATTATAGGTATTGGAATTTCCTTTAAAATTTGTCTGTTAGTGAACGCAAAGAAAACTAATTTATCTGAAATTACTAATTATCCAAAATAACAAATGCTGCATCTAAACAAATAGAACGGGAACAAATTTATAATAAATAATAATAATAATAAAACATTTTATTATTATTATTGTTCTTTTTTATTATTTATTAGTTAGGTTCCATTTGTTTAGTTACAGGATTCATTATTTCGGATAATACGGAACTTCAGATAAATTCGTATTTGTTCACTAACAGCCAAATTTTAAAGGAAGTTCCAATGCCTATAATGTAATAGTTAGAAATAGTTAGGTTATTATTAGTTAGTTATTATTTCAGATTTTCACATTTTTGGGTTTTCGGATGTTCGAATTTCAAAATTACGAATATACGAATTTACGATTATTCGGAAAAATTTGTTAAACGGGTTTTCATTCATTCGGATAGTTCCGAAATAACAAATTTGTCGAAATTCAGTAAAAAAATTAATTTGGAACCAAATAAATTGCACATGTCTACCTATAAAGACCAGTACGAAATTTTCCAAATAATATTCCATGCTGGGAAGGGAGTCGGTGAAAGATGGAGATACAGTGCTGAGGGAGACTGTCTGTGGCCCTCAAGAAAGGGCTCGACCTAAGGCTGGGGCTCAGTAGAGTAGATCAGCACAGTGCAGGTACAGACAAGGGGGGAGACTGCCACATGCAGCAGGTCTCTCTTGAAGACAGCGATGTGCTTAGGTCTTCATCTAATCTTGCCCTAGGAGATCCTGGGAGTCAGTTGGGTGGACTGGTGAGAAAAAAACAGCCAAGTGGGCTGGTGAAGAGGCAGATGGGCTAGCATTTCATGCAGTGATAGAACTGGGACCAGTGTCTACAGGGGAGCTGGTGGTGTTTCTTTTCTAAGGGATTGAGAGTTCCTAGCCTGTAAGGGGCTTTTGCTGAGCTAACAAGAGACTGTTAGTTTCCAAAAGAACACATAGTTACATAGTAGGTGAGGTTGAAAAAAGACACAAGTCCATCAAGTCCAACCTATGTGTGTGATTATATGTCAGTATTACATTGTATATCCCTGCAAGTTGTGGTCGTTCAGGTCCTTATCTAATAGTTATTTGAAACTATCCATGCTCCCCACTGAGACCACCACCTGTGGAAGGGAATTCCACATCTTTGCCGCTCCTTCAGTAAAGAACCCTCTACGTAGATTAAGGTTAAACCTATTTTCTTCACATTTTAATGGCCACGGGTCTTGTTAATAAATCAATTTGAGTTCTGCAGAGGAAGTCAAGCGGAGCTGTACAGAGGATCAAGTCATGCTGTGAAGGAGGATCAAGTCAAGCTGCACTGTATATAGGGAGTTCCTTGTTGTATAAATTGTCCCTTGTTTCATCTGTTACTGTCAAGTTTGGGCATCCCATAATTCATATCCCCATCCAAGTTATTATCCCCTAATAAAACAACAAAAACAAAGCTAAAGGACTGTTTTCTGTGTCTGGATGCAAGTTGAAGATGCTATGTGACTGGCTTTGCAGCAGTGGGGAACCCTTTCACTTGCAGGTAGTGCTACAATTAAATGTTGCTGACTGCCACTGTTCTTTTCACAGCCTTTTTTTTTTTTTTTTTTAAATAGTGACAACAAGAGTGGAATATGCTTTACAATGTGCATTGACCTAGAGGCTTATAACTTGGGGGAGCATGAAACAGTTTAGGAACAGTAAGAAAATGTATAATATGGAAAGAACTACTTCTACTGTATGTGTCTGAACAAAAGCTAATATGAGGATATGCCTGGCTTCTAATATTACTAGGGCCACAGTCTGAAATTGTCAGACTACAGCTGCCATAACACAGGATCTATGACCACTGAGAGTGTCAAAAGCTGTTATTACTTAGCACACACTGATAAAGGAGGTTTGTCATACATTTTATAAAATAACTGCAGGCTGCCAAAAAATATTCATTTTTTTATTGGATTGGAACACAGAAAATAGCATCTTCTTATGCTTCTTTCTTACATTACATTACAATACAATACATTTTCTAAAGAGATAACTTTCTTTAAAGTGGTTGTATACCCATTTGAAAAAAAAAATTGGGGTTATCTACCTGCAAGACAAAGTCATAATGAGCTAGTATGACTAGCATACTAGCTCATTATGCATCACTTACCTTAGATCGGGGCCCCCGACGCCGTGTTCTTCTCCCCCTCCGGCCGCATCCATAGCTACACAGATACCCTTCCGGGTATCGCCGCTCCGGCCAATCACAGCGCCGCTGCGGCGCTGTGATTGGCCAGAGCGGCGAGGACGTCGCTCCGCGCATGCGCGCGGGACACTTCAACTGCGGCTCACCGCAGTTGAAGATGGGGATTAACCCTGTAAATGCACCGTTGTCTATGGCGCGCATGCGCCGTAGACAACGTTGTAAAACGTTCTTTTAAAATATCTCCTAAACCGTGCAGGTTTAGGAGATATTTCTTGTACCTACAGGTAAGCCTTAATCTAGGCTTACCTGTAGGTGCAAGTTAATTTTTAGGGTATACAACCACTTTAAGGCAAGTATTCGTAAAGAAAAAATCCTGAATTCATAGACTGACTCCTTCTGTTTTGTAGCATCTAGCTGACATGAGCTAGAAACAAAAATCTTACCCTGTTGGATAACTTAATATAATAAGTGACTCTTTGTTACTTGTACTCAGTCCTCTGGGTTCCCTAGAATGATCATGCACAGAAACAGAATGGTAGAAAATTGACCACAGTTCTGTTTTAGTGCCATAAGAAAAAGCTTTCTTCTCTCCGTCTGCGTGTACACTTTTAGAGCATTATTCAGGCCATTTAAATAAAGATACATAAAATACACTTGACAAATTTAGCAGTAGATAGGGCCACCAAGGGACATACAAGTAAAGTTGCAATACAACTTAAACTGACAAGACATACATAGAGAGTTTCTACATTTTTAGGAGAATTTCTGCATTATTTGGTATCCTGATGTACACTGATACAATGCTAAATTGACATCAAAGTTGTAAAAGAGCTTTAATGCAATATCGCCACAAGAAACAACATGGTACTCTGTTGCTTTTGGAGTGATGGTCTACGGGAAGACCTGGTTTTCTGAAAATTCCAGTTGCTTGGCTGCCACGCTTCAGTTACTTATGAGGCGCTAACCTGAAATAGGAATGACTCAAAGAATTGCAGTCAGAGCCAGCCAAAGATCTAGTATTCTTGGGAGGCCAGCAATGATAGCCCTCATATGTCTCTCGATAAAAAAAAAAATTATAATAATACATCCAAAATGTAAGTTGTACTGCGATGCTCATCACTAAAATCAAACTTTTTTAATTGGTATCATGTTATTGAGTATTACTGTTTAGGCAAATGTTCAAAATGATTAATACATAAATGACTGGATAACCTCAGTGCCTTTTAATTAGGTTCAGTGCTGCTTTGGTTTTTAGTTAATTCATTATGATTGCACATAGTTCCGATTTCTTTTTGTCATAATATCTCCTAATGACTAATTACTTAAATTTAACATATAATATAAAGGCTTGGTACTTTACAGTGTATATCTTTGTTGTTTTTCATAACAGGGGATCAAAAAATGTAAATTTAATTTTGATGGATTTTTTAAAAAAAAAAACTGTTATCTTGGCAACATGGAAAGTAGAGTAGTTCCTGTACATTTTTATTTTACAAGATAAAAATGAAATCTAGGCAAGCAGCTAAATACACAGTTAAAATCAGTGGCAGCTCGTTCATAGGTGGTGGAACGGCGGCACCCGCCTGAGCTATTAAAAAAAAGGGGGCCCTTTAAGAGTGTCCATGCGCCAGACACACATCAGTCTATGGGAAGCTTCCCAGCTTGCAATCAGCGGATTGCAAGCTGGGAATCTGATTTGCCTGAGTTTAGGGAATGTTCGGGAGTGTGCGCCCTGAACACTCCCACTCTACACTCATTTGTTTCTGGCCTCCTTTGCTATTTTTTAATTGGCGGGGACCAGAGGACAGTGGCGGTGCTTTTTGCGGCACCGCCACGCCACTTCCAGTTTCCCAGCTGAGGCTCACTGCTGTGTATGGCTGCACCACTCTCTGGTATCACACAGCTGGCCACAGCGAGAGCACATAGGAGCTGGATAGAGGGATGCAGGGTGACAAGCCGGAGGATGAGCTGGGGATGAGGATAAACAAGAGCCAGAGAAGGAGGAGGAGGACGTGCAGGAGCCGGTGTGTGCTGCCGCTACTGGAGGAGCATCTTCCCAGCCAGACAGCAGCACGGACAGTGTGCAAAGCGGAGATACTCCCAGCCCTCCGACCTGTAATATCTGCTTCCAGGGCCCTGAGCAGGTAATCAGCACTAGTGTCATGCTGGGGCATCATTGTCCACCCATCCTGTCTGCTGGCCTGTCACCTGTGTCCAGGATGGATGGATGGGGAGGGGTCATCATTAGATGACATCTTCTCTGTACACATCTGTCACACCTTTCACCTTTCAACACGTCCATTGGTCCCCAATGATGGGAGATAGCACATGTTGACATTAGGCATGAGATCAGGAGGGAAATCCCCAGTTTGACTCCCAATTTGTGTGCATCTTTTTTGATACTATGCAGCAAATAGTCCACATTTGTAATTATCTTAAGCAATCTTTTGTCTATAACAGAATGGCTTTTAAGAGCAGACCATTATCGCTTTTCCCTGTCCTCCTCTGGTCCCCCCTGCTCCTCTGGTCGCCCCCATGCTCCTCTGGTCCTCATCATACAATCCGGAGAACAGCCACACACAGCTGTAAAATAAGCTTCCTCTGCACTCGTTCTCCTGGCCTTTCCTTCACCCCACTTTCCCTTTCAAATGTTTTTATTAGAGTTTTAACAGAACATACAAAACATATAGGTCATAAACAGTGACCTTGAACATTGTTGTTGTACAACAGTGTAAGTGTAAATGCATTTCAAACTTCAAACAGACCTCTGGTTTTATATATATATATATATAGTTAGTAGTAGTTGTTCGGTCACTTGCTAAATACTTCTATGCATCACATAGGTGGTGATCCGGCGCCCCGGGCACCCCTTTTGGGATCAAACTGTGCCCGTAGCGACGTCTCCCCTTATTTCAAGTCTTACCTGTGACCTTTGACCTTGGGATTAGTAGGGTGTACCAGAAGTCGCACCTTATCAGGTAATAATATCAAAATAAAATATAAAATAAATTAACTCAAATCGTACAAGAAAATATAGAAAATTAAATACAGAAAACACAATTAGTGATCTTCATGACGTTTAGTGCCATGTGCCATCTATATAAATACTTATTTATTGCAAGCTTTTTGGACCACCCAGTTACTATTATTTAGGCAGGATAAAGTTTGGTCCATGTATCCCAGCAAACGTTAAATGCGTGTATTGAATTATGTTTAATAGCGAAATATTTTTCATAGCTGTATTGTGTTTGAACCCTCTGCACAACCTCTGCAATAGTAGGAATGGATTTAGATTTCCATTTAGATGTTATGGTGAGTTTTGCTGCAATCAGAATATGAGTGGTCAGAGCCCTACGATGTTTGTGAATGGATCCTGTCCCTATATTGAGGATAGCTAGTTGGGGCTTAAGCAGTGGTGGTTTCTCAACCACCCTTCACCCCACTTTCCATCTAGATTCCCTGCTGCAGTAGACAGGGTGGAGACCAGATGGAGGAAAGACCAGGAGAACAAGTGCCAAAGAAGCTTATGTTACAGCTGTATGTGACTGTCTTCCGGATCATATGATGAGTTTCTCCGTGCTGAAGCTATGGTCTTTATTCAGCCTGCACTGCACAACCAGCCAGGAAGAGGAGGTGAGGAGGAGGACCAGAGAAGCGGGGGGGGGGCAGTCCCTTAGCTGGAAGTAGAGGGGCAGAAGGCAGGTGTAGGAGTATAGGTACAGGCTGCGGCACCCCCCTCAATGCCGTGCCAGGGGCACATGCCCATCTGCTCCCCCCTAGTTTCAACCCTGCTAACAGCTATTATGTTACATTAGAAAAAAATCCATCCATGCAGTGGGGCTAAATACCCTGCAAGAATTAAGTGGTATCAGAAGAACATACTTACCTTATTCTGTGCTTCAACCTGGTAATTCCAGCACCACAACCGATTCCCCATAGCTGCCTCTGTAAGCCCTGACCACCTACAGTGACAGCCCAGCCTCCTCCAAATACAATACACGATTAATGCTCCTTGATTGTATACGATGATGATGCCAAGGCTCTGCCCACAGAACAAAACTTTGGGCAAAGGAGGAGACTGCCGAGCAGGGAGTCAGATAAGTAACAGAGCCTGCACTGTACCCTCTAGACATAATGAGCATTTAATCATTGTAGTGAAGGGAGCCCAATGGCAAGGGTGGGTTTTTTCATATTCCTGCAGTTGTGTTTTAAGTCACACTACATCTTTCATCATCACTTTCTCACTTTTCAGCTTTATTATAAATAGGCCCTAAACATATCCTGACATGGGGCCTGTTTATAAATGTGAGCATTCAGAACGTTGTAGCTTTTATAAAGAACTTTGTATTTTAACATTTATAATAGATAATTCTCAGGTTAAACCCATTGTCAGGACCCGAGTATGCAACCTCTGCTTCATCTGGCGGTGTCTCTTCTTGCTGAGCCACCTGGGATCCTGGACAGCTCCCTGGACAATTCCTTGAACTATCCTGCTCTAAACCTTGTTTCTCTTGAACCTTGAACCCTTTGCTTCTCCCCCATGTTCTTTCGCTGCACTTCCTGTTTGACAGATTATTGTGCTCTCCCCAGCCAATATCTCACTCTTGTCAATTCTGCTGCTGTCCATATCTTTGCTACTTCTGCTGTGTCTGGTGGCATCTCTTTTTGCTAAGCCACGTGGGATGCTGGACAGCTCCCTGGGCAATTCCTTGAACAATCTTGCCTTGAACTTTGTTTTTCTTGGACCTTGAACCCTCTGCTCCTCCCATATACTGATCCTCCCATATATTGCTTCTGTCCATATCTTTGCTACCACTCATTACCGACTTTTGGCCTGTTCCTCGACTACGCTTTTGCTTGATCCCAAGCTGCAATCACTCATTACTGACCTTGATTTGTTTACTGACTATGCTTCGGCTTGATCCCTACCTGCTATATCTGCTACTGGACCCCAGATTGCTTATATCCTGGTGGGAAGATCCTGAGGATTGCGACCTCTGGTGAACACCAGTTAGTGCTTAGACTCTGCACCTCGGGTGAGCATGTGTCATTTGCCAGGGTGACCTGCTTCTGTACTTATCCAGCTGGTCAGTGTCAGTACTAGGATCCCTTTAGGACCCAGCACAACTCACCTGACACAGCCTTTGCCTGGGAAACAACAGTGATTGGCCAGCTCACCTTTAAATCACCTATATAAGCATTCAATCAGTGCTCGTGTTAGAGTTTACCTCTTTGTCCCTGTAAACTTATGCTCTAGATTGCCCAGTCCACCTGATTTCTGTGGATAATCGGCTTCTCTCACAAGATCTAGTGCTCCAATCCACCAACCCTTTCCAGTTACAATTGGGGGCTTTGCATTGGGAGAAGTTTTCTTGTCTTGTCATTGACTCTCCATCCACTCCTTTGATCCTAGGCCTTCCTTGGCTTCAGAAGCACAATCCCATAATTGACTGGTGAACAGGAAATATTCTGGCTTGGTCCAATTAGTGTAAAAAGAACTGCATCCAGCACCCTGTTCGACTTGCTACCTGTCAAGTGGGAATGAAACAGATTCCGCTTTGTTATAAGGACTTTCGGGATGTGTTTTCTAAAGGGATTGCTGACACTTTACCTTGTCATCGCAGTTATGATTGTCCATTGACCTCTTGCCTGACACTAAACCTCCTCGAGGGAGAGTCTTTCCACTGTCTGAGCCAGAGAATCTTGCTATGCAAGAATACATCCAGGAAAACCTAGCTAGGGGTTTCATCCGTCCCTCCACTTCTCCTGCAGGAACAGGATGCTTCTTTGTCCCCAAGAAGGATGGGGGACTGAAACTTTGTGTTGATTACAGAGGTCTAAATAAAATAACTGTTCCCAATTGGTATCCTCTTCCTCTCATCACAGAGTTGTTCTCTCAAATCCAGGGAGCCAAAATCTTCTCCAAACTGGACTTAAGGGGAGCCTATAATCTGGTGCGCATCCATGCAGGCGACGAATGGAAGACGGCTTTTAACACCAAGGATGGTTACGAATTACGAATGTCTTGTCATGCCTTTCGGTCTCAGGAATGCACCAGCTGTCTTTCAGAACTTTATGAATGACATTTTCCGTGACATGTTGGGTCACTTCATGCTTGTATATTTAGACGATATTTTGATATACTATCCCAATCTTGAAACACATCAGAAGCATGTCTGCTCGGTATTGGCCCGACTAAAGACTCACTCCCTTTTTGTAAAGCCTGAAAAATGTTTATTCCATGTTAAACAAGTACCTTTCCTGGGCTACCTAATTTCTGACACAGGCCTCACCATGGATCCAGCCAAGATTCGAGCCATTTTAGACTGGGCACCACCTTCAGACCTGAAGGCAGTTCAGCGCTTCCTGGGCTTTGCAAATTTCTATCGAAAAGTCATTAAGAACTTTGCCACTATTGCACATCCCATCACCTCTCTTACCAGGAAGACTCCGACTACGTTTAAATGGACTACAGAAGCCCAGGCAGCCTTCACTCAGTTAAAGAATGCCTTTACCTCTGCACCAATTCTACGCCATCCTGTTCCTGAGTTACCGTTTATTGTGGAGGTAGATGCCTCTGAAGTAGGGGTGGGGGCGCTTTTGTCACAAAAGGATCCTGTAAATGCTGCCATCCACCCCTGTGCCTTCTTGTCCCATAAATATTCCCCAGCAGAGCGCAATTATGATATAGGCAACAGAGAACTTTTAGCCATAAAGCTAGCTTTGGAGAAATGGAGACATTGGCTGGAGGGAGCTCGCTATCCATTCATAGTTCTGACTGACCACAAAAACCTTGAATACATCTGTTCTGCTAAAAGACTGAACTCACTTCAAGCCAGGTGGTCATTGTTCTTCTCCAGATTTAACTTCACAATTTCTTATTTATCAGGGCCAAAAAACATTAAGGCTGACTCCTTGTCTCGCAGCTTTTTATCTCCTCTGCTTCCTCCACAACCCATTATGTCTGAGGATAGAATTTTGGCTTTGACCCAGACTGACATCTCTGAGGCCTTGTTACCAGCACAGGCTGAATCCCCTCCCTCTGGTATGCTTTTTGTGCCCCTGGCTCTTCGTTTGCAGGTATTAGAGCAGGTTAATGCATCAAAACCTGCAGAACATCCAGGGTTTAGACAAACTTTTGAGATTATCTCTCGCAACCTCTGGTGGCCATTGATTAGGCAGGATGTGTTAGCCTTCGTCCAGGCCTGTGAAGTTTGTGCCAGAAGCAAGAGCAGTACCTCTAAGCCCCCCGGTCTCTTACGTCCTCTACCAATACCTACCTGTCCCTGGATCCATTTATATATGGACTTTATCACTGATTTGCCTCCGTCCCAGGGATGTTCCACGATCTGGGTGGTGGTAGACAGGTTCAGTAAGATGGCCCACTTTGTTCCACTTCCGAAACTTCCATCTGCTAAAGAACTGACATCTTTATTCATTAAACATGTTTTCAGGCTCCATGGGCACCAATTAACATTGTCTCCGACCGTGGCTCTCAGTTTATAGCCCAGTTTTGGAAGGCCCTTTGCTCTCAGCTGGGTATTAAGTTATCGTATTCTTCAGCATATCATCTTGAGACAAATGGCCAAACAGAAAAGAAATAATCAGACTCTAGAGAAGATGGTACGTTGTCTGATGGCTGATGAGGTGGAGTGGGTCAACATACTTCCATGGGCAGAGTTTGCCTTTAATAATTGTGCCAGCACATCTACAGGGACCTCTCTTTTCTTCTGTGTTTACGGGTTGCATCCTTGTGTGTGCTCCTTTGATCTTCCACCCTCTGATGTTCCAGATGCCAACACCACGATTGAAAATGTCTCCAAAATCTGGTCCGATGTTAAGCTTGCTATTTCTCGATCTGTGCAGGCTTTTAAGAAAATGGCCGACAAGAGGCTCTCAAAGGCACCAGGATATAAAGTTGGTGACAAAGTGTGGTTATCATCAAGGAATCTGTCCCTGCATGTTCCATCTAAAAAACTTGGCCCAAAATTCATCGGGCCCTATGAAATTTTGGAGATTGTTAATCCTGTGTCCTATAGATTAAAACTGCCCCCATCCATGCGCATTCCAAATGTCTTTCATGTTTCATTGTTGAAACCTGTTTATTCCAGTCTCCTAGTAAATGAACCAGAACCTGTGGATGTGTTGGACAGTCAGGAATATGAAGTGGCATTTATTCTTGATTCCAGATGAGTACGCAATTCCTTACAATATCTCGTTCATTGGAAAGGTTTCGGCCCAGAGGATCGATCTTGGGTACCAGCTTGTGATCTTCATGCTGATTGACTTAAGAAGAAGCTCCATCTTCGTTATCCAAGTAAGCCTGGGTGTGCAGGAGAAACCCCTCGAGAAAGGGGGGGTACTGTCAGTACTAGGATCCCTTTAGGATCCAGCACAACTCACCTGACATAGCCTTTGCCTGGGAAACACAGTGATTGGCCAGCTCACCTTTAAATCACCTGTATCAGCATTCAATCAGTGCTCGTGTTAGAGTTTGCCTTTATGTTTGATCCAGCTGATATCTGCTCTGTGTATTTTGTGTATGACCCGGCTTGTTTGACACTGCTTGCTCGCTTCTGATTTGGTACTGTTTGGACTTTTCCTGATTCTACTGTAGTACTTTCATCTGCAGCGGTGAACTACAAGGTCCAGCAAACATCTACCTTCATCTGCAGCAGTGAACTACAAGCACCAGCTAACATCTATCCTCATCTGCAGCGGTGAACTACAAGGTTCAGCAAACATCTACCTTCATCTGCAGCAGTGAACTACAAGTCCCAGCTGACCTGCTCTGCTTAGACCTGCTCATGGTATGTGCTCTTATTGTTTGAACTCTTTGCATAATCAGCACACCTGAACTGTTACCTAGCCTGACAGTCAGTAGGAGCTTCTCTACTTCTATAGCTACTGGTTTCCAACTGATCCCTGACTGAGACACCCATCTTAATTAGTATTGTTTTTCACATATTTAATGACTTTGTTAGAGAAAGAGATAAATATCTAACTGTAGCGGGGTTGCAGAGCCCCCCCCCCCCCCCCTCCGCAGAAAGATAAGAGCAGCAGGGGGACAAAGTAGAGGTTTTGGTGTGGGCGCCCCCCCCCCTGCTTGGAGTGCCGTCACAGCACAAGACCGGAGTTCCTGCAAGTTAGGGGAGGAAGAATGAAGCTGCTCCTCTCCTCTCCTGCCCGCCACTCGCTCTGATTCCCACACGCTTGAGTCCCCCGGGCAGTGGATTGTTGTGACAAGGGGAGAGCACGGGCTGTCAGTTTATCTCCCCCCACCGCTCCCCCCCCCGGTCTCCTGTCACAGCGTGGTTGAAGGAAGGGACAGAGAGGGCGGCTCGGTGGATTCCAGCCACCGATGCTCCAGTACCCCTCTCTTCGCATTGGCTGAGGAGAGAGGACCAATGAGCAGCCAGGGATAGAGAAAGCCCGGGAAAGGAAATATGAGGAGAGAGCTGTCTGAGGAGACAGGGAGGGAGACATCTGAAGGGAGAGAGAGAGGAGTGTGTGTGAAGAGAAGGAGCTGAGGTGCCAAAGTGAGGGGAGAGAGACACGCTGACACAAGGGACTGTGTGACCCGACAGAGTGAGAGAAAGCCACGTTTCTCTTGACACTACCAGGAAGAGTTACCATGGACAGGTGTGTGAGGTGATGGGAATGTGTGGTGGAACTCCAGAGAGAAGAGAGCCATGCTTTTCCTGAGACTGCTGCCACAAGACTGCGGAGAAAGTGGCCAGGAACAGTGTCACCCACAAGGTCTTCCACCGTTCAGCCCAGGGACCCTGCTCAGCAACTCAGCACCATCTACAGACCTGTGCTTACTGTACCTGTTAACCAATTTCTTTTCTTTGTATCTTTACCTCTTTGCAGCCCAGAAGGAGCTGAGAAGTTGACCAGTCTTCTCTCCTCCCTCTCAGCGCCTATGTTAAGGGCATATACAGTGGTGTGAAAAAGTGTTTGCCCCCTTCCTCATTTCCTGTTCCTTTGCATGTTTGTCACACTTAAGTGTTTCGGAACATCAAACCAATTTAAACAATAGTCAAGGACAACACAAGTAAACACAAAATGCAATTTGTAAATGAAGGTGTTTATTATTAAAGGTGAAAAAAAATCCAAACCATCATGGCCCTGTGTGAAAAAGTGATTGCCCCCTAAACCTAATAACTGGTTGGGCCACCCTTAGCAGCAACAACTGCAACCAAGCGTTTGCGATAACGTGCAATGAGGCTTTTACAGCGTCCTGGAGGAATTTTGGCCCACTCATCTTTGCAGAATTGTCCTAATTCAGTTACATTAGAGGGTTTTCGAGCATGAACGGCTTTTTTAAGGTCATACCACAACATCTCAATAGGATTCAGGTCAGGACTTTGGCTAGGCCACTCTAAAGTCTTCATTTTGTTTTTCTTCAGCCATTCGGTGGTGGACTTGCTGGTGTGTTTAGGATCATTGTCCTGCTGCAGAACCCAAGTTCGTTTCAGCTTGAGTACACGAACAGATGGTCGGACATTCTCCTTCAGGATCTCTTGGTAGACAGCAGAATTCATAGTTCCTTTCATCACGGCAAGTCTTCCAGGTCCTGAAGCAGCAAAACAGCCCCAGACCATCACACTACCACCACCATATTTTACTGTTGGTATAATGTTCTTTTTCTGAAATGCAGTGTTCCTTCTACGCCAGATATACTTGGACACACACCTTCCAAAGAGTTCCACTTTTGTCTCATCGGTCCACAGAATGTTGTCCCAAAAGTCTTGGGGATCATCAAGATGTGTTGTGGAGAAATTGAGACGAGCTTTGATGTTCTTTTTGCTCAGCAGTGGTTTTCTCCTTGGAACTCTGCCATGCAGGCCATTTTTGCCCAGTCTTTTCCTGATGGTGGAGGCATGAACGCTGACCTTAACTGAGGCAAGTGAGGCCTGCAGTTCCTTGGACGTTGTTGTGGGGTCTTTTGTGACCTCTTGGATGAGTCGTCGCTGCGCTCTTGGGGTAATTTTGGGCGGCCGGCCACTCCTGGGAAGGTTCACCACTGTTCCATGTCTTCGCCATTTGTGGATAATGGCTCTCACTGTGGTTCGCTGGATTCCCAAAGCTTTGGAAATGGCTTTATAACCCTTTCCAGACTGATAGATCTCAATTACTTTCTTTCTCAATTGTTCCTGAATTTCTTTGGGTCTCGGCATGATGTGTAGCTTTTAAGGATCTTCTGGTGGACCTTACTGTGTCAAGCAGCTCCTATTTAAGTGATGCCTTGATTGTGAACAGGTGTGGCAATAATCAGGCCTGGGTGTGGCTAGAGAAATTGAACTCAGGTGTGGACAACCACAGTTATAGTATGTTTTAACAAGGGGGGCAATCACTTTTTCACACAGGGCCATGATGGTTTGGATTTTTTTTCACCTTTAATAATAAACACCTTCATTTACAAATTGCATTTTGTGTTTACTTGTGTTGTCCTTGACTATTGTTTAAATTGGTTTGATGTTCCGAAACACTTAAGTGTGAAAAACATGCAAAGG